>PTEX01000155.1:1361889-1410059 GCA_003342815.1 Eudromia elegans | reverse complement strand
AAAAAGAAAAAAAAAGAAAAAAGAAGAAAAAGAAAAAAAAGAAAAAGAAAAAAAGAAAAAAGAAAAAAAAAGAAAAAAGAAAAAAGAAAAAAGAAAAGAAAAAAGAAAATAAAAGGAAAAAAAGAAACTGCTCTACAAACACAAATTATATTACTAACGTGATCTGGCAGTTTTACTTGAGTCCCATAGCTACAGTTTAATCATATTTTTGACACAGCTAAATTGCTAGGATACAATGGGACCTGCAGCTAATAACATTGCTTCAAAGATAAACAAACTCCTGTTTTTCCACAATAATTCTGAGGAATTCCCATATATTTCGGATGAACTGCACCTGCTTGGCCAGCCGGCCCGGAGGCGTCCTCACACCTACGTGGCCTGTCWCGTGCCAGTGGGGAAGCACGGCCTTGGACCGTGAAAATGCTGCTCTCCTCAAATGGGCTCATTTCTGGTTTACACTGGCACGGAGTGCACTAGTGACAGGTGGAAGAGTTTGGGGTTATTTTTAAGAAGGGAAAACAAGACAGTGAGGATGGTGATATGGCAAAGACCTAGTGCAGACGGGATCGAGAGCAGGTCTAAGCAGCGTGCCAGCGTGACGGTACCACAGCAGCTCTCAACTTCCAGCTCCAGCCCCGGCCAGCTCTGCATCGGTGCAGATTTGGCAAGGTACCAGCAGGCCAATATCCCCCACCTGCAGCCTCCGGAGGGAAAACAAGCTCCTACCTGGCACCTCCGGCCTGCTGGATCTGCAGACTACTGCYCGTTTGTCCCCCAGCTACTGCAGCTAAAGCCCCTGGGTGCTTAGAGAATACCAAACGCTTCACCAAGTGAAGACTGGTGCAGGTGCTCCTCTCCCGCACGGGTTAGCGAGTGAGCGCTGCTGCCGGCTCGGCAGGAAGAACTGGTCCCTCCTTGCAGCATTCTGAACCCTCTAACCAGACCCAGAGACTGGCCTAGGCTAGGTCTGAACTCTGGGCTGGTCTGCACTTGCAAAGTCTGGGGGAGTCGCCCTGCCGGCACATGGACTGGAAAACGTTTGGAAAAGGGATATTTGTGATAAAGACGACAATATAAACCAAAACTCAAAACAGCAGCATGCAAAGCAGTTGATCACCCACCCTCTACCTCTTAACGATCCCCAGACGTACACTAGGAGTCAATCCAGAATTGCGTGCATGAAACTTAAGACAGCATAAAAACAGCCTGCTCGGTCCATCTCACTATACAGCACACCCCCAGCACGTGACAAGACTGCTCTGTGCGTGTGGCTGCTGCTTTGGGATATTTATCCCATTCCTTTCCAGGCGTTTGCTGAGATTTTGCTCTTTGTAACAATCTTGCCTCCGTTAATAACGCTCTGCAATACGCCTAAATCTGTGGGCACTATTTTAACCATTTCCTGGACGGAGCCTCATCGCACCCCACGGGCTTCTGGCCAGCACACAGCTCGACAGCACCCCCGAGAAGCACCYGCTCCGCAGAAGCCTTGCTAGCGACGCCCCGTCAGGCCCGCAACCGACCCCGGTGGGAGCAGGGGCTCCTCCCGAGTGCGAGTGGTTTCCTTCTAAAATCACAACCTGTGTTAAAATACTACGTCAAACTAGTTATTTCAGTCAGATCTATCATAATGGGAATCCTTATTAATTTCAAGTGCTACGGCTTCTGTTTGTGTAATTTTAACTAAATGTATGCATGAATACGTATGTTTCAGTATACTGACTCAATCTGATCCAATCAAGGTCAGTACAAGCTGGAACCTCCTCCCCATTTTTAGTGCCTACTGAGACAGGAATCAGCCTTCACACGTGCATCAAAAAGAGCTCATTTCAATGCATTTCAGATGACACAGGTACTTCACAACGGGTTTATGGTTGTGTTCTTTTCTTTATCAACCACAGCACGTAAAGTAAAAGCACAAAGGCAGTTCTCAAAGACAGAACACCCAGAATGCTTCGGGAGAGATAGCTAAACACAACTGCTCCACTCCTCTCTAATGTGTTACTAAAGACACCATCATCCCTCATCCCTCCAGAAGTGTTCTTAATTAAATAAGAATCTATTAAAAAATACAGTGCCCCTCAGCATAAACTCCCACCCCCACCTTTCTCTTTCAATTCTGCAAGWGATCTGTCTTGCCTTCCCTCTGCCTGGGAGCTCATTAGGAACAATCCCTTCTGCACACGCGCATCGCCTAACACAGATGCAGAGGCAGACAGACAGAAGGGGAAGGAAAGAAAGGAAACATGGAAGCGAACGAGGAGAGCGGGCCTGTGGGACAAGTAAGCACGCACCAGGAGCGCGTGGGTCCGAGCCCTGGCCTTCCCCGTGCGCTCCTGGTGTGCACTTGGTACGCGCTTGCTTGTCTTGCTAGTGTCATCCAGCTCCCCTACTGTCTGAGGGGCCACATCTGCTCAAACCAAAGGAACAAACAGCAACCACGAGGGCCCTCTCCACGAGCCAGAGGGGACAAGAGCTGCCATCGGAGAGTCGCTGATTTTTCCACCCATTTTCCGTAACAGACCTTAACGTAAGGTATGAACTCACAAAATTTCATCTTGAAAGCGTTTTCCTGTCTCAAGAACCATATCCCAAATGAGCCAGATACCCCAAGGGACAGGCTGGCACTTGTTGACCGGCAAGTCCCTCCTGACAAGAGGCCCTTGTGGAGCTTTACTCATAGAGCGCCTGGCAGAATACACGAGGAAGCAGCGAGCTCTTCCTCAGCCCCTCCAGGCCAGAACGGACATGGATGAGGGAACAGCACCTGCAGGAGACCTGGGACAGAGATGAATTCAAATGGGGTAGATTTGCCTGCCTTTAATGTCAGGGAGGGACCGAGTTCACACCTAACCTTCCACAGTTGTTAAGAGCATATGCAAAGCTCAAGCAGAGCTGCGGGTTTAACCAGGGCCTTTTACAGAACTCCCCAAAYGGACCTGCCTAAAGGGCGGTTTTGCCCTCAGGATCTTCCCAGCTTGTCCTGCACTGACCTCTGAACAGAGAGAGCTGCACCTTCAGGTGCACGAGCTGCAAAACTACATGTGAGCCACGTGAATTTACACCATTTTTGKAAATGAAAAAGTTGCTCCTAGAAAGGAGTTTTAGCAACTTCGGCCACTTGGCAACACTRAGAGGGAACTTGGGAAGAACTGTTCTTTCCCAATCCCTTGGAAAGCAATGCCAGAWGGGATCAGGCGAGGGAAGTCAAAACAGGGCCCGCAGCTGAGCGTGTTGCGGGGTTGTCTTTGCCTACGAGGCTTCCCCCTCCACACGTTATGGAGCTGCTCTTCTCTTGGACCATGGGGGAACTCACCCCAGTCCCAGCTCTAGCTCAGTCACTACCAGGACCCTTCACCCAGCTGTGACCCGACGGCTCTCCCACAGGGCGCCCCCGTGACGGCACTGCTCCGGGGGGCTGCCGCGCTGGTGCCTACGGGAGCGGGGAGCGGGCACTGGGGCGACAGCGTGTGCATGGGGCGGCAAGCCTGGCTGGAGCTGTACTAACGCCAAGAAACCCTGCAGGACCAGGCCGAGAGGAAGGGCCTCCAGGAGGCCAACACTCCAACACCGAGAGAGCAGCGACAGCTTCAAAAACTCCTTTGCTGGCCTCGGAGGCAGCAGGGTGCGAGAATGCTGACCTCGCCTCCCTAAACTGAGGCGGCAGCTCAGAAATCGGCCTGCTGTGTTCCCAGCTTACTGCTGCTGGGAAACCACAGGGAAAGACACGGATTCACATCCTAAAACTTAAGCTGTCAGTTCTCCTCCACGGGGAGCGGGAAAACCCCAACTTGTCCAGGTCTGGCGCTCAGCATGCCCCAGCTCTCCGCTAGCTCTCYGCGCTGTGCTGGGCTCTGGCTAAGCAAGCTTATCGCAGTTCAAACGGCGCGGCCCGAGGGCGAGCAGCTACGAAACATGCCCCTCGCAGAACAGGAGCAGACGCCCAGCCAGTCAAACCGAGCACTTCTCTGAGCCTTCAGCAGCGGTGAAGCAYGAGGAAAAGAAAGAAGGAACACCTAACGATCCTCAGTGCTTTCTAATACGCGCAGTTTTTCCAATGATCGTTTCTTGAGACACAAGAAAAATAAAATGAAATAAAAACTAACAACGTAATATGGAAGAGACTCGGTCAGGAATCCTACCATATCTTAAATGGCAAGGGGGTGGAAGGAACACTGATGGCAAGTTTTGCCTCTCAGCTTCTCACTTTGCAGCACTTTTACTGAATCAATGGAGTTTTAGGTTGAACACCACTTGGGCAAAAATTGCATTGGGACTTAAGGTCTCAATGGATGCTCCAACACAAGAGCCTAAGTACAAGAGGTTGTGCACGCTCTATTTCACACTGGGAAATACAAACCTCATCTTTCACACAAGGAACTTTAACAGTTATTCAGCTAATTGCAATCCAATTACTGCCCCAGGAAACCTGCTTCTTCTCAGAAATACATCGGARTATTTGCACACAGCGAAGGATGCAGGTAACAGAAAGCATCTTGTTTGGCTACAGAATAATCCTACTCTGTTGGTGAACGTAAGCGCTGACATCCTCTACAGGTATTCAGAGGTTCACTGGGCTTACTGCCTGCAGCTGTAAGAGAAAAGGGAATTAAACTGGCCATGCAGGGGCCRCATCTACCAGCCCCACGGTCAAAGCAAGGGAAGAAATCCTAGGCATGGTCTGGGTGTGTGCTATGTGGAGTATTAATGTGCATGATGTTACTGGAAACTTTACTATTTAAATTACTTGCTTTTATATTGTAGTGAAAGTCAACCGACATAAATAAAGCACTGCTTCTCTTGGCACTCTCGACTTAAATTGCACCAGTAAATATTTTTAACAGTAGTGTTGTCAAGGCTCAAGTGCAGGTTCATCCCTCCAGACGGTACATCATGCTAGCTTGTTATCTACCATTTCATTATGAGCTTCCATAAATAAACTGGGAGCTACCTCTCTCCTGGGCTGGCTATTCCCAGAATTTKTTCCAGTGAAACTTCCTGCTCTCCTAGTCTTCCCACATATGAAAGTTGTCTTTAGTTCTGCTGCAAGTGAACTAAGTGTACCTACCTGCTCCGTCTGCCTGCAAGAATCTCTTCAGTAACCTGGTGAAGCCAGGTGTCTTGCGTTCCACAGTTTCTAGCAACACGTAAACCTCATTTCCCACACAGCCCACCTTTCCAATAACTCCTACTGCCTTCCTCCAAAGAAAAATGAAGTTAATAGTGGCTTAAGAAATGATAAATCTGTATTTCAAAACAAAAGAGAATGAAAACCAGCTGACTTCCAACTAAGTCTAGGAAGTAAGAGCAATAACTGAAAATCGTATTTTTCCCAGCACACCAAGGCTGTGATAACCCGTGATGATTTCCCTTTCAAGACTCAGAACTCACACACATCACCAGTATGCTCGAGAGTAATTTGCTGACAATTTCCCATATACCAGTTGTCTCAAAAGTGCACACAGCTTGTCCAGTGAAGTGTTAAACCACGGCACGCCATTTTGCAACCCTCAAGCTTATCTAACAATTACATTTGCTACAAAAAAGGTGCTGTTGCTGCTTGTTTGAATATATTTATAATCACTTTGGCTATTTCTGAGCKTGTATACAAGAACAGAATGCCCTGGAAGACACAGTAATGAAAACTAGGAACATCTCTATTTTGTGGTCGCCACATTTAYTGCTGACAAAGGAGATGCTGTTCGGTAACTAACTGCACATARGAGATTGATACTGGCTTCTATTTTCAGTTGCCTGATTCAACTTTTGTTTAGGAATGCTACTACTTTGGCTTGCACCCCCTCTCTTCCAGGAAATCGCAGCACAGGCTAATGCACATGCGACGCCTCTCCCGCCCTTCTCACGCAGTCAGACAGGGATTTGAAGATCTTCCTGTACCAAAAACGACAGCTCTGAAGCTGAGCAGCAACACGCAGACTGCAGGAAAGAGCCAGTGGAGGCAGAGAGAGGGAATTGTTGCACGAGAGGAGATGGTTTTATTGTCTGTTTACTCTTGTGGCTTGTGCTAGAAGAATGGAGAATTTAACTGAAATTATTATAGGTTTTYGAGTGTGCTGTATCATCGGAGGACAAAAATAGGCACAACTTCTACAATGTCCAAACTCAGCTCCTCAATCTTTCTYTCCAAACCTCTTCCCACACCTTTAGATCTGTTGAAGATGTTTACCCCACACCCCACACCTCTAAGACCTTGCCAACAGCATGGCAGTGCATCGCTTTGCCTGGCAACCTGACATAAATATCCAACCAACCAGCGAGTGCAGCCCGGCACGCTCCTAGCTCCAAGGCTGCTGTGCACCGGCTCGCGACACAGTCGAGTCGCCTGCTCCACGTGGGGCGCATGCAGACACGAGCCGCCCACCTCGCGTGGGGTGCACACACACAGACACGAGCTGCCTGCCCCGCATGGGGCACACAGTTACGAGCCGCCCACCTCGCACGGCACGGGCACCGCTCCTTCAGCTCATTTACAGGCTGCACCCGGAGCAGGAGGTGGACGCTGGGGTGAGACAGAAGGATGAGCGGAGGTGCAGGGATGTGCCAGCACTCACACAGACCCCAACACATGTGCCCAGCTCCTGCTGGATCCTCCTTGCTCCTCCCTGGAGTGGGGGCCAAAGCCAGAGCTGCTCCACTGCTAGAGCGCCTGCTGCCGAACGGGGCAGGGCGAGGGGGGGCAATGATCCCAAAACCTTGACCTGACCATGTGGCTCTTTCCCATGCTGCTCAGTGAGTGTGATCGAGGGAGAGAACTCGAAACTGAGAATACTCCATGCAGCTGAGACCAGTACGGACACGAAAATCCTGCTAAACCCCCAGTGCACRGGACCTCGCTCTGCCTTTCCCGCACACCTTCGTGCAGACTCGCAGGCCAAGCTCCCCCTGGCACTGCTGCCCGGCTCGCCTCCAGGGCCGGCCCAGCAGCCGCTCTGCCCACCCCTGTGGCCAGCCCAGAGGTGGGTGCTGCACCTGTCGGTCTCCTGCTCGGCACGACCCACGCGGTGCTGGCCCGGCCCCGCTACGCCGTGCCCAGAGGCAAGGCTGCTTCCCTCCCCCTTGCAAGCTGCCCCGGCACAGCTTGCTGGCTCACACAGAGGATGAAGTCTCACCCAATGGGGCCACCAAGAAGAACTTGCAGTTGCACTGAGCCACCTCCTGCTTTCCTCATGCTGCAGGGCAGTGGAAAGCCACAGCTTTCCCTCTTGGTGCTCCCCCTGGAAAAGCCCGGTCTATCGCGCACACAGCATCCCTGCTTTCCTTTCTTCTTTAATTCGTTGTTCTCCATCAGCAAAGCTCGCTAGAGTCACGCAGCCTCAATTCTGACATTGCACACGAGGACTCGGAGCACCCTTGGGCCAGCCTCTCCGATCCTCAGTTTTGCCTTCTCGGAAAACCAAGGGTGAGCTTGTTATCCACCTCAAACCTCCGACACGTCTGATCTTCCCCCACAGCGGGAGCAGAGCGCGGCCTCAGATGAAGCGGTGCAGAGGCAGCAGTGCACCCGCCACCCTCGTTTCTGGAGGCTGACGGATGCAAGCAGACAGTTCCTCATGGGAAGCTGTCCCTGCCCGTCCTTGAGCACCTGATGGTGCGCGCAGCGGTGCTGCGCACCGCGCRACCTCCACCACTCGTCAAGGCACAGGCTGAATATTTAGGAACACCAACCAGGGAAGCAGCCAGCACTTGGACTCGTAGCTTCACAGCAAAGCAGCACCAGATTTCCTTCCCATTTTCCCTTTGCTTTCTAAAGCGAAAGCCTGCTTTGACACAAATCCTGGAAGCCTTGGAAAACACATCGGAGACACAACAGACCTGAGGTACAAAAAGGGGATAACTTTATTTACTCTTCTAAGAAAAGGARAGGAAAAGCTACTCCAAACAAACCGGAGGCATTCTGCTTTGTTGGCCAGTTACACAGAAATCACATGTCAAGCACCAAAACTCTACAGCAAGGCGTCTGAAGGCTGAAGCACAAACTAGTTTGTCCACATGCGCTCATTTTACTGTTCTACTGGATAAACTTAAGTATACATATGCAATATATATATGAGTGTGTCAAGCAGTTGCCAACAACAAAAATCGTCAGGACCCTCCTAAGAAAACTCATGCTGTGAAATCAGATTTAAAAAAAAAAAAAAAAACAAAAAAAAAAAAAACAACAACAACCAAAAAAACAGCCCTGTTTTAGTCAGAATCTGTAATGTTCCCAATCCACCTGCCCGGTCAGTTGGCGTGAGGAAGCTCAGGCTTTTTCTTTATTAGTATCCACCCTTCTGAACCAATACACAGCTACACCGTCCCAAGCAGGGCACTGCAACGTGGCCTCTCAGCACAGTGCATAACACCGCGCACGGAGATGCAGCATCTCAGCTGCAGATCGCAACGGGAACACATGAGAGAGAGGAAAAAAATATGGAAAACAACAAGTTTTGATCCAGACCTCCATACAGATACCTCAGAACTTGCGTTAAGATACTCAAATAAAGTGAAAAGATTARTTAACAGCAGGACAAAGAGAAGCTCATGAATTTCATTCTCCTAGCAGCAATATCCCTGCCCATACACTGGAAGTTCATTACAACAAGTACTTTGGGAACATATCTTGGTCTAGCTATAGACAGTTTGCATTATAGCACCATCTCGGTTACTACTGCAAGCATATATATGTATCCTTAYGCACAAGCCTGACTCCCTCCCCCGAGATAAAAGCAGTGGCACATGGAAAGCTGATGCCTGACACAAGATGCCTGAGGTGGCAGCAGTGACAGCAGCAGCGGAGATGGCAGCGGGTTAGCATTTAGCTAATTGAGCCATTCAGGTTAACGAGCTCCACCACTGTGAGGATCCACTGGGAAAACAAAAAAAAAGAACAAAATCAACCAACTGACTGGAAAAAAAAAAACCACCCAATACCATTCTTCAACATGATAAGCCCCAGGAGCCTGCTAATCCAGATTTCCAAAAGAATCCTATTTGTTTCAAAGAGGAACAAGAAGGATACAAATCAGGGACGGGCAAGTCCCCGCTGTCCCCTCCCCAGTGATGGCAGGACCACACCTGCCACCTATTTGAGGTGCAGAGCCGCAAGGCTGGAAGGAGCCCCCAGGGGAGAGCAAAGGGTGCCGTCCCTCCCTTCCAACGGGATAACCGGCAATGCCGCACGCTGTAACCATCGCCTCAGGAGCCAAGCCCCYGGCCCAGAACAAAGGAACTCACGCGCCCGAGCCCCCTCGGCCGGCACAGACCCTGGCGAGCTGCTCTGCGCCCGTTCGGACTGCCCTTGCGTGCTGAAGCAGCGTGTATAAGCAGGAGGTAGCGCACACCACGTTCCTACGTGAGGCCGAAGCGCACGGGAACCTGCTTTGTGGAGAGCTGCGAGCCAGCCCCCATCGCTGCCCGGCCACCCGCGCTCACGCAGACCTCAGGCAGCCTTTATGGGCAGCGCGCACCGGCTGCCCCAGAGGATCCTGGAGCGTGGCGAGGCCGAGGCTGGGCTCCACAGGCTCCCGTGCACAGGCCCTCTTATAGCAGGGGCCTACAGGCTGCAGAAAGCAGAAGCCCTCCTGGACAGGTCAGTCCTTACCACTCACGCAGAGAACTTCTCCACGTGTGATCCCAGGCACCAGGGCAGCAAGTTCCAGCCACTGACAGCACATGGCTGCATTTTATCCYCGAGCGAAGCTCAGGTCCTGCTGGAAGCCAAGCAGCCGACACCACCCGCACGAGGCCGAGGCAGGAGGAGCCAGCGCAGGCTGTGCCRGCTGACCAGTGTCTTCCCTGTGCTTGTTAGTAACGTCCACAAACAGAAAATCTAGGGAGGATCTGGGTTGTTCTAGGGGTTTGTTTTGCCACAAAAGCAAAAGGGAGCCTTCCTGCTTGTGMGTGGTGGCTACACAGCCCACACTTCACCAACACAGCCCACCTCCAGGCCGCTCTGAGATGATCAAAGCCCCTCAGCAAGCCGCTGTTTTCCTCAGGGCTGCCAAGGCTGAGAAGCATCACACTCAGCAAGGACACACACCTCGAGAAGCACTCCGCAGCACTCCCCATGCGTGGCCCCAAGAGCAGACCTCAGGTCGTCCAGTTTATAAACCTCAACCAATTGAACCACCCTTACAACAACATCACTCTTCCATGCTGCGAAGGGAGGTGGTTCTCTGGGTAGCTGGGAATTAGCACATGGAGCCTCTCCAGTAGGCTCTATCTCCTTAGACCAACCCGGCCCTCACAGCTTTGGGAATGCAGCATTTCCACACTTTTAGCAACAAAATACTTCCCTCTTGCAGGCAGCGAACCTGTTTTTCACCTGACCTTTGTCAGGCAAAGTCGCTGCACTCCGTGTGGACACAAGGAGCAACAATAGGTAGGACCTGCCCCGTTTGCTCAGCGTTAAGCATTAACGCGGCCGGCGCTRTCGCAGCCGCTGCCGTATTTCACTGGGCACCTAAGTGCCTTACACAAACACCAGCCCTGCTCCCAGGAAGGACAAGGCATCTTGGGAACGACCAAGAGAGGTAGGAGGCATTTTCGTGCTTCATGGACAAACCATGCTGAAAAATAAAGGACGGGGGAGCCTTTCCCTGTGGTTGTAGAAAACGCGGCTGTTTGTCAGTCACAGAATGCCTATTTCCATCTTCAARAAATACAGAATATTTCACCTTTGGAGGCGACTTCTGGGTTTCTTGCACAAATAAATAACAACGCTCTCTTGGCAGACAAAGAAACAATGATCCTCAGGCTCTATTCTGCAGGGATTCATCTCCTCAGTTTCTTGTACCCAGTGGAAATGTAAATTTTGTTATCTCCTGTTGTGGAGAGGGAAAACCAGGGAAAGTTTATTACAGCACATTCTCAGGATGCTAAACATACCGTCTCACATACACACTGGAATGAGCTTCATTTTAACTGCTCCTGGAGATTGCTTTAGTGGACACTGAAATTGAATAACCAGCTCTGCCCACAGAAGAGCAGAAACTCTAACACGATACACAAAAGGTCCGTGTCATTTATGTTAAAGAGACGCTTGGACATAACCACGTGAAGCCACAGACAGCTATTTGCCTTCTTGGGTGTTCTTTAAAAATCTATGTTTTTTATATACACACACACATATAGATACACGCATTTATCACAGAGTCATTTTCCTGCCCAGGTGCTTCTTGAAGAGCACACAGAAGTGCCATGGTTACAAGCAGGCAAATCATGCATCAGCACCGAGGGAGCTTCCCTCAGACAACGCGACATTATCCTTATGGAGAGGCATCTGCCCCRGTATTTACATTTTCTGTCTCCGTCATCCGCGTGTTAAACGCTGCGTTTCCCCCTCCCTTCCCACCCATAGCCTCTGACTCATAATTTTGGTCTGGGGAACTGATTCATGAGGAAAGCTGCTCGGCTTGCTCAGGAGCAGGGAGAGGAGAGGCTATTCTCTCCACTTGAGGAAAACAAGCCAATTTACTGCTCATAATTACTTGGATCACAAGTTCGAGCCTGTCCCCCCCCCTTATTTGTTCTTCCCTGCATAAAAATGCGAGCTAGGCGGGAGCCCTTTAAGCAAATCTACAGCAACTTCCCTTTCCATCACCGGCTTACTCTCTTTAGCCTTCTCACTGCCTTCAAAAGGCATTTTAGGTTCAAACAAACTTGCAGTGATGCTAGTGGAAATTTTCTTTGCTATTTACTTCAGCGAGAGCAGCAAGAGGCCCCAGAGCCTCGATCTGGCCTTGCCCACATTCACAACTACCACACAGCAACTCTGTACGTGAAACGAGGCAAATCTGGTGAACGGTGTTTATGCTCAGAAAGAGTAGCTCCTGAATAACAACTTGGGTAAACAAACAGTTGCTTCAAAAGATACAGATGGATTTACTTTAGTATTGACTTGGCTCTTTGGGATGTTGTTCRGGTGTGTTTTGTTAAGAAGTGAAGCTTTTTCATTCCAAGCTGCACGAGAGATACAACTTGTTCTCCTTGGCRATTTTGCAATTAAGAAGATATAAAACTCACTGGGACCTTCCTTTCTTTCCCCTTCCTTTCCCCTCCKTCTCCCRAGTGCCCCGAGCGAGGCTCATCCAYGGYGTTAGCTCACGTTCAGTATTTCAGCGATACCTGCACCAAGACAGTGCCCGCTGGCTGGCCCGGCAGGGTAGACTCTTGCACTTTAAAATAAAGCATCTGCCAAGAGTTCTGCCTCCCCMCCAAAGGCAGGGAAGAGCAGAAAGCACCTTAATAAAGGCTTTCTACATGAAAAAACAAAGTTGGTTTGCTTTTGTGCTGCTGCTTTRCTGTTTTTACTTACAAAGATGCATTTTCTCATCTTCCTTACGCAGATAGTAGGCAAAGCATTGTTACAAAACACACATTCCCCCCCACATACACACACTCCACCTGCAACAATTTCACTGACAACAGATGAAGAGACCTGTTAATTTTGAGGCATAAACTTGGACAGTTCCATTTTGTCCTTTAGTTTAATATTTTGACTCTGTTGATGCCTACTCAGTTAGAAAAAAACCAAAATTGCCTAACAACAAGCCAGACCTTAACCAGCCCACGCACAAGAAARCAAAACGAAAGATGTTTGCGGAAAAGAGATCTTACAAGACAAACAGCAKTGTGTTCCTCTATCAAAATCTGCAAAACACAAGAGCAAAGAAGCATTTTCGGAGAGAAGTTCCTAGAAATTCTTCAGGACCAAGACTGCTGCTGACGAGCTGACAGTCCCCACAAGGCGCCGGAGGTCCGGAGCGCCGCAGGCCCTTCCCCTGCTCCACCAGCCCTCTTCTCTCCTCCCATGCAGGCGCCAGGCTGCGGTCCCCCCATCCAGCCCCTTTCCCCTTGCCCACAGGCACATGCCCTCCCCAGGCCGGCACAACTCTGCATGCTCTGGTGCCTCTGCCACATTTAGCAGCCCCGTGCTTCACRGCAGAAGGCCGTCAAAATGGGGTAGGACACGCTGGGTTAAAGCCTCCATCAGCGAAGAATAAATAGGAATAAAATGCCTCAAAAGCAAAAACATTTGGGGAAGTAAAGACTGGAGAGAAAATGAGAACTGYTCATTATTACATTAGCAACCCTAATACTATTTATAAGCACTACATCTATCTATCTATCACTTCAATTACATGTTTCTAAATGAGGCTGAAGCAAGATATCCATAATTACTACTGAAATGCCATTTTTACATTAGCCCAACAGTTGTGCGCATTCTTCTTCACAAAATGCAATAAGCAAACCACCAATTAATTATTTTCTGTAAATTACAGACAAATAAATCAATCTAAACACCCCTTTTGTCACAAATGTGATTTTTAACCCAGAATTCCCCTTCCCTTCCAAAAGCATGGACTGSAGAAAGCAAGCATTTCTCCTCCTGCCTCCTTTTCTAGGGAGCTTTCCCTCCTCCATTCTGTTTAGCCTAGGTTGCTCTGAGGGAGAAATGACATTAAAAAGGCCTCATTAAACTTGCTTGGTAAGAGTGTGTTACTCGGTACTTCTGTTCCTCTCCTTTTCTCCCATTTGCCCTTTTGTGAAGCTCTTTCACACAACCTTGCAGCTGTCTCCTCCGCTCTCCTCTSATTGCACGTTGCCCTTTGCTTCTCCTCGGCTTTGGGAAGCGCCGCTGATGCGGTTTGCAGCCCAGGGATGCACTTGGGCAGGCCAGCTTCCTTTTCAGGATGSCTTTTCTCACACATCACTGCTAGAAATCCTTTTCCGCTCCCATAAATGTATCCGGGAGCTTTAAGAGCCAGGATTGTTTTTCCATACATCTGGAGAAAGAAGTGGAGGCATGAGAGGTGAGGGAACTTCTGCAGAGTCAAGCAGATCATGCTGAGCAGACCTGTGCACAGATCCTTCATGGTGTCACCTTGCTACCGTGCAGTTCAGAGTCCAAACACTCTTTCTTACCATACGTAATTACTTTCTTTGTGCTTTTAAAAATTTAAGCCCTGTGCAGAGCACAGCTAACTCTAGGACTTTTTGTGGTGCTGTCAAGTTGCACTATTACATCTGCAGAAGTTTTWAAAAGTGTGCAGGAGATTTAAAAGAAAAAAAAGAACAACACATAGCATAAGAACTAGCCAGTGCATTCCACGCTATCAAAAACTCCTTTTCCATTACTCCCCACAGTGGCAACAAATCCCTTTATCTAATGACAATTTTTTTCACCCTCAAAACTATATTGCAATTGCAGGACTTGATGAAATTCCAATCATTCAAAATAAAGACTGAATGTGGTTCTGAGGCCGCCGAGACAGCACCGTGACTTGTCTGCAGTTCAATAGGAGGCACTGGCTGGCGTCACGCAAGCGCACGGCAAGACACACACAGTCACACCACACGTTGCAGGGCTGCCACCTCCTCCCACCCTGCTGCCTTCCCCGGCCCCTATGCCGGAGGGGCACTACCTGCCCACAGGGAAACACGGGTCRGGCTTCAGAGCCAGCTCCTTGCCCGTCACAGCCCTCTTAAAACGATCACAGAATCATTATGGTTGGAAGAGACCTTCAAGATAGTCAAGCCCAACCATAAGCCCATTGCCACCATGGCTGCTAAACCATGTCCTAAGCGCCTCCTCTAGAGGTGTCCTGAGCACTGCCAGGGATGGGGACTCCACCACCTCCCAGGGCAGCCTGTTCCAGTGCTCCACCTCGCCTTCCTTGTGGAAAGTCTTACTAATACCTAACATGAAAAAGAGTCACAGGAGAACAGAGCAAGTCAAAGCCAAGGGCCTGGACACTCTCTACCAGGCTTGGATGCACCCTTGGCCCACATGGCCCCTTCCGCTGCCTCACCCCACGAGAGCTCTCCCCAGAGAGGAACGGACCTGCTGCCGTGCAATATTCAGTGCACAGGGGAGGGAGGAAGGTATTTGAAATCTGAATGCCTGAACACGCACCGAGAAGCCTTCCACAGATCAACGTGCCAGGAAGCMGAGTCCTCTCCTGCTCCTCCTCCTCTCTGGCAGTTGATAAATCCTCTGTCTTCCTAACCATGCAAGCTGTATTTTTGGCTGCAGCATAAGCCCTGACTTCCTTCCCATCTCCATCCCCTGCTGCCTTCTGTTTCAAAAAACAGCTCTGAAAAAAATCTGTGTCTGCCTTTTATCCTATTGCCAAACTCTTGCTCTTCTCATTCTACCCTGACCTGCATTTTGAGGGCCTTGTCTGCAGTCTCGGCTTTGTCCCACTGCAGCCACAATCACTTTTAACACCTTTTCCTGCATCTACTTTGATCTGTGCATGTTACTTTAATTCTATCAAGCTACAAGGCTGTCATGCCAAGGGTACTTCTCCTACAACTTGCCGTTATCCTGGATTTACTCCAAGAACAYGTTGCCAATCCTTGAATTACTCTCATGATTTCCAAAGCAGCAATCAGGAGCCACATGTGGATTTGTGTCACAGCATACAGGTGCACAATCACCTCACACCACTGTCCTGCTGTAAGAAGATCAGGAGCCTGGACTGGGTCTTAACGGGGTGCTCTCCCGCTGGGCCGCCTCTGGCAGCCGGCTTACGACGCGCTGGGAAATCCGGAACTGCACGAGGCGGCARCAGGAACACGTGTCCAAAAGTGGGACCTCCGCTAGCAGCGGTAGGGCAGGTCGGGGCCAGGTGAAGGGGTGACAGCAGTTGCTGGCAAAGCCCAAGGAATCTGCCTGCTAGTTAAGGACGCGATAGCACATTTGTACAGAGGGATGGGAGTCTACGTAATCTGACTGTAAACGTGAGCAGACTAACCTAACACTTACATAAATATTTTGAGACAACTATTTTTAAGTCCTTTTCAGAGCTACTATATTTTAGCTTTATGCATGCTACTTCTGGGTCATTTTTCATCTGATTTAGCTAAATAATTAAGGACAATATTCACTCATTCTGAGACTAATRAACATGTGAGCTGCACATCCCAAGCCCAAGCATTTTTATACCATCCCAAGAACGTTTCGTACGTAGTGCAGACGCCAAAAGCCCACAACTCACCTGATGCCACTGGCAGTCCCTGCACACCTTTTATTCCTGTAAATGCATCTAGATCAAGCAGCTTCAACAGATGTATTTTCAAACAAAAACCCCATTCAGCGCAAGCTGGAAGCAGTGGGCTGCACATGCCAGAACTGAGCTGGACTGGATGCAAACTGACAAGGAAAGTTTTACAAATAAGAATCAAAATAGAGGGGGGGAAAAAAAAAAGGGGCTGTCTCACAGGCAGCGAGGAGAAGCAGCTGTGGCCAGCGCGCAAGGCCCCGCTCCGGCAGGTGAAGGAGGCAAGCGCCCGCTTGCTTGCTGGCCAGAGCTTTAGCCTGGGCCTGAGCTGCCCTTTTCCTTACCCAGGAGGACAATTACAGCATTGAGGGCTGCACCTCCCAGTAAAAGCCAGCTTTTAAGAGAGGGCTCGTTTCTTTACCTTTAGGGAATGCCTGGAAAGCTTTTTCATTAAAATGCTAATGGCACAATAAAGTCTAACACCAAAGTTGAGTTTGAAAGCAAATGCTTTGGTCTCCCTCAGAACAGAAAGAACCGCTGTCGCCTTTCTCCTCAAAGTTTTATTCTGCTGTATTTATTATTGAGGAGCCTATGAGGAGCCGCTTTATATTTGAGAATGAACTGAAATGAACTTGGAAGCAAGAAACAAAGCCTGTCTATGCAARGAAACCAACTGTATAAGAAATTAAGGGACGCGGCTTACTGCATTTTTAAGTGGTTTGTCACTGTAACACAGCAGTATTTTGTTGCTCTTGGGGCAACTGACTGCACACACCGCTTTGCGCCCCTTTATTTGGTGTACTCACTCCGGAACAAAGCAGCAACGCTTAGCATGCACGTGCGTGACGTTTCCTAGAGAGGCTCCTGGTTAACGTCCAGGCTAATGCGCGAGGACACGTTCTGCAGCACAAACAAGCCCTGTGTCGCGCCGCGTTACATGCCCGCTGGCTTCTCGCGGTGCGTGGGAGGGCGCAGGCTCCCCCCACACAGCCACCCTGCCCACAGCGGGGCCAGGGCGCTCGCAGCTCCGCTGCCCTGGTCAGCCAGCACCACGGGAGGCCTTTACTCGAGAGACTTGCCCCACTCGGAAGAGCTGCAGATCAGCAGCGCCCGGCGCCGCTCTCCCTTCACTGCTGCCAGGGCCCAAGGCCACAGCCGCAGAGAGCCATAACCACCCGTGGTGAGACCTGAAGAAGGTTCAACTTTCTGACTCTCTTTCCCTTAACTCCACTCACCCCTCTGGAGAGAGCCTTTAAGAGCACAGGGTTATATGCTCTCAATAACCAAGCATTTATAGACACCACAGTGCATGCACTCGCATGGGCACAGCACGGTGATTTCTTCCACGTCAGCCCTCCCCTTTCTTTCCTTCTGCTCTGCCCTGCCCTCTCCAGGCCCGCAGACCCTGCACCTCCGTCAGGCCGCCACATGCTCCGRGCAGAGCATGGGCTCTACCTGACAGGCTCCTGTGAAGGGACAGGGGCACACCAAAGGGTGGGTTACACAGCACATGCCCGCTTCCCATCTTGTATGGGCTGAGGAAACCACACTCGGCATCACTTGCCCTCGTTTGAGAAATTTCTTTCTTCTGACTCTCGTAGCTGTAATGAAGCCAGGAAAGCTTCAAGTCACCCTCCTGCAAACGAGCTGCCTGTTTTCAAAGCACTGCAGCACTAGAGAGGATCTTCCTGGTCGGCTCCAAGGGGGTGTTTTTACAGACCCTGCGTGGAGTGCCGCTCCCAGACCCAGACGGCGGGGCTCTGCTCCTGGTGCACAGCCGCAAGGCCCAGCAGACTCGACGGGAATGCCCTGTCCATGGCAAGCAGGAGGCGGCCAGCGCACGCCCCTCCGGGTTGCAGCTCTTGACCCACAGCACTGGCGCAGCAGGTGACAGGAGAGGCTGGAGCTGAGCACAGCTGCACCTCCCCAAACCAGACCGCAGGGTCAGCCYCACAGGGCAGCACCCGCCCTCCCGGCACCTTCTGTCTCAGCCATTGACCCGTGCAGGTCCCTGCGCTTCCTTCCCCAATCCCGCACTGGAGGCTGGGCAGAGCCCTGTGCAGGGATCACATCCCACAGCCCCAGCTGGCTGCCCTGCCAGGAGGAGACGGGCATTTAGCTCTGCTGCTGCTCCTGGTAATGTTCCCAAAGTTCTGGGAATCAGGCATTTAAGAAAACGTATAGCATGTTCTCCTTTTCTCCAGGAAACGACCTTTTCAATTCAAGCAAAGATTGCGAAAATTAAGGAGCTTGCYACAAAGAAAAGGCTCTACGTCTCAATTACTTCACAAACATTCCTTCAAAACTGTTAGAGCTACATGAAAGGAGAATAAGCGCAGAAAGAATTTGAATAATGCCCCGTGTCTAAGRGTTACTGTCTAAACAGCACATACCCCAGCGTGTTCTGAATCACAAAGCTCGTGTGGTTCCAGTCTCTCCAGAGCCCGGCCTGTTAACACCTCATGATGCCTCCTCTCCTTTTAACRCCACACGCCCAACTCGCCTGGGGTCACTTGCTGTCAAATCCCTAACAACGCAGCCCAGAACTAGTACAAGGGCTGCCTGACTTCCAGAGGTTTCAAGGCCTTCCAAATTGGGCTTTTCAGAGAGAGAAAAAAAAAAAGTAATTTAATAGTTTAACAAAATCTCAGCTGGCACTGACTAGACATAATCTTATAAGGGTCTTTTGTCTCTGCCTGAACTCTACTGGTACAGAGCACTCTTTGCTGTGATAATTGGTTTGGCTGTCCATTCCACCCATCAGGTGATAGAAAACTATCAATCAGGCTAAATGCAATGTGAGGGAAGTCTCTTTAGCCAATTAGTTGGTAATGAGAACATTAGCCACAGTATCTTCTGCAGAGGGCACCTTAGCAATTCCAGTGGAGCCCACAAAGATGACAGTTCTATCTGAATGATTAATAGAGATCATATGATGCTATAGGAATTCTACACAGTTGTAGAAAATCTGGGAGGAATGATCCACTTTAGACTGTTAAATATTTCAAAAGCCACAGATGATCTGATATTAGAAAAGATACTTATTTTGTGTCTCGAAATTAACCCTGCTGCACCATGAGCAGTTTTCAGAGCATTTGGAGTCTCCAGACGAGCCCAACTGTATAAATTCAAGTCATCGTGAGCGACAGCAACAAAATGACAGATTTCTCTCATAGGGCTCAAGTGAACTACACGAGTGAGCAACTAAGCCTGTTTCTCCGCTTCTGTCCACCTCAAGTTTTTTCTTCTGAACCCGCACAGAGTGGCTTAGCTTCCAATTTGGCGGGTCAGGAATAAATCCCCTTGTAAGGTGCCAGGCAAGTGGAAGCCAGTCTTTGTTTTTCCCAGGTTATTTTGGGGGACAGGCAGTACTTGCTGTGCACATACACACACAGGGCTATATCAAAACGTGCTCACATGCCAATGGATTCGCTCCCCAAGGTCCTTCACCACAGACATGAGTTGGTCACGGCAGRGACGAGAGGGCCACCGCACCCAGGGCTCCGCTGGCCACGGCACACGGGTCCATGCTGCCCGCTCCCCTCTAAACACCACGASGGCCATTGCCAGGCCTGCAGCCCCAGCTGACAGACCAAAGGATTTGATGCCGAATCTCAAACCCCACATCTCTGCAGCTGCACGAGACAGCTACAAAAGAGAAAAGGCTACCYGTGTCTGAGCCGTTTTAGCTACACTGGCGAAAATCTTTAAACTGGCACTTTGCAGGGTGATATTCCAGATTAGCTTGATTTGAGTTAATTGCCAAATCAATTTAAGCAATTTGAGGTTCCTGTTGTACCAGAACAGYGCTTGTAAAAGAAGCCTACAGCGAGGCGTGTGTCGGTGCATCAATCTATTTACACGGCAGCCTTTCCGAGCAGAAACAAAGGCCGGCTGAGCCGCGCCGGGGGAGAGGCGGACGTGCTTAGTGCACGGTGCAGCCACGGGAAGTGACAGGGCAATCAATAAGTTCCAGGTTCAGAGGCTAAACGGAACCGACAAAAGTCGGCCTCAATTTGCATGCCAAAATTTCACATGTATTACTCCTTCACACTGGAGRGGAAACAGAAGAAACATCGCCACTAGGATAAGCTCAACTTGCTTTCTTCTCCCTCTAATTACCATTCCAAACTTAATTTTTCCTTAGCCCTTCTTCCTATGGAAGCTTTGCTACATTTGAAACACGCAGCAATTTTCAGATGGAAGGTATTAAAAACTGCCTAGATACCATGGTGATGGGCGCACTGGGAACACCACAGAGCACCACAGCCAAGACAGACAAACGAGTTCCAACACAGAGCGAGTTTTGTGCAAAACAATCAAAATAACGCAGGGACTCGGGCAGGAGCGGCCAGAGGCCAGATGCTGCTGCAGGAAGCAGTGTCCACGAGCGCTCAGCACCCCCAGCCTTGCTGCCAAGGCAGGGAAGGGGAGAGCTCTCCTCTGTGGACCAAGACTCTGCCAGCCCCGGCCGCAGGCTCAGGCAGCCACCACCTCCCTTCAGCTTGCTGCTGCTCAGCACAGGAGAAAACAAGCACCTCTGCTAGCAAAACATCCGAGCAAAACACAAGTGAGAACATACCTAGAGCGTTTGTTAGTTCGCTTTCTTCAAACAGATGGGTCAAAATTATTTTTAAATGGTGTCGCATACTTCTGTGGGTGCATACGAATTATTTTTCATCCAGGGGCAGTTAATCTGGTAGTACTGCAAAGGGAGCTGTTCAAAACTGGGAATTAAAATTGGATTGACAACTGCAGATTGACAATGTGTCATCCATTAATTAAAGGTAAATGACAGCTGTAATATTATATTTCATTGCACAATGCAGAATTATTGACTGTGGCAAGATCTTCAAAGTTTAGTCGCTGTTTTACACTAGTCAGTGGGGTTAAGGAGGCAAGCACAGTATTAGTTCTGCAAAGCAGCAAATAAGTTTGCCAGATACTTATTAACAGAGTGTTTCTGTTGGCTTGAAAGGGCCAGTGTCACATCCCTGCTCAGTGGCACAGTGACAGCTGTGACATGTCAAGGCACAAGACATGAGTGATTCACGTGGTGCCTGACTGCAAGCAGAACCACCGCTGGCTTGAAGAATTGCCTAGCGAAGCCCGGCTGACCCCATCGTTAACTATTCAATTACAGGGATTGATTCAAACTTCAGGCTTCTCTTCAGAGACAAGAACGATCCTTGACCAAAAATCCCTGCCTTGACATTGATGTCCCTGCCTCCATCTTCCCACTCCAGACAAAGATGGCCAAGCAGAGCCATCCTGGCAGCATGTGGAAATCTCAGCCCTCCTTGAGTCCAATCTGCATGTTATATGCTACATCATCTACAATTTACAGGTTATGTTATAGACCGTGATATGTCATGGACTTTACTGACACTGTTCGTTGCTCCTCTGGCAGCTGCTGAAAGAGAAGCCTGTGGCAATCCTCATAGAGCATCAAGAAACCCCTCACTGCTACTACTCAGAAGCATCAAGAAGCTGTCTGCGAATGATCAGGATGGTGCTTGAGTAGGTCAGTTGTCATTTATGGATACAATCTTTGTAAAAGATCTCCTTTCTTTAACTACAGAGTTTCACAGGCTTACTGGGCTCACTACAGCAAACCATCCCTTCAGAGGGGCAACTGACTCGATCGCCATCTCTGGGCTGTCATGGTCCCCTCTGCCCCCTCGCTCATCTTGATGTTCACTGCTGGGGAAGCCCAGTAGCTCTGGCAACCTGAAAGCAGTTCCTGAATGTGTTGCCTCTTGTCCGCACTTAAGGCTATGTCTTTCCCTTCCAGATCCAGAACTAACTGCTGCCATCCATTCTTCTGCTGGCTAAAGGAAAGGTGAGCATTATATTCCTCACACTCAATGGCAGATATGAGCCAGCCATGAGAAGAACACAAGGAGTACTTTATACCAGCACTGTCATTGCCGGTGATGGAGAACAGAGGAGTTTTACTTACTTACCTGCTATGCCCCATAGAAGGTCAAGTCCCAAACATATTTAAACAGGGATATCTTGAAATTTGAGAAAAATAACCTACAAGAGAGCTTCACGGTAAGCTAGCACTGAACATTAAACTACCGAGAACATGATTTAGTTTAGCACTTTGAATCACAAAAATCCTCTGCCCTATTTGYGAGTGAGCCATAACCTATTTCCTTCTACAAATATGACTAGAGGATGGCCAATTCCTATGGCTACTAACCGACCACGTGGCTCCTTGCTCATCCAGACTGCAACAAACAATCATGCAAGTTCCCTATGCCCGCAGCGTGCTGAGCAGCCTCCCCCTCCCCAAACACTCATCACCGGGAACAGGGAAACAATAGTTGTAAAGGTCATAAATGTTTCATAATTAATGACAGGAAGGACAAGGCCCCCTCAGTGTTCCTCTGTTTGCAGGAAAGATGAATCTCATGCCATATTCTCTATCAGTGATTAGYGGAAGATTAACAGCTATGAAGACCACAGCAACATAACTCCAGTGTTAACTCATTTCCTAATCACAGCTTGGAGCTCCCAGCGCAAGGAAAAGCACTCTCCTGCATGCGCCTATAAGCACACGGGAGTCTCACATCCCCCTTCCTTCCCTAGGTAATACTGCATTTATCTCCAGAACATGAATGGCTATTATGAATTATCTCCCCCACTCCATGTTCTCCCTCCCACCCTCCGCACTTCACCAGGAAGGGGCGAAAAAGAGCAAAGAAAAGAGCGCGCCGCTGGGTTCCCTTTCTTCAGCTTTCACCAGCCCCTGGARGTCAGGACGCTATTGGCTCAGCTCTGTGTGCGAGCGGGAGCTGTTCACTTAGCAACAGAAAAGCAGAAGCAGCCGACAGCAGAACTACGCGGCTCTGTGTGCGCGAGCGAGGGAGGGAGGGAGAGGGGAGGAGAGGGGGAGCGATGCGCAAGACGCCCTCGYGAGCCGCACACTCCGCACAAGCACCCCCGGCCTCCGGGGAGGGGGYGGCAGCTGTGGGGCCCACCCCAAGAAAGCACCTTTGGTTCAACACGCCTTGTGTCTAATGCAGGAGCTTAATGAGAGCGCACGAGCACTAAGAGACAGGGCCTCAATGACGCGTGCGTTTAATGTAGGCTGTAAAGAGCGCATCTTCTGTCTSAAATAACACAGGAATAAAATGGGATGTGGTAGAGGGAAGAGGCAAGAAATGAATGAAAGCAGAGGTAAGGTTATCACGGAACAGAATGAACTAGTGCTTTGCTTTCCCCTGCCTTTTCTCCTACTGYTTATTAAGGCAAAACATACAAAATCTTTCCAACTTTAGCAACACTGCCTGTAGTGCTGTTCAACCTCCTGAAGGATTAGCTGGCACCCCAGCTTCTTCTAAACAGGAGTTTTCTCACAGAGGAGGGAAAGAAAGAGGAGAGAAACATATGGACAGGAGAAATGTGTTGCCCGCACCTCAACTCTTTTACAACAGACAAGCACCTCACGCTGGGAGATGGCTGAGCAGAGAGATGATTCCMCGTGGCCATGGAGGCTGACGCGGGAGATGTCGTGCCGATCCTTGTGGGAGACCTGGCAGCCCCGCGCTCCACCATGTGACCACAGCGGCCACCGCCGCCTGCAGCAGCAGCGAGAGCCCCTCACCCCGGCGCGAGACGGGTCCTGCTGCCCGGGACGCCACCTCCATGGTCCGCGTGCTGGGCCCGGCTCTCCTCCGCTTCAGTGCTGCCAGGGGGTTACCCTCATCCACATGCAGTGATACGGCTCTAACAGACTTCCCAAATTTGGGCCACATCTGCTCGCTCAAGTCAAGCCCGCTTTTCAAACCAACACTTGACTACTGAAATGCACAGGCTGAACAGCTTTAGTTTTCTACAATGCTAAACAGATAACCTGAAATAACAACCATGCTGCTCTTGTTATTTAGATTGAGACTTGAAAGCAGCTATGCATGTTGCTTTATCCTTTTCACCTCTTTTGTGCGACAATTCTATTACATTTTCCTTATATTCAACAGTACAATAGATACGTAATAAAGGAGAGGAAATGGGACTTCCTTAGATTCAATATATCCAAAATGCATATGTAATTGTTGAAGGGAAATCTATATTTTTCAAGAAACAGAACTATACCAGTGGTTGTGGGCCAGACTCTCTGGTTCCTTCACTGCAGGCTTTGACCTCGCCAACACAACCTGCAGCTCACAGGAGACAGGGTGGCCCACCGGCGCTACGAGCAGCAGCCAGACGACAGGAGAGGATGGGAGCAGGTTACGCTGCTACTGGTTCTCCAACACAGACCAGAACTTGCATGAAACCAGGAAGGGACGACGAGAGGTGGTGGGAGCTGTTCCCTGGAGGCTGCCTCGACTCCCCAAAGCCACCCACTCTCCCGTGACGGGAGGCCTTAGGTGGTGCGCAGCCTTCAGGGGAGGCACAGCCTCGTCAGGGCTTTACCCAACGACAGGGGGACCGGAACAGCCTCGAGCCGCCCAAACTCGCCTTTYCCTCCCCTTGTCTTCTTCTAAAATCTCTCGGCCTCTTCATTCAATTTGGATACTTCCTCACTTAATTTTTCCACTTGCTGTATTAGTGCTTCCTTCCTTCCTGACTTTCATTTGCTTTTTCACTACCTTTTACCCTTGCACCAATGACAGTTTTTAGCCTTTATTAGTTTTTGAATCACTGCTAATGTACAGAATTAAATCACAGGCCCTACAGTGAGCGGTATGAATTTTTAACATGTTTTCTGAACGTGCAGACATCAATGCTCCTCTCACTTTCTGTTGTTCCTAGAATTCACACAGTTGCTTCCATCAGACCCATCTTTTTGTGGCTCTTTCAGACCAAAAGTGGTCTTAGCACAAGTACACCTCTCCCTAAGGCTTYGTCAAGCTCTAACCAAAGTCAGTTGGGAATGTGAGTGGGCCCTTCCTKTAAAGTTAATTATTTGATTCTGTAATTAGAAGAAAGATAAAAACAAAACAAAGAACATTTCATGAGCACCTAGGCCCACAGTCCATCACCTTGYTGGCGTTAGCAATGATGTTGCCAGGGCTCCTCTGTTTGGCCCTCCAKGGAAGAGCTCTTGGGATACAGAGAYGTGGACACGATGRGGCGGCTGAGCTGCAGSGAAAGGGGCAGSGGCCTGAGCACTGGCTCAAGTCCATCTTGGAGCCAGAAGGAACTTTTGGGAGGCRCTTTCCAACACTTCTTAATGGAGAGGTCACATCATTCATCTGAATGCCTGAACTCCTGCCACTGCCTAAAAAGCTGACAGGCAAAACRGAAATAAAACCAAAAATGTCAGCGTAGGAATCAGATGACTCTTAGGATTTCTAATGGATATACTCCTGACTTGAAATCAAGTCATRGTCATCATTATCATCATCTGCTGAGTGTGAAATCAGTTGGTGATACAAACGCAGTTGGCAGTGATGAAAGTCCAGACACAGTAATGTATTTAGACTTTCAGCATCCCATTTTAATCTACATTTTGCATCGTGCTTTAAGAGACTTTAAGGAGAAAGCAAAAAAGACCACAGTGGCACTGGGGCTCCAAGCTCAGCAGTGCCAGGGTCCATGGCCGGTTGGTATAGCTGGAGTCTTTCCCTCGTCACCCAGCTCCCCCTGGTAACTGCTTCTCAGAGACCCCTCACACTGAGCTTGGAGGCACCRGGAGCAGGGAGTCAGCCACAACTGCCTCGGCAGGAGGCAGCTTCCTACGAACTTCACACCGACCTCAATCCCGTARGAGCCAAGGGCAGCATCCTGCCATGTAAGCAGCAGCTTCTCTCAAGTGTGGCAGGTCACCTCCCTATAGCCCATCTCGCTCGTGCCCTCCTCACACCCTGGCAGCAGCAGTGCAGTTTTCCAGGCAAGAAATGGGTGGCCTGGCCAGCTTGTCCCTTCGGGGTGAAGCACAAGAYGCCTCAGCAGGCAGTGAGTAAGCGCCAGGGCTGCAGGCTTGCTCTCGCTCAGCTACCAAGGATGCTGCGGAGACACCAGGATCCCACGGCCCTGCRACAGCTCGGGAGCAGCCATGTGCTCCATGCTACAGCGCCAGCGTTACAAAAGCCCACCCCTTAACCAACGAGGGGTGTGCCCAGCTCCGAACTGCCACGACCTGAGGAAGAACCACGGCTGCTTGCAGCTCRTCTTTTAATCTGTACTTTAAATTACCAGAACAAACAGATAGGGAACCATTAAGTGATTTTTTTTTTTCTTTTTTTTTAATTTAAACAGCAACAACAGAAAGCAACAGAACATCAGGTTTGCTATGTGCTTCAGCAATTTCCCTCTAGRAGACTAATCAATACTCCTGTTTGGAGTTAAAGATCCTCATTTGGTAGGGAAGAATAAGGGATTTGCCTCTACAGAAACAATACATACTTTTCTAGAGAGAACAAACAGAACTTCCGTCTGCCCAGCACCCAGCTACAGCCCTGCTGCTCTTCCTGAGCGGCAAGGGAGGCACAGCCCAAGCAACGGGGTGCCGCACAAAGACGACCAAAGGGCGCTCCMTTTCGCCTGGCAGATGAGTGCAGCAGGGGGGAATGGGAACCGCTCATCCCTAGCCCTGTCCATGCCCATAAAACATCAGCAATGTGACACATCTGACAGCTAGCTCTCCCTTCCCACCTTCCCATGCCTCCCGTATCACTGTTCCAGTACTCCAAATAGAAAGATTTAAGACTTTTTTTTTTTTCAGTGTACATATTCTGGAATTCCTAGCAGCAAAGGAATTTCCTACTGCTTCTAAAACTGAGGTTTATTTTATATAGAACCTTTTTAAAATGATGCCTGCTTTCAAAATGTCCATCCTGCTTTTGCTAACAGAAACCAAGCGAGCATACAGAAAAATCATGTTTGTTAAAAGACGCACAGAAAGCAAGTAAAAAAATAAGAATAATGTCGCTAACTGGCACATGCCACTCACAGTATCACTACGGACTTCTCAATAAATGAGTGCAAATTTAAGTTTGCACTAAAACAGTGCATGCTGGCTCTRTGATTGTGCAATGAATTTTCCTCCTTCTCATGTGGGCCTTTTTTCC
This sequence comes from Eudromia elegans, assembly GCA_003342815.1. Classification (NCBI taxonomy): domain Eukaryota; kingdom Metazoa; phylum Chordata; class Aves; order Tinamiformes; family Tinamidae; genus Eudromia; species Eudromia elegans. Next base: position 1,383,022 of record PTEX01000155.1, on the reverse strand, counting down.
ACCTTGCTTTTCTTCCATATCAGGATAACCCTGTATGATTTCAGTGGGGTCACACCCTCCCTTCATAGGGCAGATAACCAGAGCCTATATAATTCMAAGTGTTTTACTATGTGGCTAATTCTCACAGCACATTTATGGCACATCTGGAGCAGAGGATCCCCRGAGATACTCCCTTTACTTTTTTCTTTTTCTTTCCAGATATGAAAGCCAAGGCAGCCGATATAACTGGGCTAAATTAGGCAACACATAAATAGYAGGGTGACTGCGAGAACCTCAACTGGTCAACCCCTGGCCATGAGCTCATCCCAATTACACCATTAACTGCTTCTTCCGTACACACACGCACACACCTCCACCAAAATAAGACAGAAAGCCCTATAAAAGTTACCACAAAAATACCCTTACAAGAATTTCTGAATTATTTCGTGCAACCGCTGCTTGATGCCGCTCGCACTAGCACAACGCAAGCTGAGAGACTTGCTCCTGGTGTCAAGTGGCTCCACGAAAGCCCCGGCTTCCCAGCTTTTTCAGAGCCTCAGACGAGTGATGGCTCTTATCTCTGCGGAAAGAGGGCTTCACGAGGCAGAAGAGTAATGGCAAAAGGCTCTCTGACTGGCAGCGTGACATCCAGTGCCACAGACAGGCGGTAAGGCAGCAGCAGTAAGTGGTTATCAAGACAGTTTCATCAGACAGTCCAAGGCCATGCAAAGCTTTATAAATCAGTATGAAGAGTTTACAACTGACATACYATTGAGCAGAGGATACTAAAAACTTCCCCTGTGCTGAAAAACAGATTTTTGGTATCAGCCTTCCCTAGAATTTGCACACAAGTGTTAAAGAGTTGAAGCAGAGATAATGAAATAATCCCGTCTCAGAGTCGAGAAAGCATGAATTAAAATCTGCCTCCCTGACTGAGGAAAATTATCTGTTGCTGATAATACTCCTTAGATAATAAAAGTCGRGATGTGAATCAGCCTAAGTACTGCAAGGAAACCAAAACCATAAATCAAGGCCCTAGACACATGTGACATCTGCGCAGAAGAGGCAGCTTTGCCACCTAAGACTGGGCGGCCCAGCCATGATCCTGCCCATCCATGAGACAGCACTGGGAGCTCTGGCAGCAAATGCAGGTTTCAGAGTAACCCGGTATCTTCCTGCAAGCCCTAAATATGATTCTAGTGATGCTGTTCAGACTGTGGACTGTTGAGCTGTTGGGTTTTCATTTTCAGTGGGAAAGGCAAGAATTGACAGGGGTGCTTAGATAATATTTGCAACGTACATTTTGTATAGCRTTGCTGAGCAGGAACCGACACTCCAATGTCTAAAACAATTCACAGACAGTGAAGTAGGCAGGAACACCCATATTTGACATGGCAAACTTTAGTAAAACAAAACAAAGCCCTGCCAAAAAGAACAGATTTTTTCCCACTAACAGTATAACCACCACAGCATTTCTCTAAGAAGAAAYTTTACAGTCAAAGAGAGATAACAGAGGCACCCACAGATAAGAAAGCCAAATTGACTAGGAACGTGAGAATTAGCCATGAGCTCAGACACTTTACTGCCATTACTGCCATCATTACCAGAAAACTACTCCAGGTATGCAGAAGACAGGACCTTCACTCTCCAGCACAAATACAACCAAGCAAGAGGAACAACCATCCAGATAACAGTTGCATCTGTTTTAGTTATATGGGTGAAAAACATCTTCTAAAAAACAGCAAAGCAAAATTAACCAAAGAAAAAAGTATTTTTGGACTTATACAGTTCTTCAGCCTCAAACAATATGCCATTTTTTCCAAGCTCTGTACAATTTTCCTGGGTCCAGGGGCTAAGAGAAAGACAGCTCTCATTTCAATAACCTGATTCAAGGAAAGACTGACCCTCCAGAAGGGATAATCAACAGCCAGGGCAGAAATTCTCTTTAGCCACACAAGTACAGCTGTTAACCCTTTCTCCAAAACAGAGAGAAAGCATGAAGACAAAGCAGCAGTGAGACAGCAATGGGGATCCTGCACGTGAAAATCCAACAGCGTAACGTTTTCACAGTATTTATCAAAYGTGACTGGCCTGGGGAGCCTAGCTGCATCAAGGAAACGGTGTCATATAAAAGCAGTTAAGATGTCACCCACAAGCATTCTTCTCTTCATTTGGGCTTCTTTGCTTCAATCAAGAATAAAAGAAATGAGAAACCTGGAAATCTGAAGCAGGAGTGAGAGGGCAGCAAATAACCAAAATTAAAAAATAATAACAATTWAAAAAAAAAGGATTTACAATGGGACAAGAAACAGTAATGTGTTGGAGAGAATCATTGTGAAAAGAATGCCAAATGGAACAACYTAAAGAACAGCGAGACACAGAAGTGTTATCGTTGCACCTAGGAGGCTGCGATTTATGAGCAGCACAGACATCAGTGGGAGGATGCCTTGGCCGTTATAAATCACTAGCTCTTCACCATTACAAAGCATTCTGGATTCCAGAGTTGTCCAAAACACTCTTAGGGACGGAGGAAGCTGTGCTGATTTACACCTCTGAGGATAACAGCCTGTGCTGCCGTTGAGGCTGCTCCACTTCCCGCCAGGAAAGCGCRGAGTTCAGCGCCTTGGGAGGAACTCTGCTAAGCCGAGGCCAGCTGAGGGACTCCCTTCCCACCACCCCCCTTCCCAGCCGCCCTGCTTAGTTTGCAGGCGTGGGCCCCAGGACACCTCGAGCAGCAGCTCAGTTTCTGATGGGAGGCCATGCAAACAGGAGAAAAAAACAGCCAGAGCCTTTTTTCATTCTTCAATTGACTCTCCCCTCCATCAGGGTCCAAGTTCTGTCCTRTGAAATACGGGAGGCTTCCAGCAAGCTAATTTACTCCCTTTGGATTTGAAAGAAAACAACTTCCAAAACACATCAACAAAACCAGCAGTAACCAACACAACATGCTCTTAGATGGCTTTAGCCACCAGAGCTGCCCAAGGCACGCTCCCCAGCACGCASGGTTTGCCTCCCAGCGCATAGTCGGATCCAAGCCGATACTGTCAATGAGAATCTTACAGACCGACCCATCCTAAGTTATTCAGGCCTTAGGAAGGGTTTGGTCTTGCTTTTACCAATATCACTGCTGCATTAGGAGCAGCTTGTGTTTAGGACTAAACGGGTGTTGGAACCATTTGTTCTTAGGAGGCTGCTTCAGGCCCTGGCACCTGGTTAAACTCCACCAACAATAATCTAAGCTCATTCTACASAGAGCTTCATGGTTCATTAATAAGCCCTTTTATTTGGGCCCTTTGGAGAGCTAAACRTCCCTCCGTGTGTTGTTCTGCTAGCAAAGAGCATCTCTATAAGTTGCTGGATTAAGTCCAGGGAAGACGCATAGCAACTGAAAGCCATCACCATCTGGTGACCGCCCGGCACGGCGCGCAGCGGCCRCCAGCCCGGTCCGGCGCTGCCGGAACAGGTGTCCACACAACAGCCCTCGCAGTTGTCGCTGGGTTGTAATCCCATCTGCAGACCCGACACGGGGCCGGAATACTGAGCGCCTGCCTCGGCGGGCTGCCCCCTCGCAGCACGCGTGTGCGGTAGCACCTCCTCGCCGCTCCCTGCCTCTCGCTGTGGTGCGCGCCCGACCCACGCTCCAGCGAAGAACGCTCACTCTCCTTCATTCTAAAGGAGCAAACGGCAGCCGCAAAGAGAAATAYCCCCACAAGCCAGCGTCGTGCAAATATACAGGGATCGAGACTTCCCTCTCGGCCTTTTGATGCCAGAAACAACAGGGCTCCTCACAGAATAGGGATCCTTTGTGCAAGCAGTAGTGAAACCTACCCCTCATTCCCAGGAGAAAAGGCATTTGCAACCTAGAGCTTTAGAGAAGAGAGAACTAAGCGACTCCTTCCCTGAGCGTTCAACTACCCAAGAAAAATAATGATTTTCTCTGCAAATGGCAGAGAATAAAATAAAGTGTTCTTATTGCCCTATCCCTGGAAAAAAAAAAAAAAAAGCAGAAAAAGCCTGAGTTTGATTAACAGTCAGATGTCTAATTAGTTAAATAGTAATAATAATAAAAAAATACACATAATAGGGCAGTTGTGGCTTCCACTGGTGCCTGTGCACTCGCATTAAGTGGCCAAGTTTACAAGCATAGCAAATCACTGGCACTCGGATGAGCCACAGGAAGTAATTGTTTGTGCATTCCTASATCATTACGAACGAGAGGCAAGAGCTCATTAGCTTCCCCACAGACAGCAAGGCAACGCGCTGTACCCGGTGCCCTCAGAGCACCTGTACAGGCCATTCCCTGCTGCGGCGAGGGCTGCTAACCTGCAAGCCACACGTTCCTCCTAGGCGCATGACCCCGTCCCAGGCYGAGGGCTCACAACCAACAGCCCGCCTGCAGGTAGGAGCACCCTTCCCACGAAGAGCCCATGCTCAGCGTCCCTGTCCCAGCCGGCAGGGGCACCCTGTGCCTTTCACAACCACGCTGCCTGGCATGGCCTGAGCAAAAGCCCAGGTTYGGGCTGTCTCGCCAAGGGGTTTCTCCAGCAGGCTGGTGGAGGTGAACATCGAGGTCCTACTCAGCTCCGTTTGCTCCCTCATGAGGCTGCGGAAAACAAGAGCAGCGCACAAGCTACGCTCCACGACCCGCATGCGGAGCCCTTAGCTCTTTACAATCAGCGAAATGAAGCGGAGATAGCAGCGTCTCCTGTGGGTTTAAATCATTAACCTGCTCCACAATTAGCAAATTAGGAACAGCCCTCAGCTGCTGGCGAGTTTCCAAAACAGCCTCCTCAGGGCAAAGGATGGGCATCCCAGATGCAAGCTCTTTCTTGGCAAGCAATACACAGTATCTAAACATTGCCAGCTACCATGCCAATAACTTCCTTCTTCCTCCTTTTTAGCTACCATGAAGGTTAGCTACTTTTCTTGTTCTACATAAGCTTGACCAATCCTTCCCCGCCCAGGAAAGCACAACCACTACACACAGGGACAAAAATGAAACTCTCCAGTCGAGCAATTGAGCACCGCTAGCCTTGAGAAGAGAGTTAAACAAAAAACTTGCATCCCAAACACACAAAAGGAAACTAGATTCAGAGAGGCTTTGCAGAGGCAGAAGATGAGATTCCTAAAGCGAATCTAGAATTACCAAACTTAATAATACGTTACCATGAAACAGATACACGTATTTCGTGCAAACAGATGGGGCATGTTTTGTCACTGTGTTGCTCCAGGCTTCTACCAGAGGTGCCTCTTTGCATCGTGAAAGCTAATTACACCAACACAGAACTACAGAGATTCGAGATTGCTTTTCCACCTGTGTTTGTCTGCCTATCTTAACACACATCTACAGGCACACAGACCCATGCAAGTCACACTGGGATAAAACACCAACAGAACAGTGACGATTTTGTCTCCTTTAAGAGTCCTGCCTGTTATATATAACCTTACAGCTTATATTTAAGCTTAAACCTGAATGYCTCACATTCATAAAGACACATGCTTATTTATAGCTACAGCAAAAAGGAGGCTGCTGAGGAAAGTAGAGCATCTTCGGAAAAAAGTGGGTGGTAGTAACACAAAACAGAACCTGCTCTGCAGTGGTATCTACTGCCTTTGAAACCTGTGAACTTGAGCTGCTTTCTCTGCCCACTGCCGTTTATTGTAATCATCTAACATAACCTCCTCTTAGGGCTTCCTTATCTGCATGCCCTCTATCCTCAATTGCACTTGAAGAGTTTTTCTCTTTGAATAACAAAATTGTAGCAGGAGGAAGGGGCACGACTCCTCATTTTGTGTTCTTTTACCAGCCGAGGAGCAAAAACACCCCGACAGGGACACMCGTGCAAACAAGTGAGACTCGGGGTCGCCTCACCCAGCGCAGAGCGAAGGCACGTGGACTCTATCACCACTGCCGTAGGCACTGGGACACTGTCTGAGGACGCCTCACCCCAGAGAGCTGCCMGGCCTCTCCCCTCATCAGCCTCTGGGATAACAACTTTGCTCTCGTTTCATAATTCAGGCAAAGGGAAAGAGAGTTCAACTACTGGAGAAGTCCGTCACCGGAAAGACCAGTGACTCCAAGTTTGCTGCTCCCYGATGGGGAGATAAACTCTCGCCCCCCAGTTTGCCGTTTAATGTGCAAATCAGGTGGTGTCTGTCGCGGTTATTTTGCATGTTTTATTTCTACATGTAATCACAGACTAGCAGAGTTTTTTCTTATGCATCCCAAGCCTTCTGTTGTTCCTCTCAGCTCACAGTAACTGCAAGAAAAACAGAGCTGCATCTGCCTCCTCACAGCAAAGGAGAYGGGAAATGCAAAGCAACCCAAGGCCAGGCCTGCTTCACAACCTGCTAAACCCTGCAGGTGAGCAGCACCATGAGTCCTGCCGCTGCAGCAGCGCCACAGCTTCACCTACGTGTACATTAACCACCTTTCCCAGGCACCTGCATCATACCAGTCATTCTAGTTTTAAAAACGTAGGCTAATTTCACTATTTAACACCACACTTCAGTAAATGTTATTAACATGGAACAGGCCTCCTGTACCTGCCCTGTGCAAGCAGCTTTGCAAAGACACCTTATGGCTGGGCTAACTATTCAGCTGTTAAGAAAATTTGCTGATGTCCTGTTTAAGTTAACCMCGGAGGTACAGAGAGACTGTAAAAAGTTGCTACTCCTGCTCAGCTTATAATTGAGTAACTGATCTGAGGCCATGAACAAGTCAGGCATGAAGTGTTTGCTGTGGACAAGACAGATAAAACTACTGTGTTCCCTCCCCCTGCCTACACATAGTTGGGCTGTTGGGATTATGCACGTCGAGTCAGTGAGAGAGCACTTGAGGAAAGGGGTTAAATCCAAGTCAGCCTCTCTGTTCTCGCTCAGTGATTCTGGAATGATTCCAACTGCTGTTACTGTCAGCTCAGCAGAGGCCCAGCGTGAAGTTTGCTTTTCTCTGCCTCTTGCATCACAGCGACCGTCAAGGGCTCTGCAGCACTAGAGTCATCTGACAGTTTGGTTCAGGCAAGAGAGACCCGAGACCACTGCTCCACTGACGYGGCGACGCTAACAGGAGTAACGTCTTGGTCGGGCCACTGAAATGAGTGGCTAAGACTTGCCGGATGCGTGGAGGAAAGATACACAACCCTCTGCGAAACAGAGGGCACTGTTAGCTGGTCTCATCTTGGCRACAACTGGATTCTGGTTGGGAAACACTGTGTGTTGCACTGAGGCAAAGGTGACGGCAGTCACGTCACGGCCACTCACCAGCCCTTTATGGGGCCTTACTCGCGTGCAGGAGGAGTCTCAAGCAGACAGACGGCCCAGCAGTGGCTGGCTTTCCACACACCAGTAAGAGGAGGAGCTGCTCCTCCTTCTGCCACACAGAAGCACTTGTGGGGCCGAGTGCACCCATCACACACTCCAGACAGACTGGAGGCATGAAACACCCTATCGTGGCTGTGGTGATAAATGTATTCTGGGGAGTACAAGTTATGATTCGTTGTACAGAATATCTGCAGGCCCAGTAGCGAAGCAATCTCCGAACCCTTGCATTCCCCATTAGAGTAACACAAGTCCATCAACTTTGCTCTGGACAAACGGAGTCAAAATTTAACCCATTTCGCTATTGGCTCTTTTTCCAATGCTGACAAATGTCACACATGATTATCCCACACAGTATCAACATCAAAGCAAATCCCAACGGGAACCTAACATCAAAAGAGATCGAGCCTTTCATGCTCCCCTGTATAAGCGAAACTAACATAGTTGCAATCTTTACACTTTGAATGTTAAGAAAAGAAGTCAGGAAATGCTGGTTTGCATTTCCAGTTCTGCTGCTCCTTTAGAATGGGCCTGGGTGAGTCACCTGTATCATCCTGTCACTTCCTTGACCTTCCCTATGCCACTGGTGCTACAAACGCATGCCCTTCTCCCTCACCATCCAAACTACTGAAAGCCAAAAGCGGAAGGAATCAGAAGAAAGCAGAAGGCAAGGTGAACTGGAAGCAGTTCACCAGGCAACACCAGCTGTTCAGCCAACACATCTGCCTTGCCTTCATTTAGGCTCCATTCAATGAAGCATTCTTATACGGCTACAACCTGAGCAAGRATTCAAATGCCCACTTAAATGCCAACACTAATACAGCAGGTTTAATACTCCCGGATAAAAGCCTTTATCTATAAGCTCTTTGGGGCAAAAGCATGTTTTCTGTTTGGTTTATACAGAACTCAGTATTAGACAGAAAACTACACTGCTTGTCTCCTGACAGCATGCACACACACASAGAACTCGTTGCTTCCTCTGAACTTGGTGCTTTGGATATTGCAGACGGAGCAGACACCAGCCTAACAGGACCAAGCACACGCTCAGAGGAAGTGAGCACACAGGTGCCATGGCTGGGGCAGAGCTAGTCTTCCTGCACCAGTCCTCACCTGTAAAACAGGAAAAGTGTTGCTTGATCCACTGAGAAAGGTATTAGCAGGATTTACTGCCTGCTAAGTGCTTTGGGATGAAAAGCTTTCTCTGTGCTAATATTAAAGTTACCAGAACCTTCTTTCTCCCGAGCCTCCAGGTGTTGCTCATGGCCTCCTACTGCAGGAGGACTATGTCCTCCCGACAACAGCTCCCAGCACTGCCTGTGGGCAGCACCTCTGCAGGAGGCAAAGGGGTCACTACAAAGCAACCAAAGGCCACTGGGAAGAGCCGCAGGGCCTCTTCAGGACTCCCGAGCCTGGCTGCCCTGCGAGGGAGTGTGCCCAGGGCAGCATTTTTGAGTCAGGAATTGTATTTTCACTTCCTTTCAATCGCTTAATTAAATCTTTGCAGGAGAAACAAAACAGAGTTCTTCGTTCTTCCATGTCCGCAGCAGAAAGTGCAGCGCACGTTTCGATCACGCCGCCTCCCTCCCGACTATGGAAAGAGAGAAGCAGAACGCACAGAGGCTGCAAGGCCACAAAGAACATGTGCATCTTGTGCAGTCTGGGGCACACGCAGGACCCTGATTACCACGGCATGTTCTGTCTCATGTTAATGATGCACAGCCCTGCTCGCTTCCCCCCCTCCAAAGCTTTATGTAGGAGGCATAATTATGTAATAAAATCCCTGTTTCTGCAGCCTTCTCCCTGTACCCACCCAGAAACGTAGGCTTTATTATTCTCCCCAGCTGGCAGGCACAGAACTGCCAGTGTTTTAACCCTCTTTGCACTAAACCCGCAGCTTGACTTYTGCCTCCAACAGCAGAACTGCCACCGACCATTCCCACTCTCTCCACTTGCGCGGCTGATGCCCGGCCTTTGAGATCCTTTGTATCAGCTCATAAAACACCTGCTCGCTAAGGATCTAACTTGTTCCCCAGGGAGACTTTTCACCACGGTGGTCGCGTTGCATCYGGGGCTGGCACATAAGGAGAGCCTCAGGAGAGCAGTGCTGCCAAGGTGTTGCTCCCCGAGCACCCCACGGCAGCATGGGAGCAGCCAGAGGCTCCGCTCCCAGGCATGGGCACGAGTCTGTGCTTCCCGGGGCTCCTCCGCGTGCTGCTGCTCCTCTGGGCACAGTATTGCTGCTGCCGAGCAGAACCCGGCCTGGAATCCCCCTTAAACACGAGCTGGGGGCAACACGTCTCATTCGTGTCCCCTCAGGACAAGGGAGTCCTGCGCTCCCAGAGTCACGTTAAAGACACCCTGTGGTGGAGGTTCCTGCACCAGAAGCTCCCGAGCTCACGAATGAGGAAGTGCTCRGAGCTAAACCCCGAGCCCCCCGTCTTGTGGTGCTGGACTCCCGTGGCAATTGGGCGAGAGTCAGGCCACCGGGAGCGCCCACGCTCCTGGCGCGTGACCGCCTCTCCCCGWCTCCTCCGGGGCAAACACGCTCCCGCATCCACCCTCACGGCGCCTCTGGAAGGTCAGGAGCAGGGGGACTGGAACTGAGGCCTCCATGAGATAAGGTACGTGCTACAGGGAAAGCGAGCGCCCAGCCTGGAAACCTACACGACCCACAGCAGAACAACATCCCAAAGTTGTGATCTCTACGCCACAGGCCACGACTACGATCCAGAGCAGCTTTCTTATTTAATAACAGCACTGTCTCCCACTTCAGCGACAGTGACCCATTGATCCTGAGTGACCTTCACGAGCAACTTCCCTGAACAAACCTTTCCTGCTACCTACGTGCATCTCACCTGATACTCTCGGCAGCCTAACTCCAAAATACAGACACCTCTTTAAGACTTGGTGACACGTAGCTGTGAGCACTACACATAATCTTCCCAATAAGTTGTACCAAGTAAGGTCCGCTGAGTCACTATCTCAGTTTTCTTGCAAACAAGTATTTTCACTGCGTGTCCTGAGCACAGTACCAGCCGCAGCACAGGGGAACAGCCTGAAAGCTCAACGCAAAGGAAGGAGGGCTTCATCACCATCGCCCCAAAGCTTGAAAGCAACAAGGAGCTAGGGACGAGACCCTCCTCTGGCACGCACAGACTAATAGGGTCAAGCCTTACAACCTGCACCAACTCCCTCCAGGAGAGCTGATAAGGAAAACGATCCCTCGCTGTTTCCTGGTGTCCCAGACCACTTATGCTGCTAGTTAGCAGAGCTGTCATCTCCTTATCCTGGACCAGGTACTACAAATACACTTCCACTCATACCAGCAAACAAACTTCTCTGCAGCATGAATCCCCCCAAATTAGGCATTCCCAGACCACATCACAGACAGAGCTGAAGCCTGCAGCTCACCTCCCCTTCATTCTCAAAACGACTTGTTCTCATCACATAAAAATTTGAGGAGGGAGAGGAAAGGAATCATTAAAATAATAACAGGGAAACAAATGTTGTCCTTCCTCATTTCACAGCTTACCCCACAAACACACTCCAGGCTCACACACTTAGAGCTTTTCCCCTCTCCTCATCAGCACTGGGGAGCAGGGTAGGAAGCAAAGATGACCTGACCCTTGCCTACTAACAGCTATGGGTGGGGGAGAAGAGAAAGAAGGTGCTCAGGAAGATKCCCCCCCTCGCCGGCTCCGTGCCGCTCCAGGCGGCCACAGGAATGCATCTCTAGGAAAGGGCGGCCTGGGTAAACTGGATGGAACAAGTTCAGGGCAGCGCTGCAGCTTGCAGGCTCCCACGCACCCGCGCAGGGGGAGGAGGAGGAGGGAGAGCTTCAGCCTCACTTTGCCAGCGGCTGCTCTGCTGCAGGGTTGAGAAGTCCCACGGGCAGGTGGACTTTGGAGGGGCCGGTGCCGGGATGGGGGCAGCCCCAGGGGGCAGCAGCACGGGGTCGTGTCTGCGTGGCCAGCACGCGCAGGAGCGCCGCAGTTGTCCCCATGCGGCTCCGGTCACAAAGCACCTCAGGCAGGGCTGGGATCAGGCCAAGACATGAAGCTGTGGCCCTCGCTAAGCAGGGCTGGGATAGCAGCATTTCCACTTTCTAAGGATAAGCCTTAAGAACTCTGTGCAGCAGGAAGATCACCGCGTGGGAGTACTTATGTCGAAATTAACTTCATTTAATCGCATATATTTAATGGCTGTTTTTCTGTCTGCTTTACCATCGTCTGCCTTGTCTGCTGAAAGGGCTTGCCTGAACTTGAATGTTAACTCAGATGAAGGGAGCACACGTGTTGATCCTGGAGAACTGCAAGCACGGGGAGCCCACTGCTGAACGAGAACATCTCGACCCAGCCTTGCGCAGCCTAGCTAAACTGCACGAAGATTTGCACACGGAAGAAAGGTCTCCAAAATGCTCGATCCCGAACTCCTGTTCTGGAATACTGCTGTATGTTGCCACACTCTCACTAAAGGCATCACTTCATTGTGTACAGGGACTGGCGCATGAAGCAGCCAAGGCGCAGCCGCGCGTGGTGCCGCCGATGCCCCCGGTGYTGCGGCAGAGGAGCTGCCCGCGCCGCTTCCCTGCTGGCGGCACTCTGCTCGTGCCACGCCGCCCTCCGTGACGTCCAACGGCAGCACGGGCTCTCCGGGCCCATCCTGCCGACACGCGCGGCTCGACGCCGGCAGCGCCTCGTAAAGCGCCAGCTTTATGCTGCACCAAGCCCCTCGGGGAAGAGAAGTTACTATCCGTGCTGTACACTGCCAGCTCTAGGCATATTCCCTATAAAAATGCCAAATAAACCCACCCGCTCCTTTCTATCATTTTATTTCCTGCCAGTCTGAGGAGCAAGTCTAGAAATCTATATTTTCTTTGAATTACAGATGTTAAAGATGTGAGTGCATAGTATCTGTAGCTGTAACTATGCTTAGCTTCTTCATTAAACGGGACTATAATAAAAGTTTTTATATTATAAGTGGTATTTGTGTGCAGATATATTTCTCCTGCAATAGTTAATTTGCAGGAAAGAAGGGAATATGTGCAATTAGCACAAATGTAATCAGCATAAACTGATGGAAGACAAGTGAAAGTGTTTCAGAAAAACGTGTGGTAATGGCATGCTATTTCAGATAAAGATTTTTCCAGGTTTCCTTCCAGCTTAGATTAAAACTTCTCTCTCAGTAAGTTCAGAAAATCTGGGGCAAATTCCTCCACAGAATAATGCCACAAGGATTACATTGGATGAATTTAGGCTAGTGCTTCAAAACCACCTTCCACAGCTTTCCCAGGCAAAGCAGAGTGAGAATTGTGCCACTGCAGAATGATACACAGCAAGGCTAAGAGAAGARCGCATCACATCTTCCCAGCTTTAATGAGGAAAACTCCATCAAGTTGTACCTAATTCGAGATTAACTTTTTTGGGGGACAGTTTGCGACTTGCTCATTTTACTGTGGTCCTAGGTTCAGCTTCAGGCTCCCTGCACTGAAGTGAGCAGCTCCAGCTCAGCAGCCCCATGACTGCAAAACTCCAACGAGCAGACAAATTCGCACAAGGGCAGTCTCCAAGACAACTTGAAAACCCATGTACAGGATTTCACGTGAGCGATACCCTCCTAAGAACTGCGGTGGGCAGCGCGTTTGCTGCCGCAGCAGGGCAGGCACAGCACGAGCCCTTCCCTCCTTACCAAAGGGGTGCATTTCCCTCAGAAGCCCCTCTGGAAGGGGGCTCAAGCAGCGTAAGCTCTCGCTCCCCTCCCGGATTTGCACTTCCCACTCACTGCACAAGGGGAAGCTCTGCTGTGCAGGCCCAGCCTGCAAAACCCAAGGGGCAGGAAAGTTAAAACGGGAGCCACAGTAACAGCGGGATCAACTAAAGCGACTGTTCCCATAGGGAAATGAAACAGCCCGAGAGCAGCTGTCCAATACGATTTGCTGAAGGAAGGCAAGGAACAGGCTGGGAGGCTGTGGAATATAAAGGATTCCTGCTGTGTCTCCTGCCACACATCTCCTTCACATTCAAGGGTGCTCACTAAAATAGTTTCTGAACACGCAACCTTTCACATCTGGAGCCAGGGGTTCAATCCCGCACTGGCCTAGAGGCCTCCTGCTCCTCCCTGAAGGAAGGCTCGCACATGCTGGGGCAAGCAGACACCTGCAGGGCCCCACGACACCTGGGGAAAACAACGCCGCCCACTTCCAAAACCACAGGGTCTTACTGCAGGCTTCACCATCTCCTGCCTCTCCTCACGGACAGCACTCAGGCTTTAGTATCTTCTGCTTGTTGAGCTAAACGTCTGAAAGCGGCAGCACACGGCCACACAGCAGGAAGGACTTTGTAACACGGAGCYGCAGAACGATGCTCGAGGCTGAGAYCCCTCAAGAAGAGCTCCGCAGCCCCTGCCACCCCCCAGCTCGCTCCCTCCTCCAGACACGGCTCACAAGGCTTCCCGTCTTCCATTGACGGGCAAGACGGGAATCAATGAGCTATTTTAACGTGTGAAAGGAGAGAAGAAAGGGAAAAAAAAAAAGAGCAAACATGCATAAAGCAGCCTAGCAATCGGTGGAAAGGTAAAGAACAGTGATCAGCAAAGGAGAAGCTCGAAGCAGTGGGAACAGAAATGTAACCTGCACACAGAAGTATTTCTCTTTTTGCAGACTTTTCAGCAAGCCATCTTCAAACCTCTGGAAGGTACCAAAAAGGCTGGTTACTGGGACGCTCACAGAATGCTTGCGGAAAATTAGGCAACTGTGGGGCAGCAAAGACCTAAATTTGGAAGGGGCTCCACCAGGGACTAAAACAACTTAATTGATGGTAAGACCATCAACTGTTTTAAAACAGATAGTCTTTGCTGGAGGAAATCCCTTGGCCAAGGTTATTTTCCAAGCTTGGGTCGCACCTAGACATAAAACCCTCGTTGGCCGTTTCGCTCAGGGGCGACTCAGCGGTTCCTCTGCACAGGCCTGACGTGAGCAGTATCGCATCCCCACAAACGCTGCTACCCTCAGGCTGCTGCCCCCCTCTCCAACCACTGCTGTACCGACTGGAGCAGGACTAGACAGCACCCTCGGAGTTCCGCGGCCAGCGTTTCCCCAGGAGGACACACTGGCCTCTTCCCCTCACGAGAACTTGCACGAGAACAGTTTTTACATCCATTATATGACTATAAGGCTCTCCTCATGATTACCAACTTTCCCCAACAGCCTCTTTTGAGAGGCTCTAACAAAAGCCTTTTAAGAGTCTAAATAAATGACAGTAACACTTCCCATTAGCCACTATTTTAAGTTTTTCAAAGAATTCTAATATATCAGAMAAAATCTCTACTTACAGATATGTACATTGGTTTGCACCTCAGGTATTTTATAATGATGTCTTTAATAATCTTCTCACCAACTTTCCTAGGTATTTAAATGGGAGTCAGGATTTTATAATTCCTTGGACAACCCTTACCAACTTCTCTATCCCAATAGGAAGAACACTGACAACCTTTCAGGTTCCTCTTTCACAGCTTTAAGGATAAATCAATCCTTTTTGGTTTGTTTTTTTTGGGAGGATACAAATCAGCTATTTCTGAAGAAACAAACTATCAAATTTCTAGATTAATATAGTCTAAGTTATTAATAAAAATACTAATATTATTCTTTTGTATGCACATATCATTCAATCTCAAAAAAAAAAAAAAAAAGACTTAACATAGGAAGGCAGTTATGATTATCTCTGTTTTGAAGGCAGGGAAACTGAAGGACAGACCAGGGTGCAATGGGGCAAAGCTACAAGCAGAGTCTTGGGCTTCACACCTCTTATCACTGTCTGCCAAATCATCCGATCCAATGAAGTCTTATTAAGGTAAAACTGCTTCTCTCAGTTCTTTACCTTTACCAAAAGCAATGCTAAGCTCAAGAAACAGCCTCTGTGCAGGAGACCAGTGTGTGTTTTTTTTTAAAAAAAAACCCTTTGTATTCTAATTTTCTCTTCTTGATTGTCCCTTGAGCCTCCCTCTGATCCAGCAGACTCATCAGCTCTCCAGTGGATTTCCTAATATAACTCTGGAAGAAATCACTCTTTCCTCCCCCACCTCCTTTTTTTGGGCAAGTCCATTTGTCCTTTTAGCTTTCTTTCATCCATCTTTGTCTCCAGCTTTCCCGTAAAAACATATACTTCACTCTACTAGCACGGCTRGTGCTGGGTTTGCTTCTCCCTCCTGAGCTTATTTCTCTAGCCTACATTAATATTTGTCCCATTTCGCTCAAGCATACCGTTTCAATTTCTCTCTTCCATTTCAGTACAAAGGTGTCATCATTCCGGGCAATGTTTTTATCCAGCTAAACATCCAGCCATTTTCAGAAGTGCCAAGCTGACAGACACAGTCATACCCTGCAGTTATCAGTTCTATAGATTAAGCAATAATAGATATACTTTTTCCTGGGACAGATCCTGAAAACGGGATAAAATGGAGTTGTTCAGTGCAGCCAAGGATCCAGAAATAAGCTGCTCTTTCTTCATAGACTCAATGGATTACGCAGTCTCTCTTTTTTTCCTTCCCAAAATAGTTTCTTTACTCTGCGCTGCTCAAGAGCCGTTCCACCCTGCTCCAGCCTCGGCCCCTCTTAGAAAGGGTGATTCCACACAGYTCCCCTTGAACGTCAGCAAAGTTAACACCATGACTCCAGACACTTAAACTGTAGGTACTCGAGTGTTATGCTTTGTAAGAGAGGCACGTTATTCAGTAAAATAACCACTTCTCCCTAACAACTGGTAATTTTAGCCAAAAAATGGCTCCCACCAAAAGCTGACCCTGCCTGACCTAGCAATTAAAACATGGGAGGAGACGGCGCTTGACAGGACAGCGCAACCACGTCCCTCTGAGCAGTGCTGCTGAGGGCTGTAAAACAGGCCACGCCAAGGGGCCAGCCATGCCTGTTTCCAGAGCAAAAGCTCAGGGCAGTGGAAGGGGAGCCCTGCTCTAGAGCACCCCACAGAGCAGCGCAGCCCCGAGCCAGAACACTGCTGCTGGCGCCCGGCCATTCCCCATCCACCCGTGGCCTCCTGCGGCACTTGCCTCCCGCTCACGTCAGCGGGCAGGCTGAGGGCCACCACCACTCTCCCGGGCACCTTGCCAGCTCTACCCTCTTCTCGAGGGGCAGAGGCTGCTACCACTGCTTCAATCCGCAGACCGACCGCGCACCGCTTGCTGCAGGAGGTTTATTGTCCATCCTGGAATTTTTATCCCTGCTGTTTCTCTGCTTTACRGCCCTTCGCTGCGAGGCGCTTTTGCGAGGGAGCTCTTGGAATCTTTCATGCAGCGCATCACGTTTCCACGTGCAAAACCAGCCTGCACTTTCTGCAGAGTTTATTATACCCCGGGATTACAATATTGATTGCCCACAGTAGCTGCGCCTCAGAAATGACAGTTCAGTCCACACCGCTATCGCGTTAAGCACTCTCCCTGATGGACTCCCTTGCACTCAGCCTTTAAAGTCTGGTAAACAAGGACGCTTGGCTTGTCACTTAGGGACAGAGTGACTATTGTCACCCGCTCACATCGCAGGCCAGGGTGGAGAGGCACCAAGGGAACCCACCCAGCCTTCCACACTACAACTAGTGTCAGCGACTGCTATAGAAACCTACTGACTCTCAAGCTATAAAAAACCCCACCAAATTAAAAATAAATTAAATATCTAGCAAAAGATTCAGTATATATAAAGACTCAGTAAAATAACAAGCACTCAGACTCAGTAAAGAAACATCGTTTAGTCATTTAACTTGCTGCTGCCAGAGCATTGCTTCAGATGCAAAGGAAATATGTCATCTTGCAAACTAACTGGTGTGAAATACACATTTTTAAATACGAGTGCATGGACACTACAGCTTAAGAGGAACACCTAAYTTTACTTCAAACTTACAGCTAATACCCTACTAGGTTGTGTTATCTCCCCAAAGCTCCTACACTGAAGGGGAAAAAAAAAAGGGAGGGAAAAAAAAAGAGCCAGCAGTCAATCTCTGGAGAAGATGTGACAAATGACACGCATTTCAATGGGATTTAACAGTAAACAGCCACTTCAACAAAGAGGAGCCTCCCCCTAAGGCAATCAGGCAGGGATGCAGGGCGCACATTAGGAGCTTAGGAGCGCGAGGCTCTCCGTTAARGCGTCGGGAGCGAGGCTCCCTGTTAGCTCCTCCGTGAGCATGGTGAGCATGTTGGGAGTATGGCTCCCCCRTTGGCGTCATGGTGCTTCAAAGCGGGGCTGAGGGCGCCGCTGCTCAGGACGCTGGAGGACGCAGAGCAGCAGTCGTCACTCAGGCTCCCTCACGGCCGGTTCAGCTCTTGCCAGCCGCTGCCGCCGCCCACGTTTCAGCACGCGCACGAGGAACCGGGCAGGGGCGGCAGCYGCAGGAGCCCAGCAAAGCCAGCCGCCGGCCACGCTGCCCTCCAACTCGGGGCCGAGGCGCTGCGGTACCAGCGCCGGCGGAAAGCGAGGACCCGCCAGGGTCCACAGAGCAGAGTCTCCGAGTGGATTCTCTTGTCAGAGGCGTACGCTGAGCACAGACAGCTGAAGTTCGGTTTGTGATGCCCCCCACAAGGTGCTTCTGAATTCTCTACTCAAAACTGCCCGGTGCTGTGCAGGCCCTGCCAGGGGGCAGCTCGCATCCCGCTGTTGTGCAGGCCCTGCCAGGGGACAGCTCGCACCCCACTCCTCCGCGGCTCACTCACCACGGCATGGGCACACGCAGGCCCTACCATGTCGGGCGCTGCGCAGAAGCCGGGTGGAAGCAGCCGGTGTCCCACCCCCTGCTCGGAACGAGCCACACAGGCACAACGTGCTCTCCAAAATAGCACAATGACAGGTCCTCCTCCCCAAAAGGTCCTTTCCTGAAAAAGTAACACGTAGGAAACRGAGCCTGCCACCAGGGCCCAGCACRTGTGAGAGTCAACCTTCCAGTATTCACGGAAGATGAGACACACGCAGCTAGGAAGGGCCCTAGTGACAAAGGCGGTTCCTCTAGGCGTGATGCAAGCAGCAAAGGGAGCTYCCCACCAGCGTGTTCCAACAGCGGGGGTCACGGGTGCGAAGGAAGGGGCTAAATGCAGCTATTCCTGCTGCTGCCGTCTGCTTGGGAGAAGGYTGCACCTGTGCAAGCCCGGGAGAATTACGCTATGATAGTTTAGAAACGAAATTACACAAGCCTCAATGAGAGCTTCAGCTGCACGGAAGAAACATGAGGAGTTGCACGGGAAAAGCTGGTAGGATTTGAACACAACCAAGAGGTGAGGACCCTCAGAAAAGCCCAAGGGCACGACGACAGCTCTCTACCTGCTCGGCCAGAGCRCTCTGCGACACCTCGTCATGGTGAGGTGACCTCACCGTGGCGAGGAGAGGGAAGACCTGCTCTAGCTGCATCTACCTCAACGGGGCCGCTGCACCTGAAACAAGGTTTCCCATTTCTTCAGACAACAACAGTTGTGCGCAAGATGTACAGAACAACTGGTTTTATTTGCCACAAGATGCGTTTCCAGGAAAGAGTGAAAAAACTTCAGTGGGCGGCTCAGACTGGCCGCCCCCTGTGCGAACCGCGACGCGCAGCACAAGCGTTACCGCCTGCTTGAGCGGGTGTTAAGGAAAGGCAGTCGCTGATGAGCTGCAGCCACGGGGCTATAAACTGCCTATAGCATATCTGAGAATACTGTGCTCAATCTTAGCCAAAGAAAAGCAGAAATTAGACCAAATCAAAAACACACCAYGTCTTTCCTTCCTAACCAACCACCAAAGGAGCAAAGCCGAGACCTGCTGTGACACCTAGCCTGCTGCTCCCCATTAAGCAGAGCCCATCACAAGGGCTCTCACACGCACACACACAGCCTGCTGGCCACCATCTAGACCTCTCGCCTTTCCTAAAAGGAAGGAAAAAAGAACGGGTACTTAAATAAATAAATAAGCCAAAGTAGCTCCTAAAAAGCAAGTAGCCAGACTGCCAAGTGTGGTTAATTAAAGGCTAACACAAAGTAACTTGCTTTTTCTTCTGTTCCTCCCTAAGTGCTTTTTATACGCTTTTTTGGCTGGCTGCATTATCTGAAGCTCCGTATTAATAAGCTGATCAGTTACTGGCTCCCTGTCTGCTGAACAGAGCCAAACCGCTCTTTTTCTTTTGTCTCCAAGCAAAAGAGAAACTTTACGGGGAGTAASGCCCCTCCTGCCCCCTGCGCTGGGCTGCAGCACGACGGTGATTTGGAAACCTGCCATTTATCACCAGGAACAAAACTCCCCAGCCAGGCTGCAACATGGGCTTGGGAAGCAGGTCTCTGGCACAAGAAGCCAGCGCCAGGACGAGTCCCACAGTTGCCGGTGTGTTGCACAGACGGCACGCGCGGTCCTTTTGTTCTAGCTCACGTACCGGCCTTGCCCGGCCTCGTGGCCTTCCACTGTTGTGCACTATGAGAAAACTCCAGTTCTGCTACAAAGTGAGGGCAGCCTCTTGTTCCTTGATTAGCCAGCGTGGCTCCGCCGAACCTCGATCCGCACTCAAGCAGCGCTCGTGTCCTCTGCACCCTTAGAAGGGGAGCGGTGTCCCCTTCCAGGCTTCAAGGCTGCTAGGAGAGGGATTGCTCGACAGAGGGGACCTCTGAGGGCATCTCCCCCAGAGACGCRGAGAGCAGCCTGCCAGCACCACCCGGGCAAATTCAGTAGGCGCCACCGCTCCCGAGAGACGCAGCGGGACGGCCGCACAGGAGCTGAGGCCAGCGCGGGCTCCAGSCCACTCTGCCCGACTGCCTCTGCAGACCAGGCTCACCCCGGCTAGCCCTGCCTTTAGCAATGGGCCCAGGCTGCTCTCAACAGCTAACACAGCTGCAAAGGAGGCTCTGCTTGCCACCAGCATGGGCAGCAGCCAAAGAAACCTTCGTGGTGGCCTCCATCCAGCCTCGAATCGCTGCTACCTCCTTTCCACAGCATCCCTGCCACACTCGCACCAAAGGACGGAAGTGCCCTGGCCTCCCAGAGTGCCAGCCCTCTGGGCACCAGCAGGCAAGAGCTGTGCTTTCCATGTATTTTTCCAGGATTCTTGGAGGATCAGCCTGCTTTGTTGGTTTAGGATCGATCACCAAGATCCATCTCCAGAGGCCACCAGACATAATACCCCTCATACTGACCTCCTGCAAAGTCATATTTGCAACAGCAGAAACAATGCCATGACCAGGTAGGTTACGAGGGCTCTATTGGATACTTCCAAAGAAAAGGACCACGGCCCTGGCTGAGTGGCACTAGCTATGTGAATGTGAAACTGWACAAAGCACTGCAAACTCCGCCAGAACCCTGGCCCGCTTTCAAGTAAGATGTGCCATGCAGCCCGTTTCCTTTCTGCCTGCCCCACATCCCTGACAGAAACACAAGGAGCCAGGCATTCTGCAACACCCAGGCTGCAGATGAACTCTGGATGTAGCCTTCTAGAAGTCCAAAATAAGAAAAATGCTGGTAAAATTATAACAAACAACTCCCCTGCCTTGTTAAACTGCACAAAACACTGSTCTCTTGGGACTGTGATTTACCCGTGCACTGAGGGCAGATCTCTCTCCCATGTGCACAGAGACAGTTGACAAGGCAGTCAGTTTCTCTCCCGCTGGTCACTTAATCTAATTAACAGGAACATTCAATTGCTACAGCAGGCAGCAGTAACCTAACATTTGCATCTTGGCAGCAAGCAACCAGCCCTCGCAAATCTGGGAACATAACTGAAGTTTGGGTGTTTGGCACCTATTCGGCTCTCATTCAACTTCTGACTTGATCAGTGAGAATGATCAGTCTCATTTTGTGGGTCCTCAGCTTTTTTTTTTTTTTTTT
>PTEX01000155.1:1332613-1344598 GCA_003342815.1 Eudromia elegans | reverse complement strand
AAAAATCACATCTGCAGGAAACAGACATCAGAATTTTTCTTTATTTAGTCTAATCTATCTTGCTAAACATGACAGCAGTTCTTCAAAAGAGGCCAGAGGAATTGCTACGATTATCAGCACCTTCAGACTAGTTGTTTCTTTCCTGCATCTCAGACAGGGAGCGCTCTGCTTCCCGGGGCAGGAGCTGAACGAAGACAAGCACAGCACACTGCGGTCAGTAACGCATGCCCGTGCTCCAAGCACGAGGCGACCCGCGAGTCTGCAAGCCTTAGTCACAAACTGGCCAAACGGACAGAACAAATCCGAGTGTTCTGTATTACTGTGCTGCCTGGTGCAAAGCTGTCGTTGAATCTCAGTCACTGCACTAAATGTCTCCTTCTCATAGTTTTAAAGAAATCATCTCTGCAAACTCTGAGGAAAATAAAACCTGACCACGCGAGGTGGAACGTGAAGTGGAAAGGCACRGTGTGCAGCACCTTGGTAAAAGACGCGCTCCGCCGCCAGGAAGCAGGGCGCTGGGCACCTGCATATCAGGCCCAAAAGAAGATGCTACTAATCTGTCCATTACWTCCACTTAACAAACCACTATTTAACACATGGAACAGATTCAACTTGGTGGTCACCATGTATTATTTTTAGGAAATAAAACCAATCTCAAGTGTTAACCTCAAGTCCACGTTAAAAATCCCTTAAGGAAGCTCTGCAGAAACACACACGAACAAGGAGATTCACGTGGGAATCGCCGCTCTCTCCACGYGAGGACAAGATGGGGAGCCCCCGGCAGGAGGGCTCAGTCCTTATCATGGGCCAGGGGAAGCAGACATGCCGGGTAGCACCGACCCGGTGGTGCTCACACAGCCCTGCGTGTTCCCTCGGGCTGCAGGGCGGCCAGAGCGAGATCCAAACCACTTCCTGCTTTCCGTAGCCTTCAGAGAAGGTTTAGTCTTTCTCCTCCCCGACTGCATTTCTAGCAGYGGATAACGACTAAACAAACACCCAAGCCACGGAGCAACAAGAGTTAATGCACRATCTCGCCTCAAATTAAAACGACTTCCTTTAACGTAAAGCCCATCCCTCCTTCGTAGCCTGCTGACCAGCACACCAAGCGATGAACGACGAGGCGCGCGGCGCATCACCGCCCGCCTCCGGAGCCTCCCGCAGCCTCCCGTGCCGGGCGGCGGCCGTCCTCGCACCCGGGGCGGCACGGGAGCTCAGGGCCTCCTAACAGGCCTTCCCCTGCACACGGCAGCAACCTCGGAGATATTTTTTTTTACGACAATAGGCTCCAAACGTGACCCAAACAAAGCATTTTCTACTGTGCAACAGGAGACGAGAGTAACTTACTGCCCTGAACTTTTAAAAGGACAATAATATTTTAGAAATAGACTTCATATTTCATTTTTTTGTTAAAACATACTTTATTGAAAGGGTGGGTTTTTTCTTATTAGGTCTCCGGTGGAGGGCAGAGGTGAAAGAAGAGCCTGAAGTCAACCAAAGGGATCACGCCAGAGCTCTGCACGCCCAGGTCCATGAAGCCCACCYGGATCGGACTCCCCGTGGCACATCTCCCCAGCTTGCTCAGAGGACTTGAGCGTTCAGAGGGGTCTGACAGGACAYGTTCATATCCACACAGAACAACAAGCCCAGAGCACACATTTCCCTCCTTGTCTGAGGAAACTACCTGCTGCCAATAGCACAAAGGAGGTGGGTCAAAACTCACTCAAAAGACAATAGCTCCTCAGCATCCCCTTGAGCCCTTCAGCCAACAGTTCCAACAAAGTAACTGCCCTGGACTTGCCTCCAAGTCCAAAAAGAACCAAATTACGTGACGAACTACAAAGTTCGTGGAAACTATCCCAAAGCTCACCACTCACRGGAGGACCAATCCACCTCACGGCAGCCCAAATCATAAAGAACAAAACCAAGAAACAGCATATTTTAAAATACACTCTACTTTTCTGAAGCTTCATCTCCTACGTGTGTTTTGTTTTCATTGAGACCGAGCCGAAGACAGTAACACCCTGTTGCAGAGCGAGGATCATGCAGTGTTGTTTTCTACTCCTCTTAGAGGAACTGAATTAACTTAGTTGTGCCAGGAGGAAAGGCCTTTGCAGAAAAATGATTTTTGCAGGAAATGAAGACTTCTTCCGATCACATAATTTTCTTGAAGTGTCAAGGGCCCTCCAATTTCTCAAATTTTCACCCTACAAACGGAAATTAAGAGCACAGTCCAAGATGTCAAAACACACATTTACCATAAATAAACCCATTCGTCACTGCRAGGTTCTCTCCCTATGAATTATACCGCCCACGGAGCCTTTCGGACACAAGGCTGCGAGCCGTAAAGAGTATCCATACATTCCCACCCCAAGACCCAAAACGTGAATGCCGCATCCCGAGYTGCCAAGAACGACAACAAATGTCGTATTACTCTATAAAGCACTTGTGATTAYTATAAAGCACCTTCTTAATGAAACCTGAACCAGTATCTGCCCTGAATAAAAGGTATCATATAGTAACTGTACATATATACACACATATATGAAAATATATGTGAAGACATATGTAACAAACATAGTTCTACGGTGAAAAGTCAGAGCCACAGTATTTATATATGACACACAAGCATATTATATCACGCAAACATCTTTACGTTTTTTGTAGGCAGCTTTCTATATCAAACAAAAAACACGGCTATGGAGAACTCTGAAGATTTGGGTGTTTCCCCCTTGCAAGGACAGGCACAAGGCTCTGCCACCAAGGCAAAGAGGCTGCAGCCWTAAACCCTCCACCCCTTTCAGTCAGGGCCCAGCTGACACACCACAACAGACATCTCAAACTCATCCTCCCACAACTTGTCCAACTCATCTTGAGTAGGAACTGAATGTTTTATCACATAAAACGGYCATTTTTATCAGCTTAGATTTTGTGGATCCTTAACTCACAGGGAGTAGAGGGGGATTCCCAGCAGATACTTTTGAGAAATTTCAGAGAGAGTTTGTTGTTATTAACTACCATCCATTCATGGAGTATTTCACAGTCCCACAAGCATGCAGACTGTATGTTAGAAATGACAGCTCTGCGTTTCTAAGCTAGAGATCAGAACTACAAATATAGAGCAATGAAAGACACAGCCAGGAAGCTTGACACTTAACAAGGAAAGAAAAAGTTATGGCACTAAGTCACCTTTATAAAAATCTCAAAAATAAGTAATGAACCTGTATTTTTTTTTGCAGTTTTTCAACTGTACCTCTCAAAAGAAACTTTCCAGAACATCTTTAAAAAGTTGCTTTAAAYGTTATCACAGCACTACCACCACTTTTGCGCTCCTCTCCAGGCAGAGTACCTGATGGGTATTGCTTACTCTGTTTATTTTCTTGTTGTCTGTGTCTTGAAGATGAGCCAGACCACGTTAAATCTTTAATACCCTCATTATACAAACAAGCTGGTCACAAAGAATAAGAGATTGGTCTGTACCARTATTTACAGACCAATGAAAGGAACAGAAACAATACATAAGAACAGAGCTGTCAACAGCAAATGAAGAAAATCAGCACACTACTACTAAATAYTAGGAAAATGTGAGACCCTCCATCCAGAACTTCAGGTGCTGTAAAAACAAAAAGGTCTCTTGTGTTCTGGATCATCCTGCATCCCAGACACAAAACTTGGTATTTGTTGTCTCTCACAAATTTGRCATCTGCAGCAATTGCAGCATTCACAGTTCAGCAGAAGAACTCCCCAGTTTTACTTCAAAACTTCTTGCAGCGAAGGCAAATCAAGTCTGCATGAACTAAACATGTGAACTTCCTAGGCAGGTAGCCCATGGGGCTGAAAACACACAGCGAGCTCCAAGCGTGCTCCTGCCACCCTTCCAGCTGAAAGGGGATAGTCACAGAACGCGAGGTCCCCTACTGAGGTTTCAGAGCCAGGAACGTTCTGCTAATTAGGGAGCACGTTTAAGAGCATGCACCTAAATTAAGCACCCCAAGGGGCCGAGGCGCTAACCACCTGCTTCACACACTCGGCACAGACCGGACTGCTCAGCCAACAGGAAGATGTGATTACAGCTAATACTTATTGCATTGCCAAATCTGTAACAATCTTTCTCGAAGTCTTGCCTGCTTGGTAGCATACTTTGACCCCAGGGACAGAGCCTCATTCCTTCCCTTCAAAAAATGAGACACGGCCACCCAAGGGAAGGGAAATCTCTCATAGTTGCTCATTAATATAAGGCCTGTGGTGCTCTCCTCAGCACTTCTCTCCAGATCCATCAGAAACCAGGAATACAGCCAGGCATGGAGCCATTGTAAAGCACATAAAACACTTCCCACCTGTTTAACTGACCTGAGAAACACAGAATCTGCAGTATGTATCGCCTGCTACCTCTCGTCGCAATCAGGYTGGTAAACTTGTGTATATTGGCAGTCAAGGTACGCAGAGAGSGGGAACAGTATTCAAACACAGCAAGGCAACAGCTAACTTATGAAGATAAARGATATATATAATTTCATGAATTTTCAATGTATGTAAATAGGGGAGTGGACTTAAAGTGCACACATCTACTTGTTACTCTYGTTACTCGCGTAAGAGAGTACTTGTCAGGGGTTTCACATGAATTGATGCAGTTTGCAGATAACTTCCACAGAGAATGCAACAAGAAACTATGAAAAGCAAGCTTGTTTAGCAAATTTAAGCTTACTAACACAAAGCTGCCAATTTTGGCATCTATATTCATTACCTGCACCACTAGAAACATTCAAAATTCCCTAAGCCAAGAAAAAAAATTCTCATCACCTGATTTAATAACAGTGCATAATAAATAATTWAAAAAACACAGATATATAACATCCTGTAGGGCTCTTACAGACTTAAGATCTGGAAAAGCAAGTCTGTCCCCCAAAAGCAAAAATAACACCAACACCCAATGTGCTGAACAAGTCCTTGGCTGGGTACTCACRGACAAGAGGCACAGCTTTGCTAAGCCCTGCGGCAAGCTCTGGCCACTCCAGCTGTAACCACACGCAAAAGCACGGGCATGAGGCACCTTGGGCTCACCAGCTCACTCCAACACTACCCCCTATGCCTAACACATCGGTCAAGGTACTGCAGAAGGTATCACCACTCCTGAATGCACAGACCTTTCATCAGCCTTTTACCTAGCTTATTAGTACATGGAATCAAGATGACTACACACACCTGAGCAACCTGAAATTCAATTCCCATGGAGGATAAATAAGCCAAATCACTTTTGTTTATCAGTGAGAAACAAACAAAATGCAATCAATTTTACACAAGAACATTAGGAGACAAAAAMCATTAACTCATCTACACGTAATCTTCAAAGGAAAGGCAGGAACAGCCTACCTGCTCATGCCCACACTGCGGCCAGCYAAAGGCTCCCTCGGGAGCACGCGCTCCCTGAGAAGGGGAGCTCTTCTCCTCGGGGGCCTTCATAAGCGTTGAACAGCCTCAGCTGTCCTCACTTAGCCCGCGCTGGGGTGCTGCCCCGTGGAAAGAGYAGGGAAAGGCTCTCGGAGGAGCCTTGCAGCAAAGCAAGGAACGCTGCCAGCTGTGCATGGGGGAGCATGGCCGCCCCACGCAGCAATGGGAGGCGAGCACGTGCCCTCCTGCCACCGGCTCGGAGGGCACAAAGAGCCGCACAGGAAACAAGGAGCAAGAAACAAACCGGCCGCTCCTGGGGACTCACACGCTCCAAAAAATATATACATTGTTTTGGAACAGAAGTCCATAAACAAGCAA
Organism: Eudromia elegans; assembly: GCA_003342815.1. NCBI lineage: Eukaryota > Metazoa > Chordata > Aves > Tinamiformes > Tinamidae > Eudromia > Eudromia elegans. The sequence goes on along the minus strand of PTEX01000155.1, from coordinate 1,338,835 downwards.
GATGACTTGTGTCTCATGCTCACGCGCCTAGAGCAGCTTTAAAAGAGGACAGTTGACAGCAGCTTCTCAGAGTCCGTCTCTGGTGGTACCGAGCTGCCCACGTGCTTCCCCCGCTGCAGGGCTGGAGGAAGAGGAGGGCGAAGCCTTCAGCGGCACCACTCAGAGACAGTTTCGCTTGTTCTTCTACTTTTACATTTGCTCATTACCCAGGTCCGCTGCAGGCACCTCCCACAACAAAAACCTTCCTGGTAGGAAAACCAACAGTAAATCCTGGCATAAACATAGAAGTGGTTTTGTTCTGTTTTTTAATGAAGTGGAAGAAAGAAAACAAGTGAAGCTTTTGTTTTACATTAAGCATAATATGTATTAAAATATATCAGAAAAAAATGGAGCATTAGACCAGATGCAGCCCCTCGATCCTCCAAATGCTGCCCCCAAGTAAGCACATTTAAAGYTCTAGCAGGTAACTCCCCCAGGGTGAAAACATGGCCAGCCCGTTCCCTCAGGGGAATCCTCAAAGCTGTTGAAGTCACCCAGACTTCAGCTGACCTTTCAGCCTACCAAGCTAGTYGACACAGATTATTTCTCCCATCAAAAACAACAACAATAATAATTCTCCCACTAGCAGCATGCTATCTATACACACCTGCTGAAACGCAAAGCCTGCAAGCTCAGTCCACACACGGGTATGGATAATTTTGCACCATCACCTGAAAGCCTATCACAGATTTCATGCCAAAACTTCTTGGCCCATTTGGTGCTCAAGCAGAGCAGCCCTCATCTAGTTGCACAAGCCTACAGTTAGAAGCATGAATCCGCTAAGGCGTCAGYGCTGCACTACCTGCCTCAATGAGAATGGAAGACCTGTGTTACGAATACAGATACTGCTCGCCAAAAAAGATCAATAAAATGGGTTATTTAATGTTTGTAACAGTTTTTCCTGTGCTGCCTCAATTATGCACTGGAATTCAACCCAGAGAAACCAGAACAACAGCCACCAGCTTCAGACAGAAAAACTACCTACAGCAAAAATCACAGCTGACCCCTTGCCAGCCAGGCCAGCTGCATTCTAAAGGCATTTTCTTAAACACTAGCAAGTCTGAAAACACAATACTCTGCATACGCAGAAGTGCTGGGAAATGCTAGAATTCCTCTTCTGGCTAAGCACTGCTCTATCTTCCTTAATATAAGAAAACACTTTATATGATTAAAAAAAGCCTAATATCTCCCATGCCTCCTCTAGCATCTCCTCTGCCATAACTAACTCCCTTCCTCCCTTAAACAGGGAGAAAATGCCAAATACCACAATGGATCACAGACATGAACAGAAGAGAAAGGAAGGTGAAAATCTAGAAAATAGATTTCCATCAGCAGTCGCTTATCTTACCAGACTAGTACATCCCTTTCCACCCTCAAAATTAATCACTGATCACCATCCATCCTTACTAATCCTTGCACCATAAATCCTTTTACTGTGCTTTTAGCACATGGTTTAAAAACWGCAGTACACACACATATTGGTTTATATAAATATATACCTATAGACATGTTGGTTGCTTGCTCTGATAATGCTCTGGGTCAGAGTAAGGTTAGGGGCCAACTCTCTGCTATTTCTCTCAGTGCACAACCACCAAGGACCTACTGAACAGGTCTGGGATTTGCTCAAGCTGCATAAAGACAACACAAAAGAGCTACACCGTCACAGTGATACTTTGGGAAGTTAGTCTCAATTCAAAGGGCAGAGGAAAATGAAGCTGTAGCTGTTTTATTAAGCCTGAAACACTCCTGTATAGAACCTAGTTCTATACAGAGAGAGGAGACCAAAGTGTGAAGCAAGAGGGGAGCAAGCCCAGCCCCACAGCCCCAATGCCGACACCTGGAAGCCTTGCTGCAAACTTCATGGAGCACCGCATGAAAATGTTACACAAGGTGGCCTTTATTAAAAATATGTGTATATACATACATATGTATTATATTGAGTTATTGGTCTTTCTATTTATTAGCTTAATCATCCTGAAAAAGCCAGGAACTTAACCCTCTTCTGTATTCCTCGTATTTTACGGTTGTGCAAAGCTGACGGTAAGCAAATGGCAACAAACCACCCATGCCACTGCCAGCCCTTCGCCATSAGCCCCAACAGTCATGGAGACCTACAGAAAATGCCAGGTTCCCACAGGTGAACACACTTCTCTCTTCACGTGTCAACCACACATTCGAGCGTTCATATTTCCCTGCCATTTTGCACTGCATGTGTTGGCAAACAAAATCAGTAAGAAAGGGAGGAAGCCTTAAAGAGAGGGAGCTAAGTCTGTCCTTAAGCACAAAGTTTCAGCCCCTGTGGGCTTAAAAGGATGTTTTCCCTGAGCTCCCATAGAGSCAGGCTTCACCTGCTCGGAAAGCCAACAGGAGCAGCTGATGACAACTTCCGTGCTGCAGACGCCGCGCAACTCAAGTACGTGAGGGAGAGGCGATGCAGTAAGTGGCATTACATGACTTTCATGACTCACTGTCTTAGACAAATTGAGAAAATAAATTCCTCAAATTGCTAAGACTCCCAAATTCTCACTGACTGTGCAAGTACTCTGTTTATCTGAAAACCCATGAGGTCCCGGCCTGGGAGCCCGGTGCAGGTTCCTAACCTCAGCCTGGGACCGTGCCGCACGTTCCAGCCCACCGAGCAGCACCCAGAAGGATGGAAGATGAGGGGTTCCAGTCAGCAGTTCCTCGCTGTCAGACCTGTCCTTAAACTCCTGCTAATCCGAGCACATTTCTCGCATGAATTATACACGCTGCAGTAACATGCAGCCAAATGTCATATACATGCAAGCGCTCAGGAGAAAACGAACTCTGACACCTCTGCTACCTCGCAGAGCCTTTCCCGTTCCAGCGTGCGTGCTGCAGAGCAGAGACATGGGCATCTGCACCAGCTTTTACCTAGCTCAGCTGAAATGCATGCTACTGGCTAAGCATGTGCTAACTACCAYGGCCCAGATGTTTATCCCGGGATTAGGGTGAAGCTTCACGTGAGGACGGAGGTGTTATAATGCCGTGCTGCTACAGAAGGAACAGCCAAAACATCACCGATCGGATCCAGCTGAACGCTCAGCCAGGAGCAAAGGGAAAGACTGTCGACCTTCCTTATCCTCTTAGGGAAGCAGCTGACAGTGGAGCTACACGTCTGGTGGGGCTGGCACCGGAGGSGAGGCAGCCGGAGAACACGGTCAGCGGCGGGAGCACCAAGAGCGAGACTCCCCAGCGCGGGCTGATCTGATTGACACTGGCTTAAGCCACTTGTGAAACCTTAAGCTCTAGGTCAAGTCATCATAAATTTAGGTCAACCTAAATGCAACAGATCCTTTTAAAACCACCATGTGTTCACATTTTGCTCCGGTGTTAGCACGCTGAGGCTTGGCCACGTCCCCACCAGCACTCTYCTTCCTAAGCTTGACAAAGCCTCAAACTTTAGTGCAGGCTCTTCACCAGGTGCCGTTTGGCCGAGATGCAGCCCAGGCCTCGCTACGACGGGCTGCTTGCAGGCAGAGCTTGAACAAGCGAGGTGTCTCTCCACTCCTTTGCGTTTGCTAAGCTGAAATCTGCCGTGCTGACTAGGCGCCAAAGCAGGTCAGCACAAAAACTCCTTGTCCTGAAGGAGTAACTGCCCAGGAGCATCAAGCCRGAGTTGGTATGAAAAGGAGAAGTGGGAGAGGCTGTGGAACAGGAGAGACACAAAGATCCACCCTCACAGGAAGGGCAAAATGAAAGGGGCTACATGTTGACTCCTCCTACGATGCACACGAAAGAGAAGGAGCGTTACTGGCCTGGGATTAAACTCTGGTATCACCCCACTTTTGCACTCAGTGACTCTGCTTGAACGTGAGCAGGATCAGACACAGCTTACGAACTGGCGAGGTGCTTAATCCCACTTAGCCACCAGACGTAAGGACTCCAGTATTTGACTTCTTCTGGAAAGCAAAAGGAAACACCCCCCAGATTCTTTGCGTTGCATCTCTGTGATACTAGAGAAATAGACATTTCCTGCACTGTAACTGAGCTCCTGAAAGTTAAACAACAATATTTTATGAAAAATAAGCAAGCTGCGAGACATGCTCAGGTTTGTGAACATGCACACCCATACATGTCAAACACTGCAGCTGTAACCATTAAGAAATTGCTTACATGACTGATGGCATTTTGGGCACCCCACAGCATTAACAGAAGTAGCTCTGAACCACTAGCACAAATGAGGAAGTTGAGCTYTTCGCCGGGGACACCTATTTCCACAAAAGGAGAGCCGGGCAGGGGAGAGGAGAGGGGCCGCTCTGCTGTGGGGTACCCTCTGTCAGCTCCGGGCGCTGCGGTCTGCCCCACAGCGCCAGCCTGCTGCGTCCCTCCCGCGGGCAGGAGGGCGGCGCGTCACCACCGCCCGCCACGAGGCACGGCGTCCACCCGGGGGGGGGTAACAGGCAGCGTTGCAGAAAGCCTTGAGATCTTCCAAAGAAGCAGCAGCAGCTACGGCACCTTTACACTTCACAGCAGAGCTCAGGTGCTTCTAACGCACATTAGGAGCTCCACGTGCTCCTCGCAGGACAAAAAGTGGCGGCAGCAGCATGAGGGGCACAGACGATCCAATCTAGCAAAATACGCACATACTTTTTTTAAAAAGAGTTTTTCAGCTCTGACCCACCCTGTCAGAACACCCACGTGTTCAGTAACACGGATGCAGAGGCAGAAGCAAAGCACGTTGCACTCCAAGCAGGAAAAGAGAAGCGAGATTAGCTCAAACGAACCGAAGACCTGGAATACCGTGCTGATGTTTCCGGGCAGCAGGCMCAAGAGGAACAGCAGAGCTCTGGACGGGCTGCAGATTTTCCCCGTATTTCCTTTGAAACCTGGCCGGTACCGCGCTCCAACGGCCCGAACCGACGGCCGGGAAAACACTCGCTGACCTTTGCCAGCTTAGACCGGGGGAAGGAAAGAAAAAAGTTTTCCAAGTTACTTATAAACAATTTTAACTTCGCCGAATGTCTCAGTAAACACTCACATGGGAGCCATATAAGCTCCAAACGTCACTGTCCTCCTCACGAATAGGCTAAAACAGTTACAAACGCAGGTATATATAACACACCCGATATACCATTATATAATAGACATAGCCGCCTAATCCTGTCCCCGAGCTCAGGCAGCGAGGGTGTCAAGTGCTGCAGCGGGGACRGGGAGCGCTGCACATGCGGCACAGTTTGTGCTCTCTGAACACCTCCGAATGCGGGGGGAGGCAAACACACCCCAGCAACACCTCCCTCGGGTTTGCCTCCCTCCCGCCCTCCCCAAAGAGCTSGGAATTCCTTTCCATCCTGGCTGCATTTGTGGTCACTTTATCCTAGCCGACTGCTTCACTTCCAGAACTCGCAGTTCAATAACCCGATGGGTTAATTCAATAATGGTATTGTGTAAGGAATAAAACAGCAGTGGATCCACTGGATTGTCTGCCTGTAAACCTCTCAGCTGGAGTTTACCAAAGAATAAAGGAGATAAAAAAAAAAGCCAAATGCAGTTTACTATTTTCTCATGCCCTCCCCCCTAAAAAGATTGTTAAATAAAGCTGTATTGTTTGGGTAAATAAAAATCATGATGCATACAAAATGCAAAACTTGGCAAATTGCTGTACTTGCGAGAACTGAAGAGGTTTTCTTTTTCTCTTTTTTTTTCACACCACTAAAAAAGGAATAAATACCTCAAAGGCAATACTTATAAATTGCTTTGAAAGGAGCAATTTCTCGGGTTTTAAGTATAACTTTCACTCGCACGTGACGTGTATTACAGACATTGTTAGACATCAGGCAAAACCCCCGTCACCAACCCGGTGCAAGCGACACAAGGCAGCGCGCGCCGCTGCCTCTCCCCACAGCGGCGCCCCGCTCCCGCACGCCTTCCCGGGGAAAACGCGTGTCCTGCGCCGCTGTCCCGCACACGGGCAGCRGCAGCAGCATTTCTCTTCACAGAACGACAGGGCACACGGGGTCTAGTTGAGCGGCACGACGACTGTGACACACACGGAGCTTGCACGGGTGTCAAGGCAGGCGGCGCTCACACCAGGCTCCTCTCGACCCTCCAACTTTCCCAACGTGGCCCTGACCCACGGCAGCCCCCCCGCCGCGGAGGCGCCTCCCGCCGTGACCCTGCCGGCCGGGCACAGCCTCGGACACGCGCCCGGGGCTCCCGCGC
>PTEX01000155.1:1272723-1329819 GCA_003342815.1 Eudromia elegans | reverse complement strand
CTCCGCCACTGCGGCGCCCCCTGCAGGCGGCCGGCGGCGCCGCGCGGGCACCCGCGGGTTCGCGGCGCGGGGCGCTCTGCGCGCGGAGCCATCGCGAGCCCGGAGGGGAGCAGCCGAACACCGAGACCGGTGTCCTCCGGTCAAAGGGCACCCGAGTTCCCTCCGGTTGGAATAACATATATCCCTCYATTTTTCCACTCATTTTAATAACAACAGTCGTCACACTTGCATTATTCTGTAGTACAACCTTTTGTAAGACAGAATACAATCCAGTACATCTAAAACACAATCAGTAAAATCAGCATTTCATAAAAAAAAGTCTGCAAGCAGACTGTGCTATTTTACAGTTGCTTTTCAGTACTTAAAACTAAAAATTTCCATCTGACAGGAGAAATCAGYTTTAAAACAAGGTATTGAATGGCAATTGTGAAATAGCATGAGAGAGAGGGGAGTTCAGGGTTTTCTTTTTGCATCATTTTTAGTTTAAGGACATTTGCACAAACAATTCTCTGCTTCTCAGTAGCTAGGGCCAAAATTTGCTATTTAGGGAGCTATTTAAATTCAATTTTTTGCTAAGGATAATACTTCGGCTAAGGCAGTGAATCCGAACAAATAAAAAATGAAAGAAAAATCTTAGATTGGAACCCAGACAAYGAAAAAAATAGAGAGATCTCAGCTGTCCTACTGACTAGTATCATTAAAACAGATGTTCTTGGCAACCTTGACAGAGCAGCTCTGTTCTTTAATGAGACAGAAGCACAGACTCGCTTGTGATAGATGCATGCTCTTGTATCTGTGACCATGGACTTAGGCACATTCACCTTTTCCAATAGCAATTTACCCTGCATGCACAAGTGCATGCATTTCATCTCATTTTCCCTGAGCATCACCTTAGAAARCTACCTTCATAACTGGAATTTCAAAATAAATACACATATGTTTGAATCTGAAGTGATACAAGATGAACTTGCTGATGCCAGGAGTTAAGCACTAATGCCTACTGATATCAGCTGCCAGGACACTAATTACTGGTTACAGGAGATGATTGCTTGGTAAAGGATCTATTCAGTGAGTTAAGATTTTGAGAAATTATAAAGTGCAGGCCCGACCTCTGAAAAGATTCGCAGTATGAAAATACAGCGTACGTTCTCGAGATGATTATCATGACAGAGATCTGTCTAATTAGGAAGAATCTATTTTAATGCTATGATATGAAAGAGCCCAGCTGGGAGAGGAATTTAGAGGAAGACACAGAAACATGACTGTGAAGCTGACAGCAAGTGCAGCCTAAGCATGTTCCGATGACAGCTCCTAAAAAATAACTCATCTCAGCATTTAATCAATAGTGCCTTCAGAACAAGTACAGGCTATGGATAATCTAGCTAGTCATAATAGTGGGAGGAGCTCCATAAATAATACCAAAAAGTGTGTCTTCRTAGAGCAACATCCTGCAACCACTTCCCTGGTGCCAGCCGACCTAGGGCTCATGCAGTAGGGCACCATTAAGAGCATCATCATGGGGACAAGCACGAATCCCCCTGTGCTAGAGAGCACAGCTCACTCCCTGGTGCTGCCGGGCAGCTCGGAAGCTGCAACCGCTGGGGCAGTAAGTTTGAAACCAGATTAGGCAACAGATTAACCTTCAGAGCGCTGCCCGGGTAGGAACCTTTCTGAAGGCTCCTGCTATAATTATATGGTTTATGTCTAAACTGATGGATGACACAGTGACGCAGTGCTATGTCTGCTGGAAGGCTAACCTAGCCCCAACAACTCAGTGTGTTTACTGAATATAACTTTGAAAACCRGCTAACAGAGAGAGTTTGGATCTGGGGAAAAAGAAAATAAAAAAGCTTTCTCATATAAATAAATGAGTTTCCAAAGATTTCTGCAGAAACTTCTCTCTTGTGCTGTGTAACTGAGCAAATTAGATGTACATCAGTTACTGCTAAGAGCTGCTTAAGTGCATGCTCCTCAATACACCTGTAGTCAAAAAAGAATAATGGCATCATGAGGAGAGCGGGTAAGGCACAGCCATGCAGTTGAGAATTGATTGGAGAAACAACCAACCAAACAAGAAATGGGTGAAGTGCAACTACAGTATGGGTGGTGTGACTAGAAGTCTCATAGGAGCTGAGGGGGGCAATGAGCTGTAGCCTCCCCAGCATTCAGAGCTGTAGGAATTCTCGAAGTGACGAGCCAAGCCTAGAGCAGAATTGCTCTAAATGAGTACAGGAAAGGTCATCAAGGCTGAAAAGCAGCAGAGGAACAAAACAATGTAGGGAGGGAAGCGTAAGCAAGCAAGCGAGCTAGTTAAAATTGTCAACRCTGCACCTTAAGACCAGTTGTAGGAAATACAGTAATTGCTATGTGTAAACACAAACAAAACAATAAATACTCTCAGAACTATGTGCTTGCCAGTCTAGGCATTTCAAGTGGAAACACTTGGAGAATGGAAGTCAGAATCTTTACAGAATCCAGTTGGGACAACACTGAAAACTCCAAATCAGCAAGATATTACAGCGGGACAGTCCCATAGATCAAGACACACGCGTAAGCACTCAGCTGCATGAGGCCTAAAAAAACAAGGGGATGAGATGCAAAATATGTGTTCACTCTCTTCTGTTCTGCTTACAGACAAGCCAAAATGAGAACTCCAAATAAAAGTTAAAAAAATGTATATTCCTGATTAGACACCATGTTTTGCTTCAGGTCTCTCACCTGAATTTTGATCTGCTTTGTATTATGTACAACCCTCAGATAGAAAGCCTCCTAAAAGGAAAACGCACTTTTTCTAAAAGTTTGCCTTCAGCAAGATTGTTTTCCAAGGATACTGGAATTTGACCCTTTATGATATGAACCTAGCTCTAGTCTTTTGAGAAACTACTATTAGATACATAATGCATGTAAATAACACATGATTACCTGATCATAAATATGTATGCAAAATTTAGCCAAGCAACTTGTTTTATGATTCACTACATGCAGGTTATGAGCTATATGAAAAAAACCCCATCTACTCAGGTTTTCAGAAGTTGAGGAAGCAAAGGAATAAGYAAGTAAACAAAATGCTGCTCACATCATAGAGCAAAACCCACTATTTAACAGGGCTGATGTGAAGCTTAAAAAATAATTTTTGAACCTAGGATATGGAACTGAAAATGTGGATAAAACTGACAATGTTTTGAGAGGAATATGTATTTTTAATYACTTACCTCATGTAGCTTCCTCTCTGCTTTCTCTTCAGTACTGGCCTCACATAGCAGTATGCAGACAAAGCTTTCCTGGTTTAAAATATAAAATAAATTGCAAGTGCTGTTATGGTGCATTATTTTATAAGGCATGGATAATGTTGATTAGCCACACAAGCTTTTGATAATTAAACATTGTTTTTTAAAGTTTCTGATGCAAAGACAGCAATCCCCAGGTGCTATGCTGTATTTTGGACATCTGTAGATATATGCTGTAGACGGGGAAAAAAGACCCATCATAGCTTAACTTTTGCATGTGCTGAGTTGAGTTCTCTGAAGGAGGTTCCAGACTGCAAGCTCCTCTAAGGCCACAAGTTTAATCAATACTTACAGATCTTCCAAAAACATTAAGATTTTCCGTTAATAAAACTCAGTGAGCTTATACCCAAAGGCTCAGCATAAAGCATTACATAATAGACCACAAGACAAAGTCGTACTTTCAACCGTGCAACGTAAGTTCTAAGGCTACTTTTTATTTCATACCCACAGTGGGTAAAATTTATGTTCCATAAAGAACAAACTATAGGTCTGTGCTTAACATGTGATATGAACAGAAATACCAGGCATCGGGTTCTGTTTGTTCATTTGTTTTTGCACAGGGGGCCGCACATAAGCTTTTATTCACCATTACCACGCAGGTAAGTAGGTGTGTGCAAGGTCTTCAGGAACAGTTCATCCCTTCTGCACCTGATCCTCCCCCCTGCCTCATGGCAGCTACCTACACACAATCCCTGCAGAAACGGGAAACAAGCATTGTCTAAAGGGCACAGGTTCACATGACTCCGCACTGCTATCCACTCGCCATCCTGTCASAGAACCGTTACAGAAACACATCCTGGTTAGGAAGCAGAATTAAGATAATTAGTTTTGATACACTGCTTCKCAGCAAAGATTGCCCATTTCCATTTAGCTTGAATTAACACAGCAACAAACGAAAAATCTCTCAGCAGTGAAAAGGAAGGCCAGCTTGTGTGAGGAGCAAGCAGCTGGGAGAACTTTAATTTTACCTTCCTTTGAGGCAATTGCTTCTAAGCATCAGCCGTYTCCAAGAAATTCAGAATGATCATGATCACTTCCAATGCTCTCAGYCAGAGGAGACTGAACTTGTAGAAAACTCGTGTTCATTCTTCTTCATGCGGGAGAGCGACGATTGTTCTGTGATCCTTGGCACAGCAGATCAACCAGTACCCAAGCAAGAAAGTTTTTTAAGTTCTTAAATTACAGGGAAACAGAAATAAAGAGCTATTTTCCACAGTGGTAATTCTTTGGAAGATACATATATGCCCAATCTGCAAGAAAGAGAAGTACTGTATTTTCTTCCCCATGCCAATGTGCTGAGAATATCATTGTTTCATTCACTGCTATAGTTTACAATCTATGAATATACATATATATAGCTTACACACTATATATACACATACATATACATACATATATATCTATATATGTGTATATAAAAGAAGTACACTGCTGAGGTTGCCAAATCAAGCAGTCAATGAGTTTTAAAATGCCCCAAATCAAAGCACTTGTGCAATCCTAATTTGGCTTCCCTGCACAATCCACTGAATGGTGAAGTCGACAGTATTTCAAGTCTTCAAATTCACCGCCACTTGCTGTTTTTCCCCAGGATGTTTGTTTCATTCTGTACACAGAATCAACARTGCTCACTGCTGAAGAGATAAGACAGCAAAATAAACATGAAAATCCCTAGAAGGATACAAAAATGATCCCTTTTCATGCTTGTTCGGATTAACCAAAACACAATAAACCAGCAACAACTAGCTACGTTAAAAACCAAGCCTGCTTTCAGGCTATTGCCAGAGCTACAGAAGGCCCCAGACAGCATTCACCGGCAGCCCACGACGCTTCCCATCCTAGCTCAGGCTTGCAGTTAACTAATGGCTTACAACAGCTGATTAGATTACAGTTAGACAGGACAAAAAAACCCTTCTCCTAGTATGAACAGTGAGACTTTAAATAGATCACTTAGGGAGGCTGCTGAGACTGTACACAGTATTCAGGGGTGCAAACCTTGAATTTTTATAGTAGCACATGGACTTGTACCATAAAAGAATATCTTATCTGGTTTGTTCTCCATTTGCTACCCAATAATTCTTAATCTATGATTTGTTTCTTCAGCTACTGCTATTTTCATGAAATCATCTATCATAGCCTCAAATTCTTGTTCCTGAAGACCTCTGGAGCAGTTTAGAGCTGATCCAAGGTGTAAAGATAGAATTAGCTATTCTTCCCCAACTGTATCATTTAACATTATCCACACTGAACTGCAGCYGCCATTTTATGGTCCAGTCACTCTTCTGAAGTCTTCTGGCACTCTTTGCAGTCTGTCTTGTTAATTGTTACTACCTCACATAACYTCCTATCCTCAAGCAAAGCTTTGTCAATTCAAACACTCTTCTTCTCAAGGTCAGATAAGAGTAKGTTGGATGGTACAGGCACCGTATAAAACTTTACCGGTGACCTTCCCCCTTTACAGGAAGCGACTACTTACCTCTACCATGTGTCTTACATTTTAAACTGGTTTCTCATCCATTCCAGGACCTTCCTGCTCATGCCACAGTTGCACAACATTCCTGAAAGACTTTAGTAAGTTTTGTCTAAAGTTTTTCCAAATTGACTGCATCAGTAACATGAGCTATGTATCAGCATCTCCTTCAAAGAACTCCAAGACCTTTGTTAACTCTTTTTGATAAGATCGTATTTATTCAGACAGATGCTAATTCTATCCCTTATGACAATATCTACTTATTCACCTGGAACAGATGTCAGGTTTTAGCTTGCTGAATTTCTTTGGAACCCTTTCTAAATTGCCAACTTCACATTTGATACCTTCTGATTTCCACACACCAAGGAATACTGAAGTGATAGGTTACATGCTCCTATTAGTAAATAGTTCATCTGTGAGTTCTCTTAGAATTCTTGAGTGACTCCTTYACATCCTGGAGATTTGTTTGTATTCACCCATCTTTTGTATCATTACTTCTTCCACAGACACTTCAGTTTCACAGAAATTCCCTGTCAAGTTCCCCGAATGCCCCAAAACAGCTCTGGCAGGGGAATGTCCCCARATTCTCCGAGAGTGAACAGAGATGCAAACAGTTCAGTTCTTCTCCAGTAATCTGAGCTCCTTGAGAGTTCATTTTAAACTCTTATTATATTCAGATTCATTGCCACTTCTTTCCCCAATCTGAAATGTGCTGGAAAAAGGATTACAAACTATTTTTGATTCTCTTACCAAGTTGGCTCTTGAACTTTTCCTTGATTTGCCTATTATTTTAATAATAAAATCGTCAGTGTTCATTGTCCTTTCAATTTTTTTTTCTTTGATGCCCCTTTAGCTTTTGAAGGGCATCATCATCTTTCTGACAGCCTCCCTTTGCTTTGCTGTTTGGGCACAACCACTTCTGTTTACTGTTTCAAGCATGGTCACTTAGTGGTATATACAGGCATTGTACTTTTGCTTGATATCCTGTAGTCTTCACGTGTCCTCTAAGGATTTAATTGTCTCAGGTACCACTTTTTATGTATCCTTTGTAAGTTATTGTATTCCTTCTTGTTCTCAATTCCTATTTATTTCACTAATCTATATTATCCAGCCAGACCTTACTAAAAATGAGTTTTAGTTTTGTATGTCTCCATGTCTTCTTCATGGGGATATAACCTGTTATTATGACCATTGTTTTATACTAATTATACTAATCTAGGATCTTCACTTTTTTTTTTAGTAACTATCAGTTGGCATTTTAAGTCCTTGGATCACAGTTTGATTTTTTGAGTAGAGTTACTTGCTTCATTGGTCAAGCAATTTGTCTTGTCAAGACTTGCGAATATAGGAGGGTAGTATCTTTCCACAACAGATTTGGGGGTTTTGCTTTTTTTTCTTTTTTCTKTTTTTCAAACTTGGTTTGGTTTTTGATCTATGTGTCCTCTTTAGAGAATGAAACATGCTGCCTCAGCATGTATGGCACCAAAGGCTCRATGCTCTTTGCTCCAAATTGATGGGTATTGACCATTGTTAATTATCAGTTAAAGCAGGGTCACAGACCTTACTCTCCTTTAGAAGAACAAGTTCAATTGTATAAWACTCAATACATGTTATTTACCACATCATCCCACAATTCTGCACACTAACTACACTTTTATATAGTATTGCCTTGATACTAAGTCAGACTCCCTGATGTATATCATCTGAAGCCTAAACGTCCCCAAACGACTTCCTTTAGCTCCCTTTTGGGTGTTTTGTAACAACTTTATCTATGCACATTACCAGCTGCAACAACTTCTTTGGTGGGATTTCTTTGTTGTTTAAAGTTATGCTCTATTTCAGCTTCTGCTTAGGTATTACAATGTTTCCTTCCTGTACAAATTATATATCTTTATGTATAGAAGGGCATCATATGATCCATGAAAATTAATCAAGTTGAATATCAGATATACAAAAGCATCTAACTCTGTGCAGCCAGGAAAAAGACAAGTAGAGACAAGGATAAAAAGGCAAGAGAGAAACAGGAGATCACCATTCCATAAATAGCAAAGATAGTGAACTGGCAAAGTTCATTACTCCTTAGGAGTCTGCAGCATTTTRTTCATAAATGAGCAGTTCATTAGAATGTATAGATTTATTAATTCTTTCAGAGCCTTTTGATATCATTTTGTAACAGCGACACTGAGAACCCAAAAGCCAGCTGCACCATTTCCCCATTTTTCTGTCTCGTGACTCAGAAAGAAGACTGTCATCTCTCCGACATTGCCTGGCACAGTAACTTAATTGGAAATTCACCTCCAAGGCTCGGTAACAACAGGAGTTTGGTACTCCACCAATATTTAAAATTCCCTTGCAGTCATTGCTAATTTGCCRATTCTTAGCTCTGCTGAGTCAGCAGCACTGAAAGGAAAGTCTCCCCTTAATCACTGACAGAGAGCAGTGCCTCCGCGAGGGCGCATTCAACAAAGAACAGGATTAGGGCAGACTGACAGCAGCTGCATCAACTCCCATGCAATCGTTTTAAAATTATCTGAAATCACTAACCTTTCRCTTCTGGAGCACAAGGTTCAATTCTGGGTTTAGTCATGCATGGAAATGAGTCCAGCAATCTTGTTTTAGCCTCCACAGAATCATTCATGTAATTTGCTGTGATTGGCAGATTTTGCTGTGGAGAAAAAGTGGATATGAATTAGAGAACAGAAGTGAGTTTTAGACAAGCGAGGAGGAAAAAAAAATCAAACGTCAATAAATCTGATCATCAGAATCACGGAAAGCCAATTCAGCTTTGAAAGTCTGGACTTTTGCACCGCACTCACACAGGCAGAATTGAAACTGGAGCAGAAGGTGAGAAGGACCTCAAGGAGGAAGCAGGTGAGCAGGGCACCAGCGGAGCCTCCCTGCAACAGCACTGCGAGCACCGAGCAGTCCTGAACAACCCTGCCTCTTAAGAGGCATGGTGTGACCACAAGGCATCCCCGACATGCCCCACGTTCTGCGAGGGCCAGAGTCGCTTGTTGCCAGGTATTCTGGAGTGCTGCTCGGTGTCAAGGTTAACTGTCTACTTCTGAACAGTGAGAACGACTCCAGCTCTTGCACCACGAGTCCCTCTTCTCTATGAAGCAGCAGTTMCTGAGCAGTAAGGAAGTGCAAATACATTATAATACACCTACTGCAAATACACATGGAAGAGAAAAAAATAGAAAAATCAGTAAAAAAGGATTAAAATGAGAGTGAGAGAAAACCAAAGAATGGCAAACCCTCATCTGTCATAATTATTTTCTCATTCGCTTTCGGTGACTACTTTTAGATCCAAACCTGAGCATCTCATCAACTGTCCAGCTGAAAGGCCCTGGGCCCTGGGCAGTAAGGACAGCAGATCATCTTTTAGCTTAGGCTGTACATTCATCTACTCTGTCATTACCGTTTCCACCTTCTGCATCATTTTCTTTTTCTTTTGACAAATTCTAAACTTGGCATAGTTCAAAACAGTTTTGAAAGTAACTATACAGCAATGCATTGTCATCTCAACTTGTAAACAGAATCAAAAAAGATGGCATCTCTTCTCTCTTGTGACCCAAATAAAGACACATTTTTGATGACGATGCTTCTTATATCGTGCATGCTTCCAAGAAAAAAACATGGCTTTATAGATGTTTGCACAGCATCTATCACAAAGGCGTATGGATCCTCTATCACTGTAATACCAATATTGTAAAACTTACACCTGTCACTCACTGCTCTGTCTAGAACAAACAGCCAAAGTGAAGAAAAAGAGAAACACAGGGGGTTGGTTGATTTAATATAGATATTAACTACAGTCCTATCTATAAGACAAAAGATTTAACTGAATTACTTCAGTAAAAGTAAGAGCAGCATGTGTATAGAAGGGGTGTCTACAAAAGCCATCACCTCTATATCTCCTCAGATTATACTTCTCCATAGTCATCATGTTATGCTGGAAACCCTGCAGCTCAAACTCTAGTGAAGGTAACCATCTTTGTTACTCAGCCAGGAAACTGCTCCTGTTTTCACTTAAAACAGTGGCAAAACCTTACATGAAATCCAGTCAAATTTGCAGCCTAAATCAACACTTTGTACAGTAAATTTAACATATTATTTTCTACCTTGCATTAACAGTACTCTGTATTGAAATCTGTAATAAAGAACCTCTGAGCTGCAATTTATATTCAGCTGTATACAGTTTTTAATTACTCTTTTCCCTTCTCTAGCAAGTGTTTTCTACATCCAAGCCTAATACCAGCTAGTCTGGTCTTAGTGTATTTTTCCTCTCTGGGTTCCTGTAAACACATTCTGCTTATGGAGATAGAGGCAATGCCACTGCCACCGTGTGTGATTTGCCCTGTCGTACCCCTACTACGTGGTAAATAAAGACAATCTTTTAGCCTGCATCCCACTTTTCTCAACACTACTTCTCAAACTGTCATTTATCAACACAAATAAGCAAAGCAAGACAACAAAGCAACCAAGACAGCAAAACCTGATTTTACTGTCCTTTGGCTAAGTCCACCAGGCACRTTAGAACCTAAAGCACCGCGGTCTTATTTAAAAATGGGTGCCTGAAAGGTGCCATAGGATTTATAAAAAGAGAACAGATTGTCTCCAAGGCTGATGCCAAATAACTCGGCACCCGAGTTATCACTCTTCAATCAAAAAGTATATGAAAAAACTACATAAGTCATTTAGACAGCAATCACCACGGAGCAGTGCTGGCCTCCCATGTCGGTGATGAAACCGCCAAATTCCCTGGCAGTGGTGAGTTATTCCTTTTATCACTGGCAGGGCTGCCAAAAGAATCATCAGGGCCACAGGCGTGGAAAACACGAGGCTCCTCCAAACTCGAGTGATAAAAATACACCACGTTTTATTACCTTATTGTAATCTTTATAGTTTAAGCCTTAAAATTAATTGCAACCATGTTAATCACAGCTAGGGAACGGGGCAATTAATTTAAGTTTGCTATTTGATTTCTGTAAGTAGGTTCCCTTTCAGATGGTGGACTTGGGGCTTCTGTCCCAACCTCCATCCCTYTCATAATGAAACACGTACTCTGCAGCCCCAACAAAGCCTGTATAAAATATGRGGTGTTTTATCACCATTTAGAATTCAGACATTTTGGAAGTGCTTTATCTTTCTTTCTACAGTTACAGTAACAGCTTAGGATAGGAAATAAGTCATTTCTTTGTTACACTTCCACATTGCTAGAGAGAGGTTATATTCTATAAGCAAAAGCATAGGTGTTTAGAACCCTATCTTTGCCTAGTCTGATTCCCTTAAAAAAAYCTTAAATAATATAACTTCAATAATTGCTCTAAAAATCTCGAGTATGGTGAGAGAAAGTAAAGTTTGTGGGCCTGATTTCAATTTGAGCAGAATTTCAGTTAATAATGGTCCTCAAATAAACCCTCTCTTAACACTCCATAATGTTAAACTGAAGACAGGATTGCTAAAGAACTTAGTTATTTTTTTCYCCCTATTAAAACAGCATTACAGACTTTCAGCAGATGTCTTTAATAGACACTGTTATTGGAAAGAGAATATTACAATAAATAAATTCAGACCTTTCCCCGAGTATTGCTACACCCCACCTTTAGAAGCAAACTTTCTCTTGTGTCCTTAAACTATTACACTTATCCCTAATGCAAACAAACAAACAAARCCTCATCCCTGGACATTGTAAACTTCTCTCAGACTCCACACTCTTGCTATAGTTAAAGATCCGTTACTGCTTCCTTTTACAATAAAGCTCTATTTTGATGGTTTTAAAAGGTGTTCTTTAAAATGTGCTCTAGTCGGAAAGTTTCAGCTCATGAACAAGAGCTGGGGAAAAAAATCCATCTGCTTTTTAAACTCCTGGGTGGAAAAGAAGTTTTGTAGTTTTGAGTACTTATAGTAAATATAATCATAGTAAATATAACACAGGTTTTGAGTTAAATTTTTGCAGCCTGTCA
The DNA here is from genome assembly GCA_003342815.1 of Eudromia elegans. Classification (NCBI taxonomy): domain Eukaryota; kingdom Metazoa; phylum Chordata; class Aves; order Tinamiformes; family Tinamidae; genus Eudromia; species Eudromia elegans. The sequence goes on along the minus strand of PTEX01000155.1, from coordinate 1,318,096 downwards.
GCTAATAAAATGCACCTTTGCTTTTTACTGTTTGAGAAGTTTTCTTAAAAATAGTCATTTTCTCACGGCCTGCCCTCCCCAAAAGGTGACGTCTCTGGGTTGAACTGTCAACAACACCACGCGCCAGCGCTGAGCACCTACAGCCAGCTTAGCTAGCTCCTGCGAAAAAAAAAGCCACTGAGTTTCAAAGAGGGCTCTGAAAGCCTCTGTTGCTCCGATTTTAAGATMCAGTATTTTATCCCCAACAATTAAGACTATTTACTCAGCTAAACAAATACAGATTTACAAGCTACAGGTCTCCACTCTTTCTATATATAAACTGGGAGATGTTGAAGCACTTTGGACTTCCTAGGTCTGTCTGTCTTGGCCCAACCTTAACTCTCCTTGATGCTGACTTTCTCTCCTCATATCCCGGTTTCCACTGAAACCTAAGGCATGGCCCCTCAGCCACAGGACCWATTTGTTGCTCTGGATGACTAGGAGTCAGGGTCTGGGACAACCTCATGAAATGCCTAGGGAGACAACAGACTTTGCAACTGAGGTTCTCCAGAGTAACTGTACTGAGGGCACTGATGTCATTTCAGAGTCGACTATGTTAAAACAGATTTTGGTCCATTAGCATAATTCTTCTTCTCACATATTTATTGCATGAAAACGGGGGGAAATTATAAAAGAAACCTACAGTTAGATGCTATTTTAACTCAATCGCACCCTTCCATTATAGACCCCGRTACTCTAAGCTCATGACTATATTTGTCTCCACAAGAATGCTGTAAGACTAAACACATGAAGCAGCAGAAGGCATCRTGTTATGTATCACTGAGGCATAGGTGTGTTTACTTCCTTGACCATGAAATACAAAAGACTCCCCAAAACCACTCCAAAACATTTAGGACTTTACTTTCAAGATCTGAAGGCATCCGGACAACGAATCTCTCCCAAGYGCTGGGTGAATTGCTCATGCAGTACAAGCACCATAAAAGGTTGGTCACTATCCACTTGTTGTACAAATCTTTACAAGGGATGCTCACAATACCTTTATTGACATAACGCTTTTTCCAGCAATGGGCCCTTTTATAGCCATGGAAGAGAATGGTTTAAGGCAATCATTAATGGTGTAGGATGAAACGGGTTCGGTTGAAGTCTCGAAGTTATAGCTACGATACAGTGACTATTTTTTTGTTAAGCTACTAGAATATCTTCTATCTAGGCTTCCAAGCRATATTCTTTTCACAGTAGTCACTATGTTATAATCTCAAGCCTTTTAAAGCTATTCCAAAGCAATGCCTGTCCGTGAGGCATGCTCCGGTACACGTTACAAACTCAGGTACTCTCTGACAGTCAGAGGTTGCTGAAGAAAGAAACCTCATCTCTTACACAGGAGAGTATATGAGAACCCTGTTCAAAGCATCAAGTCACTGTTGATTTATTTATTCAAGATATCTACATAAGGTGGAGACAAAAAGGCAAAATACATCCAAAATAGTCCTTTAATTGATTAAAGAAACTAATAAAGAAAACTCCTGCTTTGCCATAGATCCTAGCATCTAGGCATCTCTCTCCTGACTGGATTAGGATTGCTAGTTTGGGTTTTTAGTCATTCCCAATAATATGCGCAAGAAGGACTAAAACTCATTTATTAACAGCAGAGGGAAGCTAAAATTATCTAGTTTATGCTCAGACATTCTTGCCCTTGCCACTAACTGCTGATCTGACTCCAAGATATCTCTTCCTTGCCACATTTCAGTCAAGTTTGAAATCTACTTTCACCACAATGCACTACTGTATTTCTGCATCTTGCTTTTTGGGGGTCTGTACTACCTCAAAAACACATTAGGAACAGCGAGTTGAATGAGAAACACCCCCTACACACACACCTCTACCAGGACTCTATCAACCCACKTCTCTCCATCTCTCTCTCTTTTTTCTCCCCACAGGCTGCATTTTGTAGAATTTTTGGTGTTGTTTCTTTCTATCAGCTTGTTATCTGACCTTTTTGCAACACCTGGGCRACATGAACAGAGGAAACTGGTACAGGAAAGTAGGTGTCATTTACTGCACAAAACCACAGCRATGGACGTGTAACATCTGCAAGCAAAACATTCATGGGCGTCGCTAGCTGTCATTGCAGTCCTGCCTTGTGATCCCCGCAATGAATTAATTTTGCTGTTCTGACACAATACCTCCAAACCGGAAGAATTTTTTTTTTTAATTTCCAGGTGAAAATATAAATCACGTATTCTTGCAGGGACCAAAGATTAGACTTGTGCAGGTGTACCTATGCTAAGGAATAACGTGTGCAAAATGCAAGTCTGCCCTCGGAAAAACCCTGCGTGGCAATCCTGAAATGGGTCTGCAGATTCCGCAGCTCACGCCCCCTACCAGTAGCAGGGCCACCATAGTGAGGCTAAGTCACCCCCGACACTCAGGCCAGCTGCAGCTGCCGGTCTACACGTAGGCTCTCGGCAGCGCTCTCGGGTGTGCGGTCTGCCAGGCAGCACAAGCTCATCACAGAAGCTGACCAATGGACCCACTGATGGGATCASGCAGCACCTGAATTAATCACATCCTGCACGACAATTCAGCGGGATGGCCCCAAGACAGGCCTACAGCTGAGAGAGAGGGCGAAACATTATTGGTCTGAGTCACAGTTCTGAGGTAACCTCAGATGTTTATCTGCACAGCAGACAGCCTCGTCCACCTTTACCTCTTTTCTCAACTATGCTTCTTGCTTCATCTGCAGCAGATATAAATCACGGTTGCCCCCAGGGGCCAAAATCTAGATGGATGCAACCACAGGCCAGGGAGCCGATGACTGATTCTGACATGTGAGAATAGCTCCAAGAAAGATGCTGCTTTTCCATCAAGACTGGGATCAGTTTTTTCCCCTCTAGGTATACACTTTTCAGAGCAACATACTCTGCTGCTATTTAGGATTCAGTGGCCACTTCCATTACAAACGCTCTTTTCCTGAGATTTATAACTGGAGCTTTTGTTACAGAGTCCAATGCCAGACAAAACGTGTCTCTTTTTTTGGTTTCAAAACCAGGATTATAGCCAGCCTCGCAGAAATGTTTGTAATTCTTTGGGTGAGCTTGAGACAATTACTAGGTGATGTTGGAACGATACGTAGCTTAAGGTCAAGAATCAGGAAAACCTCTTTGACTCCAGATGAATTTGGCTGTTTAAAAAATTTAAAATAGGAATCCTCTGCACTCAAAGCAAAATCAGCATTTGAGTGGAAGGCTGAATCCAAAGACTGAAACCAAAGAAAATGTTTGTGTGAATCCCAGTGAGAATCAAAATAGCTGCATTTTGCACTGCTCTATTTATAACTCCGCAATTTTAAATGGCAAGACCAAAAATAGTCATTGCAATATGTCAGTTAAAAATATTTTTTTATTTCCAAAAGATGTAAATCAGTTTAAACTTCTTTTTTGGTACAGAGTAATAAAATAAATAATAGTTTTCCAGATAGTTTTAGAGGCTTTTTTTGTTATTAAAGTTTTAGTCCTTTATGGCAGAAGTTCCTGGCATCCAAGCGTGGCCTTTCCCTCATCTGACTTCATTTAGGGCATACATCTATCAAGGGAATTTCACAAACATCTAATGCCTCAACAAGGCAGCTAGTTCAAGTGGGGGATAATGAAGCTTTCACCCTCCCCTTCGCTCTGCGCTGCCKTTTTCACTCTCTCCACCTCCAGTGTGCCCTGAGAAGCAGCAGATCGGCAGCCAAGCTCTGCACGCTCCCCACAGCCAGCGACTTCCTCTGAAGCTGCAGGGCGTAATTGCAACCAGCTGCTAAGGGCTGCTCGGAGCAGCACAAGCAGCCCCCTCCTGCCCGGGCAGTAACAGCCTGGTTTGCCCTCCCGCACTCCTGCAGTCAAACTCGAGAGACAGCAACATTCTCCTCCCTTTCCTGTAACAGCAGAGGTGCTAAAAGGCCAGGGTACTTTGGCCTCCCTCCGCTCCCCTTCCCCATGGAAAAGCAAACCTCCTTCCGCGGCCCCTGCCACCACTCTGGCAGGGCCAGTGCTGCGCTGCGCTGCGGCGGCTGGAGCCGCTGCTTCTCCCTGCGCCGGAGCGGAGGCACCGCGTCACAGCTGCCTCGAGTAACGGCAACGGCAGCCAGCGCTTAGCATCCCTCCTGAAAGGCACCCGGYAGCTCCTACGAGCCACCCTGCTAAAGAACAGGACCCCTGCTGCCAGCCTTCTGAGGGRGCTCGAGACCCACACACGCTCACACATGCTCATGCAGTGCAAAGCTCCATCCAAACCCTGCTTCCCAATTGTGCAGCACCCAGATCACAAAACGCTTATGTACAAGTGATCTCTGTCTCTTGGCACCAAATGAAACACCAAAATTAGGTTAATTTAATACCAGAGTTAAAATAATACYCTTAAGTTACGCTCAAAGAAAGTAATACCAGAAGCATGGAACAATTTGCTCAAAAAATAGAAAAATCCGTAACAGAGCTTGAAACAACAAAACTCATATTTTCACATTTACATTGCGGTAGGGTTAAACACCAATAGCTTTCAAGCAGTAAAAGAGTGCTGCATATGGAAGTGTAGGCTCAATCTTTAGGAGRGGGGGAAGGGAGAAGCAATGGGGAGAACAGCAAGTAAAATCCTCACTCCAAAGTCATGGTGGTAACTTGCTCCACACTGGAGTTACCCGGCAGAGTGGGAATCCTGTCACCTTCTCTGTCTGCACTGTTCTCCTCTGGGTGTAAACATACCTCAAGCACTCCAGCTTTTTTTATATATATATATATATTTTTGTGTGTGTGTGTATTTATATAAAATATATATATATATATGTAAAATATATATATATATATGGGGGGGGTTGTGGGGTTTTTTTGTTGTTTTTTTTTTTCTTTTCCCCCCCAACATCCACTACACCATGCACAAACTGGTCTATCCTGGGCTTTTGTTTTTCTTTTCCCTCCATCACCAGGCAAGGTGTTAACAGCTGCACATCCTTTCCACTCCTCAGATCACAGCTTTGTACAATGTGGGCTTGGGCAGCGAAAGAGGTTTAAGAAGTTGCCCTCTGGGTTTGTCCTGCCCTTGCATTTATGTTTGTAAAACTGCTGGTCTGGAGGATTTAAAAAAGCGCACTTAACCTAGYTCATTTCACTGATCCCATTCTAGGGAAGCAAAGAGTGGTAAACTGAGGTAAAAGGGAGGATGAATGAGCAGAAAAGAGCAGCTGATAGAGAAGAGAGCGGGAAACACTAAATCATCTTTGCTATTGGAGAACATGGAAGGAGCGGTGCTCTCAAGGAGTGCCAATTTCAGCAATAACCTCTTCTCTTTGCATGCTTCTCTCAGTCACACATATTCCGCTTTGCATGACTTCAAGGTAGCAACCAGCACCCGTGGAGCTGCGTTTCTTTGAGCCAGTGCTCCTTTAGGCCTACCAGTACAAGACACGCATTAAAAAAAGCCTTACCAAGCGTCACACCAGTGCAGAAAGAGAGCCAGGGAGTGGCCTGGAGCATCACGGAGATGGTCCGAGGGGAGGCCAGCAGCATTGCTCAGGCTCCGAGTGGGAGCTCCCCTCCTTATCAGTGAGGACGACAACTTTCTGGAAAGTTGCAACACAGTCCGAGAGCCAGGCAAGAAATATTTGGTCAGAAACTGCTGTGATTTTTCAGCATGGAAAGCCAGTCATTTTTCAGACAGGGAGACAAAACTTTCCACACCAAATGTGAAAAGTACAAGTTTGGGAGCAAAAGAGTGATGACTCGGGGAATTTCTCTGAGGAGAAGTTCTGTAATAGCTATAGGGCAAACTGGGGTGAAACATAAGGAGACCTTTTTAATAAAAATATATTTTTTTTTTCCTCCCCCTACCTGAGCAATGGGCAGTTAAGACCTAAGATTCTAGCTCCCTGATCTTCAGTGTAAAGATCTACAGCACGAGGCTCAGGGAGCCCAGGAATGAGACCAAGCTAATATGAGGACAGTCTTGTCRGTCTGTCCCACGCCAGGCTGGGAAGCCCCACGCGAACAGAAATCTCAGGTCTGCCCCCTGGCAGCAGAGCTTTGTAGTACTAAAAACGAGGAGGGAATTCAGTCAATCCAGGTAACTCCGCGTCCAAATAGACCCCGTCCTCAAAAATACCAGGCCACTGCTAAATTTATATGGGAGATAAGCACCCAAGGTCTAGATTACACTCCCTCTTTGACTAAGAAAGTTGAAAGATTAAAAGTGACAGGCCTTTCCGAGGACATAAAATTTAACTGCAAAGGTACTTAGCATGCCTGCTTGTCCCATCAAAAAACACTCACGGATCCAGTCCCTACAGCTGGGAGAGAACCCTGCTCAGGGATCTGCGAGGCAGGAGAATCGGAATGTTACTTGTCAATGGCACGCACGCAATTTAGGACAGGCACTCTCAGGTCTCACGGAAGAAAAAGCACAAAATCACTACATTAGAAAGACAAAGATGGGTGCAGGTGCACGTGGACCGGTACCCTGAAATAGGGAGGAGAAAATACTGAAGGAAAAAATGGTCTCTGAAAGCCTCTGCAGCCCAGGCCAGACTGCAGCAATCCCGCTTTCGGCCGAGGCCCCTGGGGAGGCGAGGGGCACAGGGAGCGAGCGGCGCACAGGGCAGCGGAGCACAAACACGGCCAGGGCACGCGCGCGCACACACACACACACACACACACACACACACACACACACACACACAGGGCACGGCAGCGGAAAGCCCTTCCAGGCCAAGCGCTCGAGGCGCCTGCCTGCACAGAGATGACCCGCGTGCATGGGCTCAGGAAGATGACATGCTCTGCCCCGCACGGGAGCCGAATGCGATCTACAGACACCGCAGGAGCGCTYGGGGCAAAGGGGCGCGCGCACGCGGCGGCCCTGCCTCAGCAGCAGCAGCCTGAGCTCGCTGCGCACGGGCAGCAACGGCGAGGCTGCCTAACAGCCACGAGGCCGAAGAGGCACGAGCGTCACGGGGCCCGCGCGCCCTTCGCCTCGTGCCGCATTCCCAGGCTCTGACACCTCRCAAAGCCAAGCTCCTCATCAGAGTTCCTCGAGATCAAGCCTGACTTCCAGCTCTCTCACCTTCACRGCTGCGCTCACGCTCCTCCAGGGAAATTCAAACCCTGATTTTTCGTTCTCASTGTTCATTGCTGCCTCACGCACGAGCTTGGCTGACCCTCCCACAAGGGGCAACCTGCAGCTCCCAGGGACTTGGTTCTGCCATTTACTCTGCAAATATTTTCAGGCTCCTAAATATAAACAAGCTTAACATGTGAACCCCAACATTTCCACCCACCCAACAAGGCACGAACAAGAAGCACACAGGCACAGAAGAWCCCTTCTCCGCCTGAAAGTCCTTTCTACCCTCCTGGCAGTACTTTTTTTCTACCAAATCCAGAAAGGCTGAAGCTGGAAGGCCCCTCTGGAGATCATCTTGTTCAGCACCTCTGCTCACAAGCTGGGTGAGCTGCAGCAGGCAGCCATGGACCTCGTCCCATCAGGTCCTGAATGACTCCCAACGATGGAGCAACCTCTTCCAGTGCTCAACCTCCCTCGAAAGAAAAAGGCTTTTTCTTATGTTTAAATGGAATTCCTCGTACTTCAATATGTGGCCATTGCCTCTCGTCCTATTACTGGACAAGACTGAGAAGAGTCTGGCTCTATCCTCCTTGCATCAATTACATMGGACAGTTAAGTAATTTTATGGTGCATAAAAAAGTCTATGACTAGAAAGCCAAAACAAAAAAAGGTCTTCACTTTAGTCTTTCACACTTATAAATATGCCCCATTCACATTTTGCTATTAACTAAAGTCACAAATTCACTACTTGCCACTTCTGCCAGGATTCTGCTTTATGTTTTACTTGCAGATTCCCTACGTTCCTCYGCCACTCAAGAGTCAATTCAACAGCAGTCTTGTCATGGTCTAGCTGCAAATATAGCAGCTCAGGTCCAATTAAAAGCTTCTTTGCATGTTTTATTGCAGTGCATGAACCAAGAGTTTCCAGTCCCAACTAACGTCCAACTGCACAACTCTCAGAGCAGCAAGCAGGGAACAAGCTTCCTTTCGGGTGTCTGATGAGAGCAGCAAAATTCTCTAACCTTCTTTTTCAAGTGTGATACGRTCTAAGAAGCTTCTCACTTTAAGAAATAAAAAGGTAATTTTTTTATCAAGACGTCTACATGTATCAGCAAGTATCTCCAGACAGTGTAGTAAAAAATGACAAGTGTTTTCAGACTTCAGAAAAATAGCAAGTATCTTATTTCAAAAAACACGGTTTGATCACTAAATAAAATCCTCATGAAAGAGAGAAGCAAGAGCAGGTGTGCGGACTTTCACCCTTTCCTCCAGAAAGCTGCCTACGAAAAGCTTTTGAAAACTGATGGGGATTTGAAGCAAAAACTTTGTAACTTTCAAGCCTCCTCCCTCCCCCAACACTACCACCCCATCCCTCACAGATATCCATCCTCTCCCCACACGCGCTTCATTTCTGCAGCAAGTGTCCCCAGAGCGGCCGTGACAGGGAGCTGAAACCATACGAGGCACCTTCAGAGCCTGCAGAACTGCTTTCACGTGAAGTTGTGTCCAGGCTATACTCCTCTGTTAGTTTGTGCTCTTTTTTGCACAGCCTTCACAGTTTTGGCACAGCACAGCAAGACCCATCATGAGCAGTTATTAATTCAGTTATCTTGGAATCAGAATGTATTAGCATGAGGCAGGAGCCAGTTTCTGGCTAAATTTGCAGGCCTGGTAATGAGGGGTTATCTTTTATTTCAATCTGTACATCTTCAAAAGAAAATAGCCAGTGGTCAACACCATTTTTACAATTCTCTTTCAGAGCAAAACTAAAATGTGAGGCAGACAAATCCCCCAAAAAAGTCACTCTTACGAAAGTCATTCAAGGAAATCAACATAAAATTGGAACAGAAAGAATAGAGGATAAAAAAAACCCCATCACACACACATGACAAGTCTACAGGCCAAAACAGAGGCAGAGAAGGACTGTAACTGCAGAGGCTAAACAAGCAGAGCTGTTCCGGCTTAGGGACAATGCATTAAGAAGGAAACCAGCTTATTAGGGATCCAAACATCAGAGAGCAACTGGAATTATTTAGAAAGGTTCAAGGTAATAAATCTTTAKCAGATGGAATGTAGCTAAAAAAGAAATTTAGGTCAAATATCAGGAAAAGATTTCTAATGGTRAAGGGCAGAAAGTTAGGGAATATTTGCCTGAAGGAAGAAGAGAYACAAGGCACATCTCTGGAGACTCTTAAAACTGCACTGGAAAAAATACTCAAGTATCTAGTACACAACAATCCTATACTAGGAAGAAGAAGAAGAAGGTCTAGATGATCTAAYTGGGCTTTTCCATCTCTACTTTCTGTGATTCAGTGGTAATTCCACTGGCCAAATCTAGTTCCAATACCCAGGCCCAACGCCAGCAGCAAGCACCCYTCCTCAATGCATAAACTACCTCYGCACTCCAGRACAGAATGTAAAGGCTCTTCAAAAATGAAAACGGGCCYCATGTTTTAAACTCTTTTTATTTGAGTATCTTTACCTGATCACGGGCAGAAAACACAAYGGGTAAAGTACCGTCTATGTATGTACTCCTAGCAGGCACCAGCCCTTYTGCAGCCCACAGACGTACATGTTCTTCCTGTCCTATCACTCCTGACCACAGCGGTGGCAGCAGGGCCCCAGGACTGCACGCCACAGGAGAATCACATGAACGCCACTAAAAGCGAGCAAGGATCTGAGGATCAGATGAAGATGCATTCAGAAAAAACGTCACAGGGTGCATCTGCAGGACCATTTTAATTATATCGGGATTCTCCTAATTYCTTTCCCTTGCCCTGCTCTGGTTCCTGCAGGGAGCAGTTTGGAGCGCAGGAGCTAGATTCCGTTTGCCTGAAGCTGAAGTGGGAAACGTTTTCCCATCACAAAAGGTCAGTGAGAGCTGGCTGAAAGCCAAGCATGCCGAGACACACCGGGCCGAGCTCTCTGCTCCGGTGGGATTCACTCTGSGGAGCTGCTCCCCCCACGCAGCATTGCTCTCTCGCAGAGGTGGCCGTAACCCTGCCACAGGTCCCCAAAACACTGTTGAGCTCACGGAAAGCCAGCTAGCTTAAAACAACAGGAACCGAGGCCTTGCCCTTGCTAGAGTTCGGCTCACCAATGACTTGATTTTTATTTTCTTTAATCTGCCTGGGGCAGGATGTGCAGCCCRTCCTCACGTGCCCCTCTCTGCGAGCCACGGCAGCCTCCACGCCACACGCGGCGCCGCTCGAGCAAGCTCGTGCATCACTCCCTGGGACCCGAGCACCGCCCGGACCAGCGCGCGCCACTTGCTGCGTACAGATGCTAGAGCAAACACCCCGAAACAAACACCTCAGAGTCCCAAACATGGAGGGAACAAGACCTCGGAGAGCAGGGGCGCCATGGGGCACACCTAAGCTGCTGTGCCCAGGATCGGGATTGCCACCATATGTTCGTCCCTTTTCAGCACCAGAAACTGCCGAGTAATTCATGGGGAGATAAAGCTGTTTTATTGTTTAATCTAACAATCAGTGCCAAGGGCCTAGCGCTGTAGCGGATTTTAAGAGAAAGGTGTCTGTAAACACGTCTACATTTCCCGTTMCAGCTCCGAACAGTTATGAGCTCACACTTCAGTGAGCTCACAGTGAGGTCACAGCTGCCACCTGCACACTGCAGCCCCGGCCGGCTCCGCGCTCCTCGCGGCGCAGCAGGCGCTTGCAGCGGGGCTGCCACGGCAGCAAAGCGCCGCTCCTCCCAGCGAGCGAGCGAGCAGCGCGCGCCAGACGTTCAGCAGCCAGGCACCCCACCACAGGGGCACCCTCCCTGCAGCGCCACCRCGCAGCCCGGGCCTAGTGCCACACRYGGACAGTCACCACCCACGGCTTCTGGAGGCCTCTGCATGCAAGAGGCTCGCAGGGCCTGACATACCAGCYGAGAGGAGCGGTTCAGGCATGGCACAGCCCCGCTCCCCGCTGCTCCTGTGAGCCCCCCGCAAAGCTGCAGCCCAGGAACGACACCCCCGTGCTCACAGGGACTCTGCTGCGACCYGGCCGAGGCCTTGCGAGGCAAAACGCCCCTTGAAGGGGACGTGGGGGAAAGACACAAGCCACCTTTCCCAAGGGCAGGCACTACGCAACTACAGCCCTTGCACGGGTCAGGGTAGAGAAGAGAGGGCTGACGCAGCAAAAGCACTGCCATTTGGCTAAAAAACCAAACCAAACCAAAAGCTGTTTTACTTAAAACAGATCTCGGAATCAGAATAGTTGGATACTGTTTCCCGGGTTGCTACCTACTGCATGAATTGAGAAACCATGAGTATTTCTGCATCTTCCCATCAATAAAATGGATGCAGTAATACACAGTTTATGGGGACATTGTGAGTCTTTAATGCATGATTGTAACTTTGTTGATGCTKGGGAAAAAGGTGGTATAGAAAGGCAAAATAATTCCAGATCCTCAGCTTCTTTTCCATGCATCTGCTCCTTTAAACATTGTAATTTGCTCTCCTTTCTAAAAGGGTTTATAGACTAAATGCACTTAGAGACTAAATGCACTCCTTACTTGCAACAGAAATACTGCTCTTTCCAAAGAGCATAACAGTTGTAGTTTAATAGAATATTAAGGTTGAGATGCCTTTTTTTAAATATAGTCACTGTGTTCCAATCTATTAAAGTTTGTCTTGTAAAGTTGTCAGAAGACAATTCTACTTCAGAAAAAGTGAACCTTCCTTCTCCTAAATATACATTGAAAGGTCTTCCCAAAATCCAAAACAAAGTGTCTCCAACAGCTAGTGAACCCATAGAGCCAACGCTAGCAGTGAGGGCTTCTGAGACCTACCRAAAGCAGAGCTGAAATTCCCTTCCAAAACCATAACAATGGCTGTTATTTTCTAGAATTGTAAATTACTTTTTGGTGGTAAAATTACTTTGTTTGTAAACAAACATACAAAACCAGGTAGACATTTGGTTAAACTATAATCCAGAGAGATTATTGCAGCCTGTATCCTCAAAAATGTTGATCCCAGACTGAAGCCATTAAAACACCTTACTCAGATACTTCTTCCAAATCATCTTACCACAAACATGTCCTTTCTACAGGTTTCAGCAACAAAATCCACAGTAAATCCCAACCCTTCTCACCAGGCCTGTGTCCTGCTCTCCTGTCAGCAGGGCAACTGCTCCTCTTTAGCAAGCAGTGCAGCCCCCCCCYAGCTCAGCTCCTCTGTGGRGAAGCAGTGGCAGCTGATGATGGTTTAGTGGCAGCACCCAGCACAGAGGCTCTGCATGGGGAAGGAACAARGTGGGTGGTGCTGCAGAGAGAACAACCACCATGGCACGCTATGGAAAGCCTGCTAGAAACTGTTAGAAAGTCCTCCTTGTGCCTCCGCAATAGAAAGGCTCCTTACTCCTGCTGTTTGCACTGTAAAACAGCATTTTCAAGTCCAGTTCCAAGATGGACTTTTCCTGAGCATATGTATACACAAGCCTCTTTACATACATCTTGTTCCTCRTGTGTGYTTCTACTTTACGGACATCTTGTTCCTCATGTGTGTTTCTGCGTTTAAATGCTTAAGAACACAATCCTGGGAAAGTAATTTGAAAAATAATTTCCTTTTAGCATACCTGCTGCAGAGATGATTAAGTCATTAATACTTAGTAAGTTCCTCACCTCTCAAGAGACCTCTTGCATTTGATACCATTTGTTAGAAGAGCAAAATCCTTAATTCCCATCTAGCAAAGTCAAAATCTATTGCAATCAACTCCATCTCTCCAAAAGGCTATCATTACAAAGCTGTGACAGCCGCCACATCCCATTGCCTTTTTAAAAGCATTGCTTTTAAGCTGATTAGTTCACTTATCAGAATTAAAGTATTACAAACTTAATGTTTGAAAGCATGTTTATATTATTTTAACATCTAGAGATGTGCACAGTTGGATTACCTTCCTCTACATGCTGTACTAAGACACTTGAAGTTGTGGGGAAAGGTTCTGCAAAGATGTGATCAACAATCAAATGTTTATACCACAGTGGAATTTGAGGAAAGCCAGATATTTAACTTTTACTTGGGCTTTCCAAAACCCTTCCCTGTCAGCTGTGTCCTGTATAAACAGAAGTTGAAGAGAGAGAAATAATCAACTACATTACAGCCAGGGCACTCAACACATGGTCCTTTTTTTTTAAAACTCTTTAGTAAATTTTATTAGTTTGTTTCTTTATATCTTTTTATGGTGTTATAAAAATTACTTTTATTTTGAATAGCAATATTGAATTTGATAGCGACAGCTGTTTGCTAAATACTCATCATTCTCAAATCCGAAAATGATTCACAAGAACAACCGATTGTTTTATTTGTCAGCTACACCTATTAGGACAACAAGCATCTCCCTCAAAAAGATTCTTAATCCTCATTAAGCTGAAGAACTGTCAGTAAATATGACGCAAGAGACAAGGCTATTGATATTAGAATATGTGACATAGGTTCAAATCCTGATGTCCCAGGCTTGGAAGTGAGAGAAAATAACCTCTCCAATTACTGAAAGACAAAGACTCCTGGAAGCACCAGGAGGTAAAGCCAGAATCACTTTCAAAGGGTGCAGATTTATTCTGAAGGATATAGTATAAGAATGCAAAATAAGCTTCACATAGTTCCATGCTAAATTTCAAGACTTGTTGCTCTGCAGAACAGATTAACTTCTGGAGCAGAATTAGGTAAGCTACTTCATGAAATGAATTCAGATTCCTCAGGAGGAGCCATTACAGCTCATTTGCTAATTCTACTGTTGACCTGAAACTGCATGCCTACTGCTACCACTGTAGGCTTGGTTGCTCGGTTCTAAGTTGAAGAAAAAAAMCCCTTACATCTTAGTCTCCTGCAATAACAGAAAGATCCACCTACACTTAGTAAATTATGATTACTTTCAGCAAGTGATGCAAAAGTCCATAAGGTAAATATTTCTATGATAAATTACAAAGCAACTTTCTCAGAGAACACCAATTATTTTGTATAAGAGCTCTATTGCAAAAGCTGCATGGCAATTTCCAGTTCATCTTACCCTAACATGCAGTCACACATTGGTGTGACTTCTTCAGCAACCAGTGTTCTCCTCAGTGTCCTCCAAGTAGTTTTCTCCAGAGAAATTTGCTCACAAAATTTCTGCTTTTAGCTGCTGAAGATTCCGAGCATGGAATAATATGTTTAGTAGTCAAAAAATCATGCAAGAATCCCATAGTTGCTGAACCTTCCTATACATTAGTTCCACAAAGACTATTCTACGTTAAAGACATGGTTCCAGATATTTCAAGCCAAATGTATATGCAGTATTATGAATGAGCAGAGTGCCAATGGCTCCAAAGAAAGTTTTGGTTTGAGACACACATATTACTTTTATTATCCAATTAACAGAGCTCCATTAGCAACCTGGGTCCATGTAGACAGCACTGGCTTGTCAGAGTGCAGGGATCCGAGCAGTTGTAAGTAAAATAAATAAATAAATAAATAAATAAATAAATAAATAAATAAATAAATAAATCAGATGGAATCGGTTATTGACTATGCATACTCTGGGAGATAAGGTGTTTAGAGACTGGCACATCTGGAGAAGTTCAAGAGCTGTCATCAGACAGCATATTCAGGACATGAGTCACTTCAATGTATAGCACTGCTTCTACTAAACCTCTTAAATTAATCCCTTACCTGCCCAGAAGGACTCCATCTGCTGGGAAGGAAAGGGAAAGACAGGAAGCAAATGGCCACAGGCAAGATACGGCCACGGAACTAGGCAAAACTCTGAAGGTGGCTGAACTCTGCAGCAGGCTGCCCGGAGGGGCTGCAGCACCTCTGTCCTTGGAGAGGCTCACACGGCTCGAGCCGGTCACTAGCTGGACTTGGACACAGCTAGACCCAGCGGTGCCCTCCAACCCCAACTGCTCAGGGATTCTGTGAGGGGCAAAAAGGCAGCGGTCTTCCAGGTGAGATCAAAATATCCGCCATAACACATCACATTAGTGAAACAGAAAGGAAGGAAAGATCAATTTCTCTAAGATACAGTTCATTTCAAAAGAATGAATTTATGGGCACGCAATACGACAAAGCACCAACAAAGACGCAGGCTGCAGTGAACTGTCAAGGTGAGTCTTTGAAAAGGGACAGGGAAAGAAATTATAGGTGAAACAAGTTTAGAATGCCTAAAAAAGRCACAGAGGAAAAATAAAAGCATTGAAATAGTTATTAGAGAAAAGATTCTGAATTAAAGTTAAGAACTATCAGTATAATCATTCCCATCCATTCGATCACAACCCTAATGTTTTCTTCCATAATCTAAATATTCAAGGTCCTTAAAGAAATATGGAAAAGCTCCAAATAACAGTGAGTTTTGAAAAATGATCAATAATTAGAAAACTGTTTTGATATCCCCAAAATTACTTTAATTGTTGAAGGTTAATCAAACTGCAAAAATAGAATTTATTAGCTCAAGAAACTCTGCAAAGATGATGTAAGAAGAA
This sequence comes from Eudromia elegans, assembly GCA_003342815.1. NCBI lineage: Eukaryota > Metazoa > Chordata > Aves > Tinamiformes > Tinamidae > Eudromia > Eudromia elegans. The sequence continues at coordinate 1,302,547 of PTEX01000155.1, read as the reverse complement.
TTCATGATTACGTTTTTAAAGCAAGATGTTCCTTCTATCTGTTTCTGTTCTGACCTTCTATCTTGATCACCGTGTTACATGGCTAGGGAAACAGGCACTGTAAAAATTCCCCATTATATACTAAATCGTTAACAATGGGCTGCAGCTACTTGTGAAGGATGAAGAGTCAGGAAGGACCTTTTCAYCCAAGAATTTAACAGGCAGTCTTTAATTTAATTTACATAGACAGGGAAGAAGTTAGAAGRAAGAACCAAACCTTGATTCTTTCAGCCGCCCTGGGATAAATCCTAAAGAAATCTTACTGTGCAACACCACTAGCTTGCACTGGTAAGTGAGGGTGTTAGTAAAACAAATTTGAGACTCCTGCAGTTTCAGATGAATGAACCAGAGGAGGCTGGCTGATTAAACATGGCACAAAATGCCACGGCACAAAGTGCTTCCCAGGGTCACTGCAAGAGCAACACCATGATACAAGCTGACTACGTCTTTGACATGACAGAAGCTACAAAGGCCTGTAAAAACACGGATCTGCGAGCACAATAGGGACAAGGAACAAGAAGCACCTTTTTTTTCCCTGTTCAGAAGACCTAATCTGCCTTTCTACCATAGCCTGTGCTCTAATGAACTCTCTCTTGCCTCTCCCAAATAACTACACCTCATTGGCTTTCTCACTTTCTCTTTTTGAAACACTCACTCACGTTTCTAGTTGAATTTCTTGGACTCCACATTTGCAATCCACAAGGGAAATCTCTCCTCTCCCACACTGGCTTTTCCACTAGTCTTCTTCAGGAAGATTGTGCTGGCTCGGGCAGCAGCTTCTATTATTTCAATTCTCTTGCTGCTAAAAGTAACTTGGAAATAAGGCCCAAGCCAAAGGTAGTTTTACATGTCCAGTAATTTCATCAGTGACTGGCATATTAGACACTCTCCCTGGTTGCCATCAACACCTATTACCTCACTTTGGCCCAGAATGACAGTTCTGAGAGTCTCCCCAGCAAGAAAAGAAAATAAGCAATTCAACAATGACAGTATTAATAACCTATAGAATTTTTGTCAGAATATTTTCATAAAATCAATCCGAGCAGATTTTCATCTCATCTAAGTCACTCTAGAGCTTTTTTTTCCCCTYGCCTGCCTAATTTTAGAGATGATACAGGGATGAAGCATATTTTTAGAAGAGGATGCTTCTAGTTCACCCCTGGCATGGGTGGCTGTATGAGAACATGAAGACTTTGTTCCAATTCATCTCTAGAAAGTAAGTTTTCAAATTGTACATTATTCTAGTATTGGGTCCTTTCTTCATGAAACCTTTTAACTGCACTAGAGACCAATTAATATCCACATTCCTCCCACCAGCAGACAGGGTAGGATATTTGCACTTCTGTCAAGCAAGAAAAATACCAACAATATAATTTACTAGCAGCTCCACTCCACCGAACGCCCCCTCCCTGCTCTCCTACATGGACAGCTTGTGAAGCACTGGCAACWGTATCCACACAAGCTGTTAGCATTGTTTTGCTCATACCTACCTCCAGCCGTGCAGCAGCAACATCACAATCTTCATTTTCCAGCTGCTTGCCTGTGTGCTCCAAGAACTGACGAATCCAAAGAGCCCACACCACAACGAGGTCGTTATCTCCTGCCTAAAAATGTTTTCTAATACCACTACTGGTGGAGAAGTTTTATAGATTTAACCGTTGCTGTGTCAGCTAATGCAACCAGTATCTGCACGGAGAGTTCTGACCCCTCCTATACCAACCCAGCAACGTCATTTGTGTCCTATGTCAGATACAGTTATAAAAGTTGAGCCCAGTTTCAAAACAGTCCTAAAACATGTGTCGGCTGAAAGAGCCACACAGTCCTTTTTCAACTTTGAAAAACATAAAATAATGCTGTCGACTCTGAATGGCTTCCTTTTTTTTTTTTTTTTTCCCATCAGATTAAAGAATAGTTTTGAAACATGGGCAAGCTTACAAATAAACCTTCTGCAATGGGAATGGTGCCCTTAGAAATCTGCAGATCAGAGTTTTGGAGGAGTTAATGTTACAGAATTTCAATTTCTTTCTGCTTTTTCCTCCAGYTCTCACCAATTACGCTCAGGGCAGCCTCTCTACAAAAGAGCTGGCACTTCTTTTGCTTTAATTTCATATTATTAGCCTTCGTGTCATCTTAAATCATCCATGAGTACTGACTCCTGTTCAAAGGGTGGTATGTGCAGAGACCTCCTAACAAGTCTCTATAAGCCTCTGAAGCTTGGCCAAAGCTTTATACTATAGGCCAAAAACCATTAATAACGCCACAGGCCATATCCTGCCATGAAAGAATCGATTTCCTTATCCTGTCAAATGATCTGATTCGCTACGGTCCACAGGGATTCTAATGCTGACATTTTTTTTCCAAGCATGCGCCAGCCCCAAGCAATAGCTAACAGCGCAATTGGGTTATCCTTATAGGTTTCGTCAACACAGAAAGATTCTGCCCTTTTAGCACCTGTTTAATTAACCAAGTTCTACTCCACGCTCCTAATTCTTGCAGGGCTACTATAGCACAGCATATATCTTTGCTACGTTGGGGGAAGACATTCCGATTTCGAGGCAGAAGGTGTCAGACCACTCTGTTCCATCTCACTGCAGCACTCAGCCTGGTGCTRAAATACACTGAGGAGAGCCTGGACTGTCCCCACACAGTGATTTTTTCTGCATCAGCTGCTACTGGCTCTGGCGGCTTGCACTTCATAAGGTCAACCGTCACTGACAGCATTTATCGCAGGGCAGGAATATCCAGCAACCGAACACGATTCTGTTCTTGTTCACACGTCCACAAGCCTCAGCAAAGGTTTCTGGTTATCCTGAATCAGGCGGAAGCATTTCCACCTTCCTGCACACCCGCTCTATCACGGTTAGAGCAGCCCGGCTCCAATCTCCTCCTCCTCTCGCGCAGCAGCAGCAGCTCCTGCTTCCAAGGGCACGGCGAGCTCCCCAGCCTCCCCAGGCTGCTGGTGCTTTCTCTCAGGGCCATCACCCCCAGGCGGCTCGCGAGCTGCGCCTCTGGCTGCGCCCAGCCGAGCACATCGCAACTCCTCCTCCSGCAGGAACCAGGAGCCACGCTCCGAAGGACAGGCGCTGGCTTCAGGGCCGGATCCCGGGAGCCACGGAGCTGACCCTCTAGGCGCTCCCAGCCAAGTGAAATTGGCGCTTTCTTAAATTAGACCTAGAGTAAAAAGAAATGTTTATTCTAAGTGCATTTACACAAAAACACACAGTGCAGTCTTCATCAGCCTCACATTCTGACATTTCTCCAATATCGTATTTTAGTCCTCATTTTCTGCTCTTAGAGGCCACTTTCCCTAAGCTCACTATAAAGACAGGGAGAATCCTTTTTTAGTTTTAGAATTACATAATTAATTAAAATTTAAAGAACTACACTGTTAAATAAATTTAGCTTTTCAGATTCCAAAATCGCAAGAATAAATGAAATTACATCATGTGAATTATGAAGTGTTAATATCTTTAGTTCTGTCCCAATCAGAAAGGTAACTGTTTAAGTCTTGTAATAATCATACTCAAACATATTCAGATTATAATTACTTTTCTTCTGATAATGATAGCCCGTCTGATTGGATGATTACCTGTTTGACTTTGATAAGTCTCGAAGGTCAAAAAAGATAATTACAGACATCTGTTTTCTAGGAAAAATAAACCTAGGAAAATAATATTTAAAGTGACATCTACAAATATCCTTTTTAGAAAGAAATATGTTACTCACGTGAAAGTCACAGGAAGGCRAACAAAATAACAAAAGCAAATTATAAAGATACCACGTTATCATACTTTCTGCATAAATACTGTGCAATTCTCTATTCACAGAAGCATAAATAATTCAGTCAGATCAAAAWATATTCTGTAGCAGAAGCCAAGAATAAAAATAAATGAAAAAAATGGATGCTCTGTGTGTTTTCCTAAGTATAATTGTTTGAAAAGAAAATTGCTTAATGAAAGAGGGCAGCAGATTATGTATTCCAGCTCTTGTTATCTTGTTATCTTRTAAAGGAAAAAAGCCAGGGCATTTCAATGTCCTGGCATACAGTGATAACTCACTGCTTTGATTCGTGATGTTATGCTCTCTTGGTCAAAGGGTGCAGTCACCAAGTTAGTACTAAGGCAACTGACTACTGAAGCATTAGTGATTACCATCCTCCAAAACAAAAACAACAACAACAAGAAACAAAAAATCCACTCAAAAATAAAAAAAAAACCCCAAGCAACTCAAAAAACCAAACAAAAGCCCAGCACAAGAGTGGCGGCACACATTTGTCTCTCTCTCCTGTTCTCCCTTATTCTGGAGAGAGATTCATCACCATTCCTTTGCCCTGTACCCTCTACAGTTCTGCTCAGCAGGCACTCTATACAGACAATTGCAGAAAATTGTGCACTGCTCTCCTTGCTTGGATGTCTCTGAAAAACGTAGCTTTTTTTAAGCTCCTGAGTTATCCTTAAGCTGGAAGCTCCCCAGTGACAGAGAGCTGTTTTATACTGTGCAAGGAAGAACAGAGGTCACCTTACCCTACTGCAGTCACCAGTGGACAAAGACCCCTCCTCCTCCTGTTCAGGGTAATAAAGACCAAACCATAAGGAGGTCAGCTTAATCATTATTTTAACTATCCTATTAGATTGATGCGTATCATCACCCATTTATGTCAATCTGTAACYTTCATGCTTTGTGAAACTTTACCGTAGAGTGAAATTCCTAAATTCTTAAGATACAGAGAGTGGAGAGAGACCAAGAGACATTACTACAACTTAACTTCCAAAGTAGTCTCTAGAGAAGGGCTGACACCAAGTAAGAATCACCATATCCTGGAGAGCAGAGCCATCTGGGTCACATGATGGCAACGAGATTTGTACGTCATATACCAGAAACACCCAGTCTAAGATGAACCCTACTGAAAAGGAGACGGTGCAGCAGAAGGAGGAAGAATGCAAGATCCTGGACAGTGGGAAAGCACGAAGAAGTGCTGTGCCTTAGTGGGGAGGGAAGGCAGAAGAGGAGGAAAGCCACCAGCACCAAGAGCCTCCGGGTGCAGGTAGCAAGCTTGCAAAGGCACACGTCTGTGGAAAAGCTGCTGGACGAGTTTCTACACACTGAGAGACAATCCCGAGCCTTAGAGGCACTGATGGTACCACCCAAGAACACACCGAGTACGGAAACCTGCTGTGCATGCAGCAAAGTGGCTCTGTTTGGCTTCGCTGTATGGTGCCAGCTGCGAGATCCCCGCACCAGAGCTGCCAGTCACTGCGCAAGAACCCTAGGTACTTGACTGAGCCCTCTCCCACGACCTTCAACCTGATTTATACAACAGAAAATAGCCTCATTTCAATCAAAGTACCAAAACCTGCTGCTGCTTTTTCATCTAGCTCCCCAAATATAGTATACTAGTACAGTATACTCTGGTGTAGTTAAATCCATGCAAACTTTTTACTAGAAAATGAGCAGGTAGATTTATCATCATTCATCCAAGGGAGGGTTCCATATTTTTTTTAAAGCGAAATATTGACATACTRCAGCACACTAGTCAGGTTCATATATATATTCATTTCAGTGTTAACAATGATGTAAATATATATTCTAACCAATGTTAGAATATAATCATGTAACTTCACAAATATACCTCAAAATACCAAAATAAAAAAATGATAATGTACCCCTAAAAGACAGTCCACTCAGTTCAATTCCACATATTTTAAAGCACTATAAAATATCACAAACTAAAGATAAGCAAATAAAATATATGGACAAGTAGGTGGCTCTTGCTACCTTTCTTGAATATGAGAAGGTCTGCAAGCCCTGACAGGCACAGAGTAATGGACAGGTCCTTTTTAATTGATCTACAGTTTTGTGCTACTGCTCTGAAAACTAATACAAACCTCTCTCAAAACAAATGACTTTATATTGTCAAGGAAATGAGATGCTGAAGAAAAGCATACTGAAAATTTGTTAATATACGATAACCAAAATGGGATATGCTCTTGAAAGTGAAAAGGTTAAAAAAAAAAAAAGAAAAAAAAAGAGTACTTTGAATACTTTTATGAGGGCTGAAATGGGAAAAACAACTTGAGAAGAGGAATAGGACAGATTAATCTCAACTAAAATTCATATTGTACAAATGTACAACAACAAACAGCTTTCTGGAGAGGGTCTAACAGTCTAAACAGGCCGGAAGATAGGAGAAAAGATATTCTCAAAGCAGAGAAAGGGAAAAGCACAGAAGACACTAACAACCTCTCCAGAAATTTGTATCAGGGATATAATTTGAATTTGGAGCTTTGGATTCCCCAGTATCTCAAAAGCATTTTTTTTCCTGCATACAGAATAGCACAACTTAAAGTTAATCCATATTACATAAAATTATATATATGCACATAATTTTTTACAAGCATGACAATTATGGCGAGGCAACAAAGACACATATGTGGATAGCCAGCAGTGCATAATGCTACAACCTTCATCTGCAGAAGAACTGGTGCTAAAATAGAAATGAACCATCCTTGTGGGCAGTGGCGCTTCTTACCCATCCATTTTCTGATGTCCCTGCCTTTGATTTAACTACAATGACTCTAAGATGTGTTTAAAAGAGCATCTCAGGGCTTGGCAGACCACAAATCGAAGGTGAGAGGGGGCAAAATCTTCAGCCATTCCTGATTGCTAGGACTTACATGGGAGAAAGCAGCAGCAACTGCTTTTCTCATTTGCGGATGGCCCACACACAGACCAAAGAGCAATTGCTCTTGCTCTGAGCAGCTTAGCAGCCAAGGAAACAATGCTGGTAGAGGCTTTGCAGCCTGCTTGCATTTTCTGGCAGAAGCCCTGTCCACTGTCCCAGAGTCAGGTGGGATAAAACTGAGGGGAAGGGGAGGAACCTGAAGCCTTAGGATACCTAGGGACCTTGCTAGCTGCACAGAGTCTAGATCTTTTCCTTCTGTTCATYCACCTCCACTGAACAGCATGAACTTCCAGCTTCTGCTGCCAACAGTATCTAAAGTGTGCAACCGAAAAGCAAGAGCACCCCATTTGCCTTCGTGCAACAGAACCACCCGTACCAAGTGACCCTTCATCACATGAGAGAAGGACTGCTGCCTCTCTCCTGGAATCCCTCTTTTGCTGCAGAGGATGGGCGAGAAAAGGTAGCTCCAACTCACCAGCTGCTTCTGAAATTGAGAGCACTGACTGAAGGCAAGTGACATAGGGGCAGGCTGAAAATACTCCAAGCAAATGCCTTTGCTTCAAAGCCGAGGATGTCACAGGACTTCTTCCCTCCCCCAAACCGATCTTAAAGCAAATTGTTACATTTTCCATAATTAGCTGTATTACTCTTACACCAAAAGGGGCAGGACATGAAAGAGTCTTGGTTTTGGCATACCACATTCACAGAGGTTATCTGTGGACAACAACCCCCAGCTCCCAGGGGTACACTTTCAGGAATGTCCACAAACAAGCAGATTTATGTTTTGTTTCTTACCCATACTAGTTCTCAGCAAGAACCTGAACATGCATTTCTCAGTYTGTACAAGGTTTTCCATCATTCCAGCCATAACGTCTGAGGGAGACCCATCTAGTACATGCCCAAGTTGTATTTTATGCACCCAAATTATCATTCCGAGCKCAAACTCAGTGCTCTTCTATCCTCTGATCATTACTAGGAAATACAAGACAACAGGACGAGGACTGAGGCTGCCTTTTATTTACTTTTATTTTCATTTTTTTTAGGACTCCTGATCTTGTTTTGGTAATTCCTGCACAAAAGAGACAAATCTTGCATATATAAGCAATAAAAAAAATCAGTATGAATTGGATTTTCAATCCAATGCTGATGTATCAATGATGATGAGTATTACAATTATGGATTTTCATGTCAACTATAACCTTACATGGCAGATTAAACGGTTTCTGAGCACCTTAGAGAAAAAAACACGAATGGTTACATGCCTTTATGCAGGACAGACAGCATGTTATTGTCACACATTTGAATTTGTAAAGCCAAGAAGCATTCTGCAGGTAACAGGCTGAGTCACTACCATTCCTGGGCACTGTCTCCTCTTAAATCTGGATTTCTCCAACTGTGGCAAATGCAGAAGAATTAACAGGATGCAGAAGGCTGCTTGCCCCTACAGCTGCTGAGAATACTAAAGGCCATCATTTCACTACACTTAGTCCGCCTGAATGACAGAGGTGTTTTCACCTACCACCTTCAAAATTACCCGTTCRTCATTTGGGGAGCAGTGTGTGAGTACAGATTTACTCATAAAGACAGCACAGCAGTAAAAAAATATTCAGCTTTTGTGCTGATGTCTTCACTTTAACCACCTTTAACTATCAGGTTAAAGAGAGTTTAAGACCTGTATTCTTTAGTTGCCTAAGCTATTTATTTTAGCAACAGCCACTAGAGATAAAAATAGACAGAAAAGTCAGGGAAATTTCTTATGAAAGGACATAGGACTGTTATTCTCGAGTGAAAGTTCCAGTTTTTGAACTATTTCCTGGAAAAAAAAAAGGGGGGGATCGTAAGGTGTTAGGACAGAGTGACACACACATTAGAAGCAATAGTGGGTATCACTGCTGAGTAAACTCTACCAAGAGCAATGTGCTGCATGGACTGATCCAGGCAGAAGCAACTCATAGCAGACCAGAACTGACCTCACAATTTTCCACCTCTAAATCCTTAGCCTTTCATGATGCATCTAAGTCCTGTCTCCCTTCTCCTCACAGCACCTAATGCTGTCCAAGAACACCGTAAGTCAAGTATTTATTCAGAACCTGCCACCCTCCTATTTTAAACTAAATCATTTCACCCCATTTTCAGGTTCCTCAACATTTCTTTCGGCATCTTCTCTTGCATCTCTAAAAGCAATCACAACTTTTGTGAATTAAGGACTTGTTTTCAGCACTGAACAATGAAAGTAGCTGCTAATCAAAACATCCTCATGTTGCCTGGTACAGCAAGCATCCCTTCCTCACACTTGCTCTCAGTAAGATTTAATGGTAAAGCACACTAAAGAAGTTCTGAGCTAGCCTTTACATGAGCTAACCTTTATATAAAGGACAGATTGTGTGGGAATACGTGTAAAAGGATCTCTAACAACAGAAYACTGCAGCTCAGCTAGGATTTAGTTTTTGGAAAAAAATTATTTCAGGATACGCCTGAACTGGTTTAGTTTTACATCAGTGCATGTACAATTGAGATTTTTACTCCATCCTGTGGTACTTTTCAGTAAACTTGTTAGCAAGTAAGGAAGGAATATCAAGTTTGAGGTTCCAGTCAGTGCTATATAGGGCTGGTGAAAACCTGTGATCAGTAACCAGGTCTTGGTTATTAATTCAAGCACAGTCAGCTACTTTGCTGACTGTTCTGTGTTCAAGACTAGTTTATTTGAGGGCTGTAGGTCTTTATGTTTTAGCTTATCACGGGAATAATCTCCTGTAAAGATGGGCAGTTGGTACTGATGCAAAATTTACAGTACTAGGGCTGCAGATTTGAAAAGTATCCAAGCARTGAAGAGAAAAAGACCAAATTTGACCTTATAATCAGATTTGTGCAGACAGACCTTGCCTACCGTACACTGAAAGCAGTGCTATGAAAAGCCTTGTTACAGTTGACTACTTGCTCTTCTTTCATTTCTTTTCACTCTTCACTCCTACTTCCTCTAAACTGGCCTTAACAACACCTGTTTGAGGCAGGCGACCCGTGCTCTCCATTAGAAGTTTACACGTACACTACAAGTGGACTACCTGTATCTCTTGTTTCTTCTCTTTTTATAATGTGCCTAAGATAKGACTTTTCTTATCCATCCAGGCAGCTAAAACTGATTCTCRTCTTGACTATCAYGAGAGTCYTCTCTTTGGCYCCRACACAGGCAAYCCTGCCTTCTTTCATTCCAAACACYACTGCAAGATCATTTTTCTTGGCTCATTCCTGTGATCAGGCCATCTCTCTCTTGTAGCCTTCCAATAGCAGCTGCTGCTTTACTGCAAACATGATTTCCTCATTTTGATTCCCAGGGTTTCCCRGTTCTGTTCCTTCCTCCATCCTAGTCCTTACTAAGGGGCTCATTTCTGACCTCAACAAGAGGCATGCTTGCATGCCTAATGGTTACTTTCCTGGGCTTTGTCCCATGCTTCCCCTGGGGGATGAGGAGATCCTAAAGACAGCAGCAACGTGTCTGCAATATTGCCTTATTCTYTTCTCCATCATTCCCTTCCGAACTCTTTCCCTGGGTGCCCTAAAGCAAAGCTTTAACAACAGTTACTGCAGAAACACTGCCTGGTGTATTGCCAACATTATCCCACCGTTTCCTTATGCTGTCTCCTCTATTTAGTTTGTCTTAATTACAAGCTCTTTAGAGCAATGATCTTTCTGTTCCCTATTTGTACAGTAAAGACAGTGAAATYCTCATCTGTGGCTAAGGATCAGGTAAATAAACACAAACAATAATGAATCCAAAGAAGTTTGTTTTTATGAAAAAAAATACTGCAGGGCAGAACCTGGGGAGCTGCCAGTATACTTGAGTTACACTATAGTAAGAATAAGCATATTTACGTAAATTGTGCTGTCATGTTTTGTCATTTCTAAAGGGCATCATAACATTTCCAGATATTTTTTCTGGAAAAATATTAAGATAGATTTTGACAAAAACTAAAAATATTTTAGAGGTAAAAATTAGGAAAAGTCTCGCAATGCAGGTACATTATGGAAGCATTGCTGGCATAGCTGTATGTAAAAACTGCCAAATTACTGTACCCAAGCTTAAACTCAGAGGTAAATTTTATTAAAAAGGCAATTTAGGGACTGGGAAATTTATCAAAATAAAATGTTTTTAACAGTCTCTTAAGTGTAAATGTTTGAGGTAAGCAGCTTACCTGTCTATCCACAAAACTCTTCTTTATTCTGTGTTCTACATGAATGAATTCAACGGACTCCTCCTCACAGAGCCACTGCAGCTCTCATTCCAAGCACATTTCCCTGCATTTTATCCAGCCCAGTTCTCAGCATTTCTAGCAATGCAAGTTTAYAYACCCTGAGAAGTTGTTCTGCACTCRGAACAGCCTGATACAGCCAASTTTGGATAAAGTTTTACYCCTCTAAATTTTAATTCTCGGGCATCCTTGCCACTTACCAAATCCAAATACCCMAAARCAYATGGCTCTGCTGAAGTATATCTACATTTAAAGTATATCTATATCTACACATAATGTATATCTACAAATACAGAATTTCTCTAGTTGCTCCCCATAATATTTCCTCTGAACATGATTTCCTAATGGATCTAGTGCTCACTAGGACATGGGAAACCCATGTCTGAGCTCCCAGTTCTCCTGCCAGAGTCCAACTTAAAAGAAAGTCTCCCTGGTTCCTTCCTTTTTCCCTTGGTACTGCCTGTTCTCACGTGACAAAGCACAGAAACACCCAGTAGTCTTCAGGGTGCCTCTTCCTTACTGAGTTACTGGGCTGAATTAGAAATGACAGCTCTCTAACACAAGGTAGGTCATGCTACTGAKTTCTCTTCTACTCTCATCAGATATATTAACTATCCCACTGCAGCTTTCCAGAAAACAAGGAAACTAAAATGGATAAATTATACTGTCCAAAATGACATAAGACATAAATATGTATAAAGTCCTACTGCCACATTACATATAATATCTTCCTAGTGAATCTCTATTTTGTATAATTGTCTAYATACAGAAAAGGAACTGCAAACATACATAAAAGAAACTAAAAATTGYTTTATAAGAGGCTACAAGAAAATTATGTAAAAATCACAGAGATCAGTCCACWCCTTTATTGGATGGCCACAACCTTGAGCTAATGGAAAATAACTGCAAGATTTGCCTCAAGCCTGCACCACATTAACAGCCCTATACACAGTGAAGTGATACAAGTGATGACTTATATCCAAGTCTTACAAGGATTATGGATATAAAGACAACAAGTTGCTGGATGTTGACTGTTTTGCCTCAATACATATACACCGAGCTAGAGAAAGGGAAAAAGGAAGTGTGTGCCTTTCCAAGWCTACGACATTGTCTCTTGTGAATAATCCATGCTCTTGATGCGAAAACTAGCATATAATTTGCACATTTCAGGATAGGTTAATGACACTCATGCACTACAGCAAATAAATTGCCATCCCTTTACAAAGCAACTTAGCTTTTAGCATCCTACCCCTGCCATAGTAATACCCTCTTAGTTGCTATGCTTATTGCTTAGTTACCCAAAGAACTTAACTCCTATCATTTATTCATCTTTCCCAAGGTGTAACACTTCAAGTCTGTGTGCACAGATGACAACTGGATTACTTACTTCAGCTTCAACACACAGAGAGCTGGTTTAAATTAGGGATGTGTGCAGTTGATCTTAGATTGACAGCAGAAAAGTGCTCAAATTAAATAGAGGTGAACAATAAAAAGCAGAAATCCTAGAAGTTGGTTTCCTTGGCTCCATGTGAGCAAGAATTCATTGCTGAGGTTTATTACCCTGGCACTCACAGCACRACAGAAGGAAATAGTCCCTCCAAAACCTAGAAATTATTTGTATAGCTTCCTTTTCTACTCAACTTAAATACATTCTGCTAAGAAAAAACAAACAAACATAAGAGTTAGGTGTGTTGGCTACATGAAGAGTGACCCAACTACACCACAACTTTGCAAACCAGCCTGTTATAATGGGGTAGATGCATTCCTTGCATGCCCAACTGCAACACAAGGCRTGAGCTTAACTCACTCTCGTGAGTTCTTTGTGAGCATCTGAGAATACTTACTGCTTCATCCATAATTTAGAATCAGTGACACTATATCAGGACAAAGATTTAGTAAAATGTGTTTCCTCACTRTCTACTAGTACTTGTAGGYTGACCCTGATCATGTTCTCTGCTGATCCAGGCAACAGCTGTCACAGCAATTTCCTTTTAAAAAACGTCTCTCAAACTAATATTAAAAAAAAAAAAAAAAAAAGAGACAACAGAACTGAAAGCACGAAAGCAGTTCCTCCCTTTTTAAAAGAAAGCACAAAACAACCACTGTCCTTCTTTGGATCAAACACCAGTGCTCTTCAGCAAGTCTGGAATTTAGCAGGAATGTCTCTTGTGGAGGACTGAGGCCTGGCAGGGAGGCACCGCATCTCTTGGCTGACTGCTACAGAAAGGCCCATCCTGCAAACGATCTTCCAAACAACAGACCACCTTTGGTTCTAATATATTGGAAGACAGTCACACTGTAGTTTAAAGGAAAAGGTAAGAGAGTTTTTTCTAACCAGCATTAATGATTGCTCAGGCTCATCACTGAGCACCAACTGATGATTTAGGACACTGTCTGGGTGTGGGAGTATCACGCTACAGGGAACTAGAAGGGAGGGGACTACAGGCTATTAGGAGAGTCAAAGACAAGGGAGGAATTCCCTGAGAAGAGGAAAAGAAACAYGTTCCTTCTTCCTGCTCTCATACAGCAAATACACAGTTTATTTTGACTAATGAGAAGGAGTTGCTGTTCCAGTCACATTATGAGATTCTTGCTCAGAGTTTGACATAGAGAAAGATATTCATCTTTCACCTCGGGATCTGGCTCTTCATACACTGGATATAGACACCTAATAAGGCTCTATTACAAAAAGCCCACAGAGCTTAAGCAAACTATTCATCTTCTAACTTCTCACACATGCAGTCTCCATCTTCACTTTCAAGTCATTCTCCTGGATGCCAACTCTGAAGTTATTTCACTGCACTCCCAAAGGACCAAACCCACAGTGACAGAATTAAAAAGCCTTTCTTTACCTTCCACTACAAAGGCACTGTTTCATGTTATTTATAGTAACATTTCCCTAAAAGTAAGACCAGGATTACCATCCTTCCCCTCAGGTATAAGTGCAACTTCTGCCTTGTATTTGTGCACAAGGAGCCCTGAAGCATCGCACAGAAGCAAGTGATAGAAACTTGTCCCTGCAGGAGGCAGCCTCCTGGCCTGGCCTGCCGGACCTCCAGGCAGACAGGACTTGCACCAAGYGGTGGGTGTCACAGAAGTGCGTCAGGTGAAGGGAAGGTAAGAGGTGGTGCCAGTACACGGGAAGAGGGGTAAAGGAGGAGGCTGTGACAGTTTCTTGTGATTAATCCCATTAAGCTGCACTAAAAGTCAGTTTCCCCTCAAAAACTGCATTTCCCTAAGTGAATTAGAGACCCAGCAACATGGGAAGCTAACAGGGCTATTATTGTCATTGTCCCTGGCTTCTCACTAAGGCACACAGCTTCTAGGTCCATCCAACATCACTGAAGCTTCAGCTTGGGCAGAACACAGCACGGCGTCCTGCTGCTTCACACGGCTAATTCTCTGGGCCACATCAGATAATTCCATCACTAGAGTTGCAAAATCTGAGAGCATTTTTATTTCTTCTGTCTCTGCTTCTGGCATTTTTTTGACAAAAGACATTCACATATAATATATATTATTACTACTGCATGGGCTTGTATCTAGCTCTGACTAAATCACATATAATTACAACTCTTGAGATTTTATCCTAGGCTGTGACATTTCTTCCAGTCTCAGCTTTTGAACTGATATAGTTTCATAACTTCTTAGCTTGGATTCTTAAAGTCTCATAGGCTGGAAGAGATCTTAAATGCATGGCTCAAGAACAGAAAGGCTAATAAGAATCCCGTTGTTTATTATTTTTTGAGGCTGAATCACTTACAGACTAACATTTTCAAATCCTTGGGTTTGGCAATACTGTCACTGCTTCATTCTTTCCTTCTTAAACAGTCTATTTGGCTTAGAAATTGAGTTGGTTCACTATGCATTTACTTTTTTCTCCATTTCTCCCCTTCTACTTTTACCTTTCTCAAATCAAACTAAATCTTCACTCTGACAAYGATTCCCACCAAGCAAATCTGGCTAGGGAAACTGAATTAGCCCCTCAAGTACACACATAGGAGAAATCTTTGTATGAACTGGCTTCACAGTCCTCAAATTTTTTTTTATACTCTTACATAAGTAYATATGTAAGAGCACAAGAGTATTTTTTTTTTATAGTCTTACATAAAAAAAGATTTTTTTCCCCTAACATTGAAATATGGGAACAAAGTCATCCCCAACATTAAAAATCATGACTGAAGAAATTTGGTTTAAAATAACAGATTTTTTTCTTTAAATTTTCAGGTACTTGTTGTCAGTTTCTTCCAAGGTTCACAGGTGACATCTTTTTGAACTTTTATTCCTCATCACAAATCTTGCATTAAAAAAAAAAAAAAAAAAAAAGAGATTCCTGCATCGTAAACCAGAAGCTGAACTTTTAAGAGAACATCAACTATTATTAAGATCCTTAATAAAGCTCAGACCTGGCAATGCTACTTAAGATTCCACTAAAGTCACTGGGAAATACTCCATCTACATGGGGACTCAAATATGCCCAAAGATCTCCTACTCCAGGAACTGTTTTTTTTTGTGTGTGCTTGAGGTCCCTCCCAACTGATATTGTATTATTATAACTGAYGATCAAGTCCATTAAGAGCATCAGTCACTGTAAATAATTCATGTCTGCAGACTAGCTTCAGTCACAGATGCCGTCAGCAATAACCTTACAGGGATGAAGGGGGCAGGGCTTGTTAGGGGGCATGGCTTGTACTGGCAGAAAAAAAAAAGAAAAAAGGAAAAAGAAACAGCACAGCTGCAACTTAAATACATACAGTCCAAGAATAAGCAAGACAAAATGCTTGAGTAAACATGTCCCACAATTACATTCCATCAGGGATTTCTGTGAATAGCATATAATAATCTAAAAGATTTTTTTTTTAATAGATGCACAACAACAGAGAATGTGAAACCTTAAAATGGGGCATTTGTCTGTAAACGTCGATAACAGTTGTTAAAATGTACAACGTGAAGAYGTACGCACACAGAATCTGCCCTTCTCATTGTCACTCTTCCTTCACCATCCGACTGCTGATTGATTGGCACTTACGTTTCCCGGTACAGAAAACGTGGCAGCCTGTTTACTCACCTTGCCAAGTGAGTCAGGCATGTGACAGACTGAGGCAGGCAGGAGCAGAGAGACTGACAAGCTCCAAATTTGTTTTTCCAGATAGAGTGGTGTTTTCTTGGAATCCTGCCTGTGCTCTAGACCCAGGCCTCTTTGCCAGCAGTACCTTACAGAGCAGTGAAAAAGCAGCATTGCCTGGTAAGGCAGGCTGGGCACAAATGCAAGACCTGCACGTGTGGTTCTGCATGGCCCTCTCACACAAAGCCTGCCACACACACCTGGAGTCAGAACGCTGGCCATGAAGAGGAGCAAGTCAAAGGCAGGCAGAATTCAGGCCATACAGATGGACTAGAATTTGATTTTTCAAAACAATAAATTTGAAATGGCAAAATAACTTACAAAAAGAGGGAGAGGGATTACTTGGAGCACCAAGGTGCAAGAAGAAGACAGGGAAGAGCCTGCAGGCTGGCACACTGCTGGCCTGCACAGGCACGGCTCTGCGGGGCTCAGGATGAGCAGCTTGYCCTGCTCCCGAAGCCAGCAGTAGTCCTCAGGCAGCACTCCCACGGGTGTTGCTACAGGCAGACTGCTTAAGTACACACCCTAGCTACCCCCACACCACAGCAGAGACAACAGCTACCTCAGCACCAGAGCTGGAGCRCAGGAAAATTCTGATTGCCCTGAGAGCCACTCATTATGTAAARTAAAAATCTCTCAGTATTTTATGAATTCAGTAATTGTTAGTTACTCAGTAAACTTAGGACTAGATCTTCTCCATCCACTTAGTGCTGACACTTTTGATAAATATGTGGAAGGAYGCTAGGAAGCACCATGGAAAGGGAAAGATTCCGACGTTCTGACTGGTCACATCTACTTCAGGAGGATGCCAGTGGTCAGCCACATAAAGGAACACTGCTAAAAGCACAAGAAAGAGGWATCCTGAACAGGGCTGCACTCTCCTCAGAGTTCTGCATCAATGAACTATGGAGAGCTGSATGAATTAAGTATGAATGTAGAAATATAGAGTAATTAAAAAAAATACACACACATGGGGAAGGTTTGGGGAGAATTACTCATCTTTAAGCTGGTACTCACCAGTGAGCTAACCAACAATTTTCTAATGAATCGGAATGAGTATAGAATCCATATTTAATGGATACACTGAAATATTATGATTGCCCAAGCCAACATTGTTCCTGAATAGTACTGTCTCTAGAATCACAGATCAATGGAGTGAAGCACAGTATCTCTTTCTATTCAAAGAGAAAAGCAGAGCGATGATTTTGCTCCTGAAGTTCAACAAAAAGTCCTGCTCCATTGCATGCTGCACATGCTGAGTCACCCAGTTAAGAATTATGGGAAGATCCACCAGAGTGTAAACAAGGAGAGGAGAATGGAAGAGTAAGCGCTAGTAAAGAAAATAGGTAGGCTCCCCCACCACCTAGCCACTGTCTGGTCATACAGGAATCATAGCACTAAATTTTAAGAAGTATTTGAAGTAAATAAATTTGAAGGAGTATTTGAAGTAAAATTTGAAGTATTTGGAACACTAGATTTTTTTAATTTTAATGGGTAAATGTTCTCCAAGTGTATACAACGTCTTTAGAGGAAAGCTGAGATTTGAATGGACCACTCTGCAGGAAAGTGAGTCTATGGAAGGACATACATACCAGATGCTCCGAACAAGTTATTCACTTTCAGATACCAGAGTTTCAGAGAAAAACAGAACAAAACAAACAAAAACAGAAAACACCCTTATGCATAGAAGACTAAAACAAAATAATCCCACAGAGCCATGTATACCCAACTTACCAATATTAACTGTAGGGAGTAGGCAGGTATGGATGCAAGTGGGTAGTTGTGTTTCCAGGTACTCAGCTGTGGATGCAGCTTAAGCAGCAGCAGCAGCAGCATCTGCAAATGCTGATATCCATTTGCATATATCTTCAGGTTTCAAAGCATACCTCAAAATTTTCAAGACTGTATTGGCCACAAGAGAGCTTKTAAGTATCTTACCCTGGTAAAAGGTAAGGAAAGAGGGAAGGGAGAAAAGSGGTTAAAAAAAAAAAAAGAAAATTATACCTAGACTTGTTGACAGGTATTAATATATCTCAGTTTACTGGTTAAATCTTTAAGAGACATGTAATGCACTTCTGTCACCACCTTAGTAAACTGTTGTTCTGCAAGTAGGTTATTGYTATACACGGTCAGTCAGACTAGCTTGCAATATGCCATGAATTTGCTAGTAATATCACTGCTTTATTAACATGCACCAAACAYGAGCCACAGCTCTTTTCTGTCAAAGTTCATTGTAACAGAAGTGCACTGGCAGCTGTCACTTCCTACCAAGGCGCATATTTTAAAAGTGCTGTATTTTACATACTATGTGAAACTGCTAAAATGGATGCATTTTAATATTTTTATTAAAAAAACAGAACAGTATAACTATTCTGTTGTACTAAAAAGTACCAGCAAACAYAAGCAGATATTTACATATTACCTTCAGAGCTAGATTCTAGTTCTCTTAGCGTTTATTTACTTGAATGGAAACAAATACAAATCAGGAATTATTTCTGTGTTTTGTTTCTATAGGTAGTGACTAAGCCAGGAGCTCAAATAATAAAGCTTCTTTGGACATCTGCTTTGGAATATGCCTAATATGGAAAATAGATCTAGATSCGTATGCTTCAGGTATGCATTGCTTTTCAGAATTTTCAGAATTCTTTCCTGGCATAATATACTGTGTTGCTTAGATTATGTACAGCCATATTTGTAAAACTTGCCTTAAGACTGGGGTTTCTTTTTAACAAGCCACTGTGTAACCAAAGCAGATGAAGGTGTTAATGTTTGGGACGCTGTGGCATGAGGCAGTGGAATATCAACCACAACGGCGCGGTTATGAAGAGGTAGCGACTCGGTCATTCTGACTCGCACGAGACAGCCGAACTCCTCCCTCCAAATCACACGTTCCTCTGCACCCTGAAGAGTCTTTTATTCGCTCTTACTAAAATACAACTTTAATTTGCATCACCTTTACTAATGGCTTTGATGTAGACATGGAAAACAACTGAAACAATTGCACTGCCTCCTTATTCACTATGCCACTATGGCAATGTCTAAAACCAGCTAATAATTTACATGGAAATTGCATCTACCAGAGGGAGACCATATGGCCATTACAATAGAACCATGTTGATAYAGGCAAGAAATATTAAACACTTTAGATACAAGCTACACAGTTCAGACAAGAAATACCTCTTAGTTTCGTATGTATGTGATTTTACAGAATTCTGTAGTAGTGAATTACATAATTGTATATATATTTGATCTGCTCTTTCAAAAAGGGTTAATGAAATGTTTCAACCATATATAACATGTATGAAAATAGTAAAGATCAAAAGTAAAGATCAAAATGTTAGCCTGTTTTTTAGCTTTATTATAGCTATTATGAATATTCTGAAGCATGCTGTTGCATTGCTGAGAGGTTAAAGAAAAAAATCAAAAACCCCCAAAACACTGTCACATGTTCCCCTCACTCCACCCCCTCAGTTGAAGAAACCCATCAAAGTTCAACATGACAACACAGAAGAATTATAAACAGCTAGGAGAAGGCAATGGCTGAAAAAAGACCAGGGACAAGAGCTGAACCGCCTGCGGTGATTACAAGGCAGTACTGCTTCCTGTTCAAACTTCGCAGCTTGTTGTCTTCCCTCTCACTTCTCTTTTTTTATTCAGAATTTATAAGTGAACACAAAACTTTCTAGAAATACCTACAGTAAAAACCTTGAACTACACAATCCTATCCAGTGGCAGAATATTAAGCCCCAGCCCCAGTGAGATTCATATTCTAGGTATCTAGAGCCTCCTTATTTCCTAGGTGCTTGCCAGATCTGTCCACAAATGTACCTGCCAGTAACATTAACTTTTGTGATACTCAAGGATTTGCAATGAAATCAGAAGATCTCTTTTATACACACTGCTCATGATCAATAAGGTACTTGGTTTGTTTCACAGTGGTCAGAGTTAAATTCAAATGAATAACTCACAACCCTGTTCTGAAAAAGGCACATGCTTAATTTTCAGTACTTCCTAAAGCAGTCATTGGTGATTTTACTTTCACCAGTAGGAAAAGCTCAAATAATAAAAGTGCACCAGTATCTAAAGCATCAGGGAAAAAAATAGCATCACATTTATCATTTCTATAAATGACATCACTACTTAATTTCCCATGCTTCTGTGTTTATTTTCTTTAGGCCCTTCCTCCTGCAAAGTTATATGCATTCACCTCTACCTTGAAGCTGTCTCAGGAGTTCTAATCAAGACTATGCTTGTAAGACTTTGCAAACGGCAAATTCAGGGTACTACCTCATTCTTTAGTTAGACATTTCTTCATAAAACTAAGATTCAATTTTTAGTGAGACTTCAGAGAGGTTCCTAATTGCAATGAAAAAAAAAATCCTTTGCCATTATCCTAAATGCATAGTCTTTTTCTGGAAATTAATTAATTAAAATTAAGCCAAGCCAGGCAGACTCTAAGCCTACAAGCCCCTGAATATGAAATGGTTCCCCTCTCAGTACACTGCCTCTGTTGAGAAGCAAAGCCATTCATAATTTTAATTGYGCTGAAACCAACATTATGCTCCTTGGGTGCAGAAGAAAGCTATTTCTTTCTAACAGCTAAATAGCTTGAGGTGAATTTCCTAGTTTATATGTTCAAGTTATTCTTAGTTTTCTTTAGATATGTGTCCAAATAAATCATGAAGAGGCAAGTTGTTTTTAATTTGTTTGAACTAAGTTTCCTCCTTCCTCCCACCTATCGCAGCGCATCACATCCCCAGTTTACTTGCACAGACTATCCAACTGGTTTTGATGCAACTCTTCATGTAAGGAAAATGACCCATATTCTTAAGATATGTGAATATTATTTTTTTATGCAACTGCTCACAACGTGTCTACTGCATTTGCTTGGGCTGCAGGTAACATTTCTGAGAACACTTCAAAGTTAAACGTTCCTTTTTTTCCTATCCAAAGGAATACGCAAACCTAAAGGAAAATTAAAACACAACTGTGTGAAAACACAGTTCTTTCACAAAAAGAGTCTAAAAGGACAGTATTTGCTCAGCTGGTATCTGACAAAGCTGTTATACTCGTTAACCTTCCAGTTTACCAACTTCCGGAGAAGAGCTCAAGGTTCAGATGAGCCGGCACACTGAAAGTGGGATGTGTGTAGCTGCAGACAGGATCAGGTAACACCTGTGTGCTGCAAGGACTCATTAAAGATTTAACAAGAGAAGTCACATGGACACTGGAAAATGGCTGACAACTGCCGTGCTTAATGTACTTACACTTTCCTCAGAAGAAGGAAGCAAAATGGAGCTACCTCTGGATGAAGAGGACGGCGCTTTCACCAACATTTCTTTGGAAGATTCAGGTAGGAAACTATACAAATCCAGTGATGAAATACAGATTCCATTGGCTGAATAATCATACTGAATGTGATTTGCATAGGCTGGGTTTTCTTGAAGCAACTATTGCCGAACTRCCAGCCCCACAGTTGAGAGCTGGGAGTATGAGCTACCCTCACTGCTTGCATTGCACTATGGAAGCTCAGGCAACATCCATTTTTACCTTGAACTTTAGGCCACCCTTCCACAGTATTTTTCTCCTCTGCACTGATGAGGTCCCGGTGGGGACCTTCCTACTGCCCTCAGCTCATACTCTGCAGCCCAGCCCATATAGACTGCCTCGAGGTGTGTCTCAGCTTGCATTTCCAAGATCTGCTGGCTGCACYTGTCTGCAGGCAGCAGCCCTGTTGCAGCAGAGCGCTGCATTCCCCTGCATACGTGAAAGAAACCCCTCAGCTCCAAACTGCTGCCTGATCCSCCTRCGGTCCCTCCCAAACCTCGAAGTGCAGCACTTACTGTGTCCAGCACAAATACTGAAGCTTCGTGCTGAGAGGCGATGAGGAGGCCGAAGAGTGCCTTGCTGCCCTGGGAGCTGTGGTAGAGGTAGATGTGGAGAATACTTCTATGGACACAGAGCAAACAAGCAGCATCAGGAGCATCTTGGAGGCATTTGGTCCTGGGCACATCGACAGGCTTCTCTTAGGGTGCCTTACCTGGCTCCAGGTAGATAAAGTGAGCTGGCGAGTGCATCTCCAGGGGCTCAATGTCAAAAGTTTCAGCCTCTCACCCCATGAGTGTCTGACAAGCTGCCTGATGACCATGCACACGTGACCCAGGTGGGCCAGGGCTCACAGCAGTATAGCAGTGGAGACACTCATGTAAACTTCTGTGAAACTCCTCTCTGGTTTCAGACCTAGAACAGCCTGGCCTTACAACACAGGTTGGATGCAGCAGGGATGCTTAAGGCATGCCTTTAACACTCTCACGCTTGCAGGTATTGAGTCTCAAGGGATACAGAACACAAGAACAAGCATAGAAAAAAAAAAATCAGAACACGTATCCAGGGGACTAGCCTCAAAACCCATGACTAAAGGCAGCAGCATATGCTTAGCTAGGGTATGTAGAGTGATATTTGGGTGATCTCAGAGCAAACCAGTGGTTGGGCACCTGCTGGAGACAATGGTTTTCTGTGAACCACCCAGTTAATTGTCCTAGTGGAAATACCAAGCTTTTCCTACTCAGGCAAAGAATTTCAATTTCTMATTCTATGGTGCATTTTAGTAATGAATTCACTTGACTTTATTTTCGTTAACACGCAGCTCCACTCTTAAAACCTTGCAGCTTACTCTGCCACTTCCATATTGGCTCAGTCCTKACACTATAATGTCTTCTCATACCTCTGCCACCAGGTTTTGAGCTGCTTAACAAATCTTTATTTTTTATCAAAGACGGCATGCCAGTTGCCCACCTTCATTCCAGACCTTTAGCATAAGAAGCATTGACAGATTTGGTGTTGATCTCACTGCTTYTCTATGTGTACTACAGATTTAAAACATTTTCTAGGTTTGTGTCTGCTCTTTCTGAACTTTTAAAGTTGCATCCTGTTCTTCTTTTTGGAATTTAGAATTCCAAATTAGCACTTTAGAAGATGGGGCACCCTGGCCTATGAAATATTCCACATGCTGAGATTTCCCCCATCTTTACACTAAAGAACTCACATACCTTTGTGAAGGTAATATTGCTTCACCCGCTACCAGTTGGGTCGAGCAGTGATGGGACAGTCATCAGATCTGGGGTTTATGCTTGGCCAGGAAGTGTCAAGGCACAAGGCAGAAGGTGGGTAGTGCTGTGCTGCTGTATGCCAGAGCTCCATGTTTCTTGCAGGCACTTCTGGCGGCTCCCCTGGCAGGGCCACGTTTCCCTGCCTCTGTGCGCCTGTGGTGGGAATGAGGCYACCCTTAGCTCTGCTCCCACTCCATGCTATCCTACCTGTGCAGTAGCAGCCCTGGTTGTTTATCTCCATTGAGGTGCTCTCAGCAAACTCCGTGACTAGACAGTTGCCGTCTCACCCTTGTCTCACCCTGCACGTCTGGGTGGCCCGTGGGTTGGGGCCAGCACAAATGGTTGTGGCAATGGAGGTGGTGGGAGAAAAACAGGTCCAAGCCGAAGGTGGAARTGTCATCAGGGAGATTCCCAATGGAGATGTGGTAATAACTGAAGAGAGTGAGTCATCGTGATTAAATATAACAATAGAAGAGCTGTGTCAGCATATTTGCTTGCCCTAAGAAGGGTAAAAGCAAAGGATGTGACAGTACCTGGGCTCATCTCAGGCTCCTGCAGTTTTCCTTTCCCAGTCGGCTAGGAACACTTCCATAGCAGGACATGGTCACCACAAGCACCTGCTCATCTCAAAAGCCTGGGATAGGCACGTGTCCAACTTGAGGTAGTGGCAGATCATGCAACAGGCGGCCAGTTCAGAACCAAATGGCCGATTCGCTCAGAGATGAAGGGGAATTCCTTGATGATGGGAATCCCACTTGCCAGTCGCTTCAGGTCCCAGTTAGACTGCACAGTGATATCTGTGGGACCCTGGTGCTCATCCTGCAAAAAGGAGATGTGTCCTGGTGCAACCCTCCAGCCAGCATTTCCACATGCCAGGAAAAGCAGCCATGCAGTACAAATGAGGAGCTAGATGTCCCATTCCTGTACGGGAGGCCAGGGCCCTCTGTACACACAGTCTCCTAACAAAGCATTGAATGTGGAACGGCAATTTGACATACTCCATCGAGAGCTCAGAAAAAGCGGTACAAATTAATTAGTAATAGAAATTAGTTGATCCTTTTAAATCCTCCTCATCAAGTATTAAATAGTTTTTAAGGAAATTACAAAAAGAAAAAAATCTCTCTCCTTGCCCCTCTAGCTTACRGCATAGAAATTATTTGAAATGAGAGATAGGATATTCCTATATACTGGAACGATAAAGAGCATTATTATGAATGATAATAAATTATTTAGAAATGTGTGGCCAGCTCATCAACTGTAGCATGGCAGCATCAGTGCCACAGACTCGTGCTAACTTACACCAGCTTCTGTATTGTTGCTTAATCAATAATGCAAGTCCTATTTTGCCTTTATTTATTTATTTTTAAGATTGAAGATTTTCATTGTAAGTTCTGTCTTTTGTACCTGGTATATAAAAAGCATATGAAGCATATGAAATAAGGGTTAATCTTATTTTTAGAATATAGTTCTCCAGCAATGTCACCCTAGTGTGATGGTGCTGCAATGGTATAAATGCAATTACTTTATTTTTCTTTTAAAGCCTATAGCCTAATGTCATACATAGCAGACTTGAGCAAACCACAGCAGGTTTGAAGTCCTTGGTGCAAGTCCWGCAGTAATGAAGTTTCTTCTCCTGACAGTGAATCTAAGACCAGTTCTCTGTAAAAGTGCAGAGCAGCAGCTCTCCTGTGACACTCTTTCATGGCTTGCTGCGCAGATAATAATAGGGCAAGAACAGATGGAGGACACTATACGTGGCAGGACTGTCTAGTCTTTAGGAGATATCCAAAAGTAGCCAAATAAGGAATGACTCCACAGTACTGGGAGAGTTTTGAATCTGCTCAGAAGGATATTTTTGCTTTATTGCTTGCCTAGTCTTTTGTTAGATGTCAAGGTGCTTTCTATGGAAGGCAAAAATCCACTAGCCTTCTCTACTACTCTAATTCTCTACGACTCCAATTTTCAAGCTGGGAGTCCGGTAGCYTCCCAACCTAGGAGATGTTAATACAGATGGAGGCACAAAGTAAAAACCTCTCTTTCAAGCACCAGCTGATAGTGGATACCACACATCAAAAAACTTCAAGTTTGACTTCCAGAGGCTGAACTCTGCATTAGTAAAACCAGCCTAGGCGCTCAGGACTTTAAGCCCTGACAGATAAAGCTGACAAAAAAATAACTGCTCAGCAATAGTGCAAGTAAAACTCTGCTGTGTCAGAAACTGCACCTCTAAAAATACTAGATTTTTGAGTGCAGTAACACATGAAGAGTTAGAGGAAGCTCATGCTCACATCACGAAGAGGACTTTGCTCCTGTGTTATTCTGAAATCCAGCCACTGCTCTGAATTAGAAAAACATTATTGCTGATCACACTATAGTGAGAGTTTTTTGATAACCACTTACAGACACAATTAATAGTTCTTTTCTTCATGCAAAATTAAGCACATAAGACATGTAGCATGCACTTAGATCTGCTATCAACACCAAGGCATTTTCCCAATAGTGCAGAGTAAAGAGAGAGTTACTCAAAGGTTGAAAGAAAAATTCAGGGCAACTGAAAATGAAGTAACATTGTTATGTAAGTTTTTAACTTGAAGCGGAAAAGAGAGAGAGAGAAAAATATAGTAAGAGTCATGGTTAATCTGGCAACCTGGTCTATTTGTTCTGATAGGGARTAATACCTAGAAGCTAAAGAGAAAGGTGTAAGAAAACTTCAACTGACATTAGGAAGAGGCTCCCATCTGCTTATAGTATGTGGTTTTCCTCAACTCCACCAACTGAAGTTAAAACTAATTAATATGACCCTGGAGGGCAGAAGTTGAAAAACAGTGGTCATGTAGCTATAACAGTAAGACTGGARAGGATATCAACTATGGTCAAGCAGGGGCTGAAGTGGGAGAAAAGTATTATACAGTGCGAGGGACAAAGTTTACTTGGATGGACAGCAGCAACTTCACGCATGAAATGAAGAAAGTGGACAAGCAAAACATAGATCTTGATATAAATCATAAACAAGTGGACTTTGCCTGAGGATGACTTGATGATGTAGAAGCAAGTATTCCACGATTAAAATTTAAGCACTGGTTTTAATGAACTACATTATGTCAGCACTCATCCCATCTTTAAAAACATACTAACATAGACAAGTAGAAGAATACATTATATATGTACAATTGGCTAACAATCTGAAAACAAGCAAGTCTTCATATCAGAGTTTCCTTAATRTCATGAAAAGCTATTGTGACAAAGCAACAGGGGCTTCAGTGTCTGATTAACTGAGTGCAATCTATGAATATTTAATAGCTCTTGCTCTTTCAAAACAGTAGCATTTTGCTACTTGCTAAGTACGCAGGCATCAAAACTAAATAATTTAATGTAAATCAGAATTAAAATGAAATGGTAGTAAGAGAAAATTCTTGATCAATGTTAATAGCAGTATCAATGGCTTCCAAAACCAAGGAAAGCATTCACTAACAGCATTTGTGCAGAGAAAATATTTTTGCCTTTAGTGAGAAAAATACCCTTTCGTTTATAAAATCATAGCACTTGATTGATAAACTTCCCCCCAAATAATAACAGATGCAAATGAAAGTACAGAAAAAATTAACCAAAACCAAAGCAGTGAAATAACACCCAGCACTTGTATAGACTTCTCTTACTCTTTTTTAATACTCCTTCCTAGAAAGCCAAACTCAAGAATCAAATTTCTTGCATATAACTCTTCTTAAAAGGTAGAAAAAACTTTAAATATATAGGCCTAACTTACCAAAACAGAAATATAGTTTTTCATTTCGTTGTTACCAGTAAAGCCTTTTGGAACCTTGCTAAAGAGTCCTTCCAAACGTTTTGGTGACGTACATGCAGCAGATGATTTTAAGGAGGATCGAAGCGGTAACAGGCCGGCATTGCCCTRTATGTTGATATTTACAGTCTGTCACTGCAGAGTGCCATACATTTCACTCTCCATCTTCCACGCACAAGTTATAATAGGCTTGCTCCACTCCTCACTCTGTGCTCATCTGTGTGTAGTCAGTGTGCAAGGGAACACATGCACCACTGCACGAGCCTGCAATCAGACAGGATGCAGTTTCCTCAGAGATGCTACAGTTCAGACAGCAAACTCATCCCAGAAACATGTACAATACCTTCTATTGATGAAAAGCAAAATACATTTCTATTCTACTGCTGAACAGTAAAGCCTCTGTTGTCAGTTAGTTTATGCTGGCTTCTCTGGTGCCTGAAACATTGCCAAAAAGGAAATGAGAGGCTTGTTGGCTTGCACTGCCTACCATGGAAAAACAGGATGTACACAAGTTGTACAAAAAAGATAGGTGAAGCTGTTTGCTATCAACAGCAATGGACTAGCAGAATCTGAGTTAAGAGCAGTAAAATTAAACTCTGATAGTTCTCCAACTGTATACATACATGCATTCAAGCTCACGCCTACTGATGCCTAATATCCTAGAGAGGTTGTTGCTATTTTAAACAAAAAAAAAAGGTTCTTTTCAGTGAAACTGAATAAGTTAATTCCTTTTGCTAGTAATGTCAGCTAGTTTTAGGAAATCTTAATTAGAACGTAGGATATATAAGTATAGATATTTGCATTTGTACAGTGAAACTGTTCTTGTAAACTGGAGATAATATAAGGCTAGAATATCAGGAATGCCTCCCCTACTTTGGCATAACGCCTCCCAGAATATTATAAAAAAGAATTCAAAAAAAAATAGCACTAGTTCTTACTTCCAGCTAAGTAAGTTTTTATTTCAGGATCACTGACATCTTGTTAAAAATTATAAGCTAGGAAACTCTTCAGTCAGAAAATCCACTTACCTGAAGCAAAAGATCTAGTGTGTTAACACAAAAACACTTCAATAAATGGAAACACTAAACAGCAGAACATTACTTAGGGCAATACTCAAGTATTTCCAGTAACAAAGACAATCCTCTTATTTCTTCCTTAAACAGCACTAAGTGAGTATTATTATGTTGTTAAGCTGTTCCACAAGACAAAACAACCAATTTGCAGCATTTGTGAATACTACTTCATTTTCTCCAGATGGCAGATTTTCTCTGAAGAAGAGAGAACTAAATTCTTAAAAACCATCAAAAGAGAAAAGCTTTGAACATTAATCATGCCAAAACACTTGGGCTTGTGCTGCATATTTCAAAGACTTGAGTAAACAACTACAAAGTAAATTTGACCAATTTGCATCTACTTACAGGCACTCTTTGCCCCTCTACTTTTCCCTTCCCAGGAAGTGAGGAACACAGAGAAGTAAATAGCGCCAGGTCCCCATCAGGCGGGAGCCAGTTTTTAGGAAGATGAATCTGATTAGTTCCAGAGGTGGGATATGACTTCCCATACATTTCTGAGACCAGACTCTAATGGCATGTTCAAGCCACTACAAGTGATCATGAGCATAACGTCCCATCTCTTGTATTGTGGTTTGATTTTTATATATTATTCCCAAGCAACAGGAATTTGCCCAGGCAAGGCCTCCCAAGCTAGCAACTTTAAGGAGCTGGAAATAACACTTTTTAAATATAAAAGCTAACAGTACTATAGGCTGATTAATGAGTGCTATACAAGGGTTTCAGCTGGGCTGCATCAGTCACGTAGGACGCCAAGCACAGAGCAAGATGCTACTTTGTGACTCTATATGCCTGTGTAAGGTCTTCCCAGGAAGACTTGATAACTCACACAGTGCATTATAAAAGAATTTGGGGAAGGCGACAGGGTAAATATGGTCTAAATCAATTAACAGAAAGAGGGAGGGGGGCAGCAACACTTAGGTTTCAACACAGACTGCAGCAGCTCTAAGGACACGCTTCCCAAATCCCTGTACTTTGCTCCACATCTACAGAGCATCAAATTGCTTAACTGAAATAGGGTATATTTCTGCCTCACCCTCGTAACGTGCAGGTCCAGAATGAGTGAGAACAGATTTTCCAAAAACCTGCTAAGAGTAAAAAGCAGCAGCTTCTGACTGCAGCAGATCTCTTACTGCTTGACCAACATGAGGCCTAAGAGCAGAAGCAGAAAAGCCCTCAAGAGGTATTAAAACTAAGAACCAAACGTTCTTGCTCTGCTCTTCTTTCTGCCACCCTGCTGCAGAAGGGTAGGAGCTTATTTGGGGCCGAGTGGCTTGAGTACACCTGAACAGTCAAACACAAGCACAGGTGGACTCAAGCACACCTGGTTCACAGGCAGTATTAAATTAACATTTCCAGATGAAGGAGAGGCATTCACACACCTTACACAACATCAAGATACTTCCTATCCAAAACCATGCAAATTATGGATGCGCAGATCCAACTCGTACTGAAACTCTGAAATCTCTCAGTGCTTCCGTTAATGGAAACATTTTTAAGAGAGCGGGATGAGCGCTTTGCTCTGTTTGTGCGGCAGGACAGCGGGATGAGCGCTTTGCTGTTTGTGCGGCAGCGGCAGCGCTAGGATTCCAGTTGGTGTTCGTGTCCTCCCCAAGTTTCAGGCACACAGTAACGGACTCCGGGGCGGGGAGCAGCCCGTGGCACGCACGGGAGGGCTGCCTGCTCTGCGGCGCCTCCCGCAGCACCGCGGCACAGCTCGCGCGTGTCCGCGTCACGGCCGCGCGCAGGCGGC
>PTEX01000155.1:1254777-1272397 GCA_003342815.1 Eudromia elegans | reverse complement strand
CTGTGCCGCAAACCGGGGCTGCGCGGGGGGCGAGGCGGCGCCGGGAGCGGGCGGTGGTCGCTCCGCGCTGCCCCGGGGCTGCGGGAGCCCTTCTGGAGGTGTCCGTGCGGAGAGGGAGGCAGCGGCRCGGAGGGAGCGGGGGGAGCCGCGGGGCCGGCGCTGATGCACCGCGCTTAGGGCTGCAGCATCACAGCGACTGAAGGCTGCTAGAAAATGCTGCTCCGCCTCCGGCCCGAGGGGTGGCTCTTCCACCCTCCCCGCAGCAGAGTCCATGCAGCTCCGAGGGGGCCAGGGGCTCTTCTAACTCTTGCTTCCTTGCCAGAACATCCTTGGGGAAGACGCCGCTTGCAAGAGGAGAGCACYGCTGCTCCAAGGATGAACGCGGACATGGATGGTATAAGTTCTTACCCTTGCTGTTTGTTGTTGTTATTTCGCCCCACTGTTGTTGGGTATTGCATTAAAGCTTGTGTGATTCATTGCAGCTGTTGAAGCCGAGAATCAGGTGGAGTTAGAAGAGAAAACCCGGCTCATTAATCAAGTTTTGGAACTGCAGCACACMCTGGAAGGTTAGCAATCCGCCACCCTAGTTATCTTTTATAAGGAAAGCACTGAACAAAAAGAGAACATTGCTGTTCAGCTTACCCTGAGAATGCTGCTGTCCAGAAGAGATGTCACTCCCTCAGTTGAAGTTACATAAACGAGAGCTCAGTAGAACCTCCACTGATACCAGATACCAAGCAGGGTTTGTTTTTAGCATTATGCAACGTGTTTGCTCAACTCTGACATGCAAGAGGGGATTCAGATGGTTCATAATTGGAATTCTTTCAGACAGTTTAGTTCGTGGTAGCTTAATTCACCAGCAGTCTGGAAAAGAAGATACAGATTAGCATTAGCATGTGGAACAAATTGCCACAAGAYACCTCAAGTAACTTGTGAAAAACAAATCGTTAGGTAAAAGTTGGAGTAGGACAGTGTTTTAAAAGGTAATACCATACAGCCATGTTAAAAATGTGAATAGATTGAAGTAGGCACACAGAATATACTAGTATATGCAACAATGTCTAATGTTTCTTGTGATTAATTTCACTTCCACAGATCTGTCAGCACGAGTAGATGCTGTCAAGGAAGAAAACTTGAAACTGAAATCCGAAAACCAAGTTCTTGGACAGTATATAGAAAATCTGATGTCAGCATCTAGTGTTTTCCAAACAACTGACACAAAAAGCAAAAGGAAGTAAGGGTTGATTCACAACGTCATTGTATTGCTGCTGTCACTTTTGTTTTAACTGGCATAGGCTACATGAGCTAAATACCTTAGTTTGTGGCTTTAGTGGAAACCTGAAGACTGCAAGCTTCAGTGCTAAAACAGAATTAAGAGCATTATCATGAACAGGAGACAAGTTTGTGTATTGTTAAGATTAAGCAATGTGCAAATATAGTGTAGAAATTAACCAGGCTTTCATATTTATGTTTTTAAAATGAGCATATCTTGTTGAACTGATTCAGTTTGTCAGGTTACACAAATGTGTCTGTTGGTTACTTTTGAGGTTTTAGAGTTGTATTCTTGCCTAGCAAAATAATACAATTATAAAATGGAAGTGTTGAAACCTTATTTAATATAAATATTTTAAATCTAATTGCACCACCTTTTCACTACAAATATATTTAGATTGCTGTATGGTACTATCTGTATCTCTGCAAAGCAATTCTAAAACCAGTTAGTAGTTTCTGTGAAGTAAGAGCAGTATAACATTCTTTGCAGGACTTACAGATGTGATCATTTCTTTTGATATAGAAAAGGAATTAAGATTTTGGGTAGGGAAGGCAGAGGGGAGCAGGGAAGTACTGAACTGATGCAATATCTGACAATAACTTCCAAGGTGCACACTTTAAAGCACTCTCACTTCCCTGCTTCCTCAAAGCGGGCACTGTGTCATGGTGTAGGTTTTCAGCTACATTATTAAGAGGTACAAAACCACTCTGTAATAAGCTTACAGAAGTAGAAAGGCAGCAGGGTTCCTCATGCTCATTCTGAAAAAGCTGCAGTGACATGCAAAGAACAAACGTTTCCTTGCCACCTTTTACCTTCCTCCTGAAGTGCCAAAGTCATCCTTGCTTCAGGCCTTAGAGCAGCAGTTTCCTGCCATAAAGCCTCAGCTTGTGGAGAGCCTCTAGAGATGCGACTCAAGCCCATCCAAGGCAGGAGAGGATGGCTTTCCTTCTGAGCTGCTCCAGGCGGTGCCCGGTGTCCCTGTGTCCTGCCTTAGGCAAGCTAGCTTTGGAGAAGCACCCGCCCAGCCCTCAGAGGCCTGGGCACTTCCCAGAGGGAGGGCACATCTGGCATGATCAGTATTTTTTTTTAAAAAAAAAAAAGCTGAAATACAAGCAACAGTCTTTTATCAGGGCTCAGTTACACCTGTTTCAGCTTGCCAATAGCAGCTTCCTGGACTTGCTTAGGGACACTAGTCAAAACTCAGGCCTGTCTCAGGTAATAAAGCCATTTTACTTTACCTGTTAACAAAAGGAAGCAGGAGTTCAAGGCTCTCTCTCATCTTTGCTAGATTCTGAAAAACAAACAGGGCTGCAAGAACTGCATGAGCAAGTGGCAAGCCATCTCAAGGTGCAAGTTTCTCAGCAGCTGAGCACTGCTCTTACCCAACTGCAAGCAGAGCTCGTGCTGTTCCCCAAAAGAGGTCTCCCATTTGTCTCTATTTAAAATAGCTGTACAGTGCTCATTACTGGAGCATCACCAAACATAGCAGTGATTATGTCTAAAGGGGTGGTTGTCAGTCAAGAAAGTTGCTTCTTTTTGAATAGTGTTGGGAACTTAACAAGGCACCATTGGCTGATCTCACTTACGTGATGATGGTCCTATAAACATCTAAAATTATTTTAATCTTCTGTGGACTCTTCTCTTTTATTGCCTAGCTAGAGCTCTGAATACATCTAAGGATGGCTTTCAGGTAGAATTACTTACCTGGCTAATAGTCTGCTTGGTGTCTCAAGGGTTTGAGTATTAAAAAAAAATTTAACAAAWGCCCCAAGCACTTACAAAAATTACATTTCATTATAGCCATGTTAGCATAAAAGCCATGTTAGTACACATTTTCATCTGCACTGTAAGAGATGCCTACCAATGTCAAGTGGTAACAGAGCATGCACTTGTTAAACTTCAGCAATTCTCCTGAGGTGAAGTAACCTTAAAATCATGGTTTTGTATTGTAAGACTGGATAGTGGTATTTTATCTATGTATATAGYAGCCACTTCATTTATAAACACTTAACATCCCACTGTTGTGGCCTTCATTTAATTTATGAGCATTTTAAAGATGTTGTATTTCTGACKTTACACTAAATAAAAGCATTTGATTTGTCTGAACGAGTTCAACGTTTGTAACTTGTTAAGCTGTCCATGGAAAGGTAGAAAGGCAAGTTTGTTGCTTATTTTTCCTCTACATAAAAGAAGTCTGAAATCTGAAAGATGTGATTAGCAAATTTGGGGAGACAGATTAATCATTCACATGGTATTATTTTCATCCCTGGATGTTCTATTTCCATAGACTTATCTATATAGTCTCAAATTCCCTACTCACTTCTGGCATTGCTTTTGTAGTTACTAGCATAAGGGGAATATCAGCTCTGTCTTCTAAGCTCCAGGTAATTGAAAGGATTAATGTTTAATTTAATTAACATCTCACTCCTGAAGTAAGACAGTCAGTATTAATGCCCACAGCAAGGGAGTGGGTTAGCACAGATGGTTTTATCCCTTAGAAACAGCTCCTTAGTCACTGAAATGACAAAGTTGTTAATGGGGGTACTTGTCAAGACTTTATGGCAACTCTAGGTTAAGAAGTGTTCAGGAAAGTMCAGAATCCCCTACATGACAACCCATCTATGGTGCAACTGTAACATAGCCATGAAACAAGCACATTGACAGAAAAAAAAAACCTTAAAATGCTGTCAGCTCACAGCAATCAGCAATTTCATCATTAGACCAACTGCTCAGGTCTCCTTGGCCACAAGCAGTATCCCTCGCTGCTGTGGGCCTGAGGCCATTACTTGCTACCCACATCAAACAGTGTAAAGACAACACAACTCATGTATTTAAGATTTCTTACCAGAGACCTGTCTTTTTCTCCACAGAAAACAGAGTCTAATACTCTTAACTTTCAAACACTTCAGCACAAGCATTTGAAGACTGATCTCTTCATC
Source organism: Eudromia elegans (assembly GCA_003342815.1). Taxonomy (NCBI): domain Eukaryota; kingdom Metazoa; phylum Chordata; class Aves; order Tinamiformes; family Tinamidae; genus Eudromia; species Eudromia elegans. The sequence continues at coordinate 1,268,185 of PTEX01000155.1, read as the reverse complement.
AAGGATAATTAAGACATACTAATTTCTAAGAGTTGCATAGTTGTGGCAGAGCAAACAAAACCATTGCTGACTAAATTTCTTTTACTAGAGCAAACTATTTCCTTGTCAGGCATGAGGGAGAGCTGTAAAGATCTCTATGAACTAGTGGATTTCAAATTATTTTTAAGATATGTCTTTTTTTCCAGCAGTTTACACATACCAAACAGCAAAGCCACCAATAGCAAGAGGTTTCCAGTGATTGCAGTTTATTTTTAAAATATACAACTGAATTTWAACAAAACAAAGGTTATCTTACAATATGGAGTTTATTTAAACTATACTATGACAACAGCCATTGCTTATGCCTGTAAAAATCTTAATCCATCAAAAATTCTGTATTAATTTCATATTAAGCAAATACTATTAAATATTAAGAAGCAATGTACACTTAGCAAGTATTCTATAAATAAGGGCTATACCATTGTGGCTTGGAACATGAGAACTATAAAAAGTTTGAAAAAAGTCCCCTTGGATCACTTGGCTGTTGTAGATTTGATATGTCTTCAAGAGTAAAATCAGTTATATTAGCTAACTGCTTTTTCTAGAGTATTCTATTTGAAAGCTCCTCTTAAATTACATTACTCTAATGAATGTCTAAAGTGAACAGGGAACTACCAAAATAACAATATCAACCAGAAGWAGTAATTTGCAATAAAAAACGTAGCTAACACTACATCTTACAAAAACAATGTTATTGCATTTAGCTCTGCAAAAGAAAGCTCTTTCTCTTAGCAGTATGAACTGCTATAGATTATAGCATCTGGATTATCATCCCATTTGTGCTGAAAGGTGTAAACAGCTACTTTTGTGCTAGAGCTAAAAATATTATAATTTATTCCTTTAATGCTTTAAAAATATAGTCAAAATTTACTTTCAACTCCTACCAATTCCAGTAATATTTATCTTAAAATCGAATGACCGACCTGTGTTTTCACTTTTGCTCTAAATTGAAAACATTAGCTAAATCTTCACAGATATTTCTCCCTATAAAAGGCAAATAAGGAAAGTCTGGAAAGGTTAAAGAGGATGGAGAATTAAAATTGGAGGCTACACAGCAAGAAGGCCSATGTTCTGCCTGCCCGGCCCTCCTCCCGCTCCAGGGACTTGCATGCTGTCAGGCCTACTGAACTGCCATACCAGAAGTTATGATTATCAAGTTCTAAAAACACTAGCCAGACTAAACACTAGCCAGAAAAAAATCCTAGTCTTTTCGTACTCTCCTTTTGCGAACTGATTTCAGTGGGCCATCTCCAGAGCCTGTGCCTTCATCAGCTTCTTTCATCTGAAATTAAGAAAAATAATAATAAAAAAATAATTTCAGCACTAACATTTACATTTCTTTACTGAAACTGGTGTGTTTCTTTTTTCTACCCCTTCCTCCACCCCATCATATCATCACTAAATATAACACTTCGTTGACAGGATTAATCTAATGACAAATGACATGGGTAAAAGACTTCTCYTTTCTATATTCAAGAGAATAGTGCATCTAAACTAAAATCAGAAATTCCTTTTTTAATGAATCCAGCATTTTCCTTCAAAATTATTATAATGTCCATTTCCTAAGTGAGGAACATTTAAAATATTAAAGCCGCATTCCTTGGGGAGGCCACAAACAGGACTACTTAATCCAGACATCCATTTTTCTGTTTCTAAGTGACTGGTTTAGATGCAGGTCTACAAAACATCTTTCCAACAGGAACTCCATTCTCAGAGGACACAATGCTCCTCTTTCCTGCATTACACTATGCAAGGGAACTGGTTCGGAATGAGCAGTTCACTGAATGTGGCACTAATCTAGCAATGCTGTGGTGTTGACATCTCCAAACTAGGTCACAAGCTAACTAATGATAAAAACTTGTATGTTCTGAAAATGCCCACACATGAGGCACAGCCTTGTGGTGACTGGCACTGTGTAATGGATTAGGCATATTCTAGACCTGTGTTACAGGAATCACATATAGCTTAATGGGCTCATCAGATACTCTATTCCTGGCTAAATGCACAAGAAAAAAAAATGCTTCTTACAGGAACAAGAAAAAAACAAGAGGCCTGAGATTTTCCCAAGTCTYGCTGAAGCGGTACCCAGAAGCAAACATTCAGTCACTTAAGCAGCATAGTAAAAACAAAAGACTGGATTCCTACTGCAACATCTGATTTTTCAAAATTTCTAATTCATTTCCTAACCTGTTTAAAAGTACACTCCTACAAAAAAAAAATTCTTGTAGAAATGGATCACATTTATAGACATACACAATCCCTCTTACCCCAATTTTGCAATAAATACCATCTCTTGGACAAAATTATATGAAGAGCAACATGTTTCACAAGTCCGTACAAATGGAGTATTTGAGGTGTAAAATCATAAAAGAAAATCAAAAACATATCCCCATCTCATGATTTGTTTGTGGCTCAACAGAAGAAAAACTCTCAGAGGTAACTGTGCTTAACTGGGGGTATGATTTTGGAGGTGGGCAAAAACAACACTGAGAAAAACAAAATCTCACCTCATCTTCTGAGCCAGATTTGTTTGATTTATTTGATTTATCACCTTCTTGGCTTCCATTTTCAACTTCATTTTCTTCTTCATCAGACACTTCACCAGCTTCACCCTCACCTTCTGCAGCAGAAATTAATTTTACTTTGTATATAGAACTCTRTTAAGATGCAGGGGAGTGAACCCCACACTTCTTATACTCCAGTTCTCACGGGGTTGTGTGAAGCAACATAAGCACTTGCTAGTGCCTTGGGGAAGTTGCATYGCTGCCCCAAAGCAAGCAGGGAATACATCAAGTCCTTCTCTCATCAGCCCAGACTGCTCTGCCAAGCTCTGTCTGCCTCTCTCTTCTCTGTACCTCAGAAGGATGTCAAGCTTTGGCTATTTTAAACTCTGCTCTGGGGCTCAGGACACAAACTGGCATTCCCAAGACCACCTTTTAAGTGTCAATGTTCATAATACGAGCTAAATCTCAGCAGTCACAAAAGAGTTACTGTAATCTTTAAGCTTTCCTTCTTTACTTCAAACTTGGTTCTGAAAGTGAATGTCTAGAAATTCAGTATCCTTTGCAATAGTTTCCATCAAAAAGTAAACAAGACATATCTAAATCTGACAGAGAACATAGATGACATTTTACAAATCTTACGGTAGTTCTGTAAACAACAGGAGCAACAGCTACAAGGATAACTACCTCAAACTCTGCTTTTGCTGTCTTGGTCAGATMCTATGTCTGATGTGACACTACTTCAGCATAACAAAAAGGGTAAGATTTTTACTGTCACAGCTCAGTAAAGCCCAAATAAATTTTTATGACATATGAAATGGTATCTTTGCTCATATTCTAATGACACAATTAGAAATTTTTTAGTGGTGCAAATCTAGAACCTTCCATAAGCACTCCCTCAATAGAGGAAAAAAAACCCAAAAAGCTTCAGACATCGGAAGTGGCAAAACCCAGACATGGAGCAAACAGAACAATACTATTTAAAACTATTAATTTAGTATAAAATGAATTGAATTGGTATTTCATATAACTAAATTTATATAACCTAATAAGCGAGGATCCAACTATGACTCAGAAATTACACTTCYTGGCAAGACACTTATTTGTTGGGATGTTTGTCTAAAAGGAGAGCAAGAGAATGAAGCAGTTACGTGAACTAGTCAAGAATGAAACATTAATTTTATCAGTGTCAACAGAAAAAAAATACAGAACAAATCAAAGCAGTAAATCCCAATGATAATGTCCTTTCAGAAACACCCTGCCAGCAACTCATTCTCATTTAAGCTGAAAAAATATTCAAGTGTTTACAAGATTTGCAGCTGTTTCATAACACAACATAACACAGATCCCAAGCCTTTYATCACTCAAACCCAGTTACTGTCTGATCCAGAAAACAAAAGAAGCACATAATGACTATGAAAGAATTCCATATTGAGAAATCTGGTAGGAAGTGCGCTTCCACAGCTGCTGAAGGCTGGCATCCACCAGCTTACTGTGCTATCATGAGCAAGGAAGCAAAGGAACAAGGAGGAAAGAGACTGTCTTCAAGCCTTGACTCTAATTATTTCCCTTTCCCAGTACCTGAAGGATGATCCTTCCTTCCCATCTGCCTCATTTCCTTCATCAGCCCACTTTTAGTCTCCTCCAGTTCTCTTCTCTCTAAAGAAGGAGGAAAAAAAAAAAAAAAAAAAGAGAGGATGGCAACAAGCTCTCCATGCTTTCAGAGGCAAAAAGAATGACACCTTTTATTTTCTTACCTTCCAATCAAACTACAAATATAAAGGGTAACAGAAAATTGGGGGAAAAAAAAAGCTTTTCTTGTTTAAAAAAAAAGTAAAACGGAGAAACTCACATGACAGCAATAGACAGTCCAGGAGCTCTTGGAAGCCTGGAATTTTCATGAAAATCTTGGAGGAGTGCTACGAGAACTAGTTCTGTGAGCTATGTTACCTCAGTTTAGTCAACTAAACGTAAAGGCCTAAAATGAAGCTAGCTACTGAAACAATCACCTCAAAAATAATTCTTTAAAAAACAAACAAACAAACCAACCCACCTGTTTTCCACTGTGATTGCCTGGACCTTATTTCTAACACTCAAATATGTACTTTTACATATGATTTATTACCTGTCCTGTAATCATTTAATTCATCTGAATGAGTACAGATTTATAAAKAGAGTCCACCACAAAAATTAAACTTTCCTCCTGCTCAAGTTAAAACRCTATTCTAAATGCTAAGTGAAAATTTGACAATGGGTGCTTTACACAAAGAGAAATGCAGTCTGTAGTCTGGGAGATGTATGAATTACTCAACATGACTTGGTCTGCTACATGTCTGAGACGAGTCATTTGCACAGGTTACAAGGGAAAACGGCTACTTTTACAAGATTACTAAGGCAAATGATGTCCTGCAAAGATGGATGACTGATATTYAAAATTTGTTCCTGCTCTCATCATAGACCAGATTATTGTAAAGCAGAGCTCTACTATCACACGCTTCCAAGCTGTGAACACCAAATTTCACATATTAAAAGAATGATCCACTGTTTTCYTCTCTTTGCAGTACTGAGATTTAAAAAAAAAAAACAAACAAACAAAAAAACCCACCAACGGCTGTTAGACAGGAAGTATGCTGCAGAATGAGATTCATGTGTATATACATACACAGCCACAGAAAGAGCTCTACTTTCTGCTTCAATTTATCACAGTTTTGGACATTTAATTCCACTCTCTAAGAACTGTCAAAGGAAAAAGAGGAGAAAGCCCAGAGTAAAGCAGAGTGTATGTACTTAAATTTCAACTGAATAAAATTACTTGCACTACAATCTGTCATCTAGCCCTAATCATATCATGATATTTTTTGGCACCACAAACTGTTGTTTGTCTTACCATCTTCAGCAATCTCTTCTTTATTTTGCTTTTCCTCTTCTAATTCTATCTCATCATCTTCTAACTCCTGTCCGTCTTGTTCTAGCTCTCTCTTTGTAATTGGCTTAGGTGTATCACTTTTTTTGAAGTCAATATCTTCATCTATCTTCTACAACACATTAAAAATCAACATACATTTAAATTCATATTTCAATGTTCATTTGTGTTTCATTATTAAAAAATATTAAGGGCACATTAAAAAAAGCATGTTGTTGCACAAATGCTAAGATTTTGCAAGTTCTATATTGCAGGTAGAAGTTTAAAACAAAAGAAAAMACAACCAAAAAAGAACAAATCCACAAACCACCAACCTCCCCCTACCCAACGCCATCACACCATAACAAAAGTGATTCAGTTTCTCCTACCTTTGCTGGCCAACAGAACAGCACACCCAGACCAACAGGGAGAGCTAAAGTCAGAATGTAAAGAATCCAAAGCCATGGGTAGTCTTCTGCTGCAGTCATCAGCTGACTGAACATACCAGGCTGTGCATATAGGCAAATAAATAAGTAAGTCAGGGCAGATTTCCTGTTTAGAATAGTCTCTACTTTTCAAAGTTTGAAATGCACAGTACTCATTTTTCTAAGCTATCAAAAAAATAGGAGCTTTAGGAAGAAAACATACTGAGTAAAAGCAGCCACTAGAGGGGCTCATGATCACAGACATTAGAGCAAGTCCACCCTACAGAGTACAAATCYAGACAAACTGTAGACGCTGCCCAAGCATAGTACAAAGTGTGCACATATGGGTAGAAGAGCAGACACAGGTGCACAAACATATGCACAAATGTAAGTACAAATATCTTCAGAGCTGCATAGTATCCACCCACAATACTATAACTTTTGAACACAAATTCACTTAATTATCCATTTCTGGAGGGAAGGAAACACATACATAAACAAGTCATGGGGAAAAAAAGTGTAGACAGCTTATACTGTTCATACTAGGTGGGTCAAGCACAGYATTTTAACACCAGCAGAATATTGATCTAGCTAAAAAGTCGAACTGTGAAAAACTGTTACAGTTGCTCAACAACAACAAAAAAATTGTAGATAAATTAATATTCTGTGAGCATAAACAGAAATGCTTCCAACACCACTTCTTCCTGTATAAGAACACAGCATAGCGTATACCTCATTAGCACTCGCAATTAATTTCTTCAAACCCCAGCCATCTGCTGCCCAGCGATCTGCTACTTCTTTTTCTGAGCATATAATGAAGTTATCAAAGTAGATATCTGATGTCATAGACCAGAGCTCTAAACCAATAGCACTGACAGCAGTCATTGCAAATGGGTGAAGATCTTCAAAATAGTCTGGGTTAGAAATTTTCCGAGGTCTCCAGATTCCCTTTGAAAGGGTAAAAGAAAAAAAAAAAAAAAAAAAAAAAAAAAAGAAAAAAAAAAAGAAAAAAAAAAAGAAAAAAAAAGATTAAGAAATACAATATAAAACAACAAGGGCTCCCTGAATACTTTTTCCCAACACTATCAGTTATGCTCAGATGTACATGTGTGTGTGAGATGTATGTAAAAATCTACGTATAAAAAGTTCATAAAGCTCATTACCACTATAAAGTTCTTAATTGCTAAAATATCATTTGACTGTGAAATCCTAAAAATGAAGRGCAAATTTAAAGTTAACACCTCAAATTCTAGAGATAAAATAGTCATTACCTCAAAACAACATTATGAAGGAGTGAACATATGGAGGAAATGGTTACTCTGAAGTTATAATTGTGTTGTGTGTATATATCTGTGTATATATATATATATATACACACACACACACACACCCACCCCCCATATATACACAAATTTGTAGCTTCTGTAACCTGAAGTGTTACTGAGTATTTTTAGGAAAGAAAAGTTCTTTCAATTTACTATTTGAATGTTCTTTTTGTAGGGCAGTTTATAAATATGGAAAATTGTTTAAAGAATAGCCATAAAGAACACAATTATTCTCAGAGCAGAAAAAGTTGCAGATGTTTAGTGATGGTGTTCAAGCTCATTATAARAAATATTGTAGAAAAGCCCAGAATAATATGTCGTTTTAACTTGCCTGCTCTGTTAAACTGTCTTTTAACAATAAAATATAGTATTGTTATTACCTGGTAATTAGGATTGTCTATCATAGGTGGTTTCCATTTTCCTTTATATTTTGGATTATTCATCATAGGACGCACCCACTGTCCACAACCCGGCACAGTCTCACACTTGGGATTCTTSATCTGAGGGGCTTCCCACTCACCATCCATTTCTTTGTCCCTKCAGAAAGAGGGTTATAAGTGATGACAAACATTCAGTTCAGACCGATCTAAATACTAACAGTCAAAAATTAAAGATTTTTTTTTTTAACAGAGTCTCAGAATTGATTGCACCCTTTTTTGAGTATACATTTTCAGAGTGCTTTTTAAACTGTATTTTCAGCCACAGCATAATTAAATGCAATTATATTTCCCAATCTGCAGATAGCTTGGGACACTTCCCCAGAGGTGCTTACACTGCTTCGGTCACCATATAATACATAAGTATCAGCTTAAATTGTTTTATCACCGAAGCAGATTCCCTCAGAGGAGTCTCTGATAAGCCTCCTTTTATATCTTCAGAAATAAGGGGCAACTACTGATATTTTCATACTTCTCCAAAAACACTCCCCAAACCAACAGATGTTTGGCCACACCTTAAAAATTATAACTTGCTATGTCCAAGTAAGGCAAAATGTGAATTGAAGTTCTTATCTGCAAAATTCTACACAGTAAGTTGCTAGAGATGATTCAGGATACATTAATAGACACATATTTCGTAAACTAAGTTCTTACCAATCCTTTGGCTTTTTTGCATTAGGGTCTGGAATATATTTTGGTTCATCATCAAGCCATCCCTCAGGTTTCACAGCATCAGGATCTTCTATTTTGAAAGGCTCATCTTCATCCCTTTAATTAGAGACTGATATTATAAAGTATAGCAACCTGACTTCGAACCAAAGTTCTGTTCAGAGGACGGTAACTAACATGAAAGGGATAATATTCAAAGCTACAACAGAATTAGGTACATAGACTTATTTTAAATTTATATTTAGAAGTTATAGTTACACAGTTACAAGAGATGCTAATTATCCCACAAATTGCTGCCATCAGCTGGTGGATTTCAGATATGTTCCCCTATGACTTTTTTATTCCTCAGTTATTATATAACCTTTACCTCACAGAAAAGGATCTAAGCAGAAATCATTAAATGTAAATATAGAATATATAATGGGTAGGAGGAGAGAAAAAAGGATAGMATTTCTAATCTTTCAACTAGAATAATCTACTTGCAACAACTGAGGCTTGAAAAAAAAATCAGGAGAAAACACAATTTGTATTTAAAAAACAGGTCCTTATATTCCCCAAGTTGTACACATTTTCAAACACAATTAGTACTTTTTAGTAGAAAACCATGTCATTAGCAAAACAAACAAAACACAGCCYAACAGCAGCAAAATCAATCCCGTCAAATCTTTCAAGTGTTTTCTATAGAAAAATTTATCTCCTTACCAATCATCTGGTTTGACAGCATTGGGATCTGGAATTTTTGGTCTCTCATCCCAGTCATCAGGCTTCTTATCATTAGGATCCTCTATTTCTTTAGGTGGGTTTACTGGAGGAATCATATCCTCCAGAAGACTTCCTTTACTGACAACTGACTGGTCGATTAACATTTCAAAAGTATCATCTGGTTTCAGCACTAAATTGAAATTTATATGTCAAAAGAGAGCAAAAAGTATGTTTTACAAATACCTTCAGCACAAAGCCTATACACGATGTACAAATTCAGACCAATAACAAACACAGGTTTTCCCCCAGCAGACTTTCCACTCAGATCATGTACTGGACCTGGATGCAATACAATGAAGCTGCTACCGTGAGGACAGCGTGTCCAGCATCAGGTTCAGAAAACATGAAACCTCCAAGATACTCAGTAGCTAGAATACATCCAAGCACATTCTAACAGATTGAAAAACTCAATACTTGGCCAAAATTCTCATAATTTTATACGAGGACAATAAAAACAAACCTTTGCCCACAAAGCATCTCTGCTATCAAATTACAGCCCCACATGGCTAAATGAAGCACTCTGACAACACTGCAACTGAAGAACCATCACAGCAGTAATTATCTCTGTCAGATCTGACTGAACTCTTTGCCCAAATGACAAACTGCAAACACACAGTTCTTCCCCAATGGCTAAATATTTCAACAAGTTCAAGTGGCTGATGAAGAAGGATCTCCAAATTGAGCGGCAGTAAGCTCAATTACAGTCCTTGCATCCAGACCCATTTCTAAGAAGCAGCAATTATATTAGTTAAGTGCTTAACAAATGAAACCAAATACCTCTYGGTCTAACTAAGATTATTATTTCAAAGCAAATATCATTCCACTTTTAATGACAATTTACAGAAGTGGGAGCTGAAAACTAAAATAATCTCATAAGGACACTAAGAAAATTTAAAATGAAGTTCTTATAGTTTAAAAARAGAGAGCTCTGAACTGAATTAAAATATCCAAAAACATAAAAAATTAAAACCCCATAMCATTTTAAGTACACAGAAACATGATTTTTTTTTCAATTGATTTTATCAATCAGATAAATATATTAGAATCACAWTCAACACCTTTGGTTTTATTAAACAATTTGTTCTATTTTAACATCCATAACAGAGTAAATACTAATTGAATTTAAGTATCTTAATTCTGCTGGATTTGCAGTATAACATTGCCCACTTTTATAGTTTAGTCTACTTCTCATGTTTCTCTTTATTCTTCCTGTAAATTTTGAAAGAGATCAARAAAGTAAAGTTCCAGCTCTCTTGTRTTGTTCACTGACAATTAAAACAGTCTAATTAAAAACAGTCCAAATATATTTATCTTTAGATCTGAGAGTGTGGTAGCATCTCTTTATATATATTGCTGTAGATGGAGTTTTACTGAGATCTCTAATGTGTGGAGAAGAATGGCATTTGGTGTTCTGTAGGATGTCTAAATTTCTGTAAATTCTTCCAATACCTTCCTAGAATATTAGGTATTTGTTATTTTAACATCATTCCTATTCTTATACCATCCTACCACAATAAAATACAGAAAGCAGTAATCAACCACTTGGTGCTAGGCTGGAMAATTTTTCCCTCTAACTGAATCTTTAACTGCAGCACTACAGAMAATTGTGTTCTGCAGGCATTAAAGCATTTAAGCTCAAATCTCAAGACAACTACCCCCAAAATGAACAGACTATTACAAACAGAAAGCTGGCTCAGATGCAAAGTTTCAGTGGAAGAAAATTCATTTCTAATGGTTCTTCACTAATTTAAGTTTTTAAGAGTTAAACAATACCAAGAGTATAGAGGTGTGTCTTCTTGTCCGTATAGAATTTTTTTAGATCTGCACCAGATTGTTTTGCATGTTTTTCATCATATTCTCCAGTTTTAGGATTCTTATGTCTGAAGATAAAGTGTAGTTTGTAGTCTTCTCCACATTTATCTGGTCCAAACATAATAGTATAAGGTGTTTTGTCAAAAAAGTATTCCTGTAGAAGCAAGAAAGCTGAGCATGTGTTATGCTGTACATTTGCCAAAGTTACCATAGCTAGGACTTTGCCTGGATGCAGTAGCATGCAACAATTACCTGTTTTCTAAAAGCAGTTTCCTAAAACATTARCTCAAACTGAAAACTGATTGGCTGAATCCTGAAAGGTACAGAACAGTTCCTGTGAATTGCTGAGTGCTTCCTGTTCCTAGTTCTGGCTAACCAGAAAAGATCGCTTAAGCTTCTTACGGGAATATAAATATCCTTTCCAAGACATTATCCTTACACTGAGTAGAAATCCTTGTTACAAAACACAAAAAGGCATATATCCTACATACATTACACTAACAGACAGAAGGGAACTAAATACTATCCTTTATAGCAACTTAGATTTCAACATAGGTAAAAAATGCAATATAATTATCCTGTACTTCAGAGTATACTGCATTAAGCAGTTGAGGATATTCAGTATTTTGCAACTGCTTACATATTTTTTGTATGTGGAATACACAGTAACTTGCTGTCTTATATTCTTAAGGAACTACTTGAAGAGAGATCACAAATTCTGGGGAAAAAAAAATCTTGAAAGATAAACCCCGACAGAGATATACTCTGACAGCGATGCCTTTTTTTTTTTTTTTTTTGCAACAAGCTTGTACTTTATATTTTAAACCGTTTTTTGAAGGCAAGGCAAAACACTCATTTTAGATTTAACAAAACTACAGAAACACATGTTCTATATTTGGTCACTTTTACAATATTCAACTTTGAAAATGTCACTGATAAGGATTAAAAATATTCGACTGACTAATAGCAACAAACATACATACAGCATTGAGATACACTTAAATTAGAAAATAAATATGCAAGAAAAGACTGACTCTTTCAAGCTACTTCATCTTACAGCCAGTAAAGCTCAAAAAAAGTTGTATTGTGAGCCAATCCAGAAACAGGAGTTTGGTCATTGCTCTCTCTCTGGTTTACTATTACACACACCATTTTTTCTTATCTATACCTCTTTCCACAATAAAAGCTGTCATGCCTCAAATAGTTTTCCTACAGCTCATATTTTAATACTTATTTGTACAGAAGTTGTATTAAGTGAAAAATTAAAAAAAAAAAAGCAAATAGATTTTGGGAAACCGAAGAGAAACAGGAAGATGCAATAATGCTTTCSCTTTGTTTAAAGGCAAGACTTTACGCATGCCACCACCTGCCAGATTGTTACAAATATATAAATACTATCCCTTATATTGCATACGAAATACCGCTGTTGGCTTGCAGGTGAGGACAGRCAACATCTTGAGCGTGTCTTGAAGAACCTCCTCTTCATTTTGCACATAACCAGGGCTAAACCAGCACTCAAAGAGGTTGCAGGCAGTACCATCTCACCATGAGTTGGGACATGCTTTCATCATTTTAAGTTTAGTCAGCACACAATGACAATGTCCTTCAACCCGGTACTTAAGTCAAGACTGTGGCTTCATAGGTCAGAAGACCAGCAGTACATCTTGCAGCACACATGCATAAGCACAGATGGGCATCAGTCTTACTCAGAAAAAGTTATGAGATTTCTGCCTTCACTTGCACCAAAAGAGTTTAGAACATTCTTTGCTCTTTTTTTTTTTTTAATTATTTATTTCTCCCATGAACTTGCCTTTCAAGTTTACCAAATCTTGTCTCGAGAGCAAACTACACAGCCTGATGCAACTCAGAATGAACAGTTTCTATAGGCTGTAGTTGTGACTACCTCAAGCTTCTATCACTACAGCACTGAAGGCTGCCTCAAAAACACTAATAAACTCAAACCTGTAGCAGTCAGGGAAGTCAGATACTGAACAGCCACAGTAACTTACTTGAGGATCAGGAGCACTCTTCTCATTTCATATACTGCCGAATCATGGTAAGCTCTCTCCAGTCACAATGTGCCCTTTCTCTTGCCAAAATTTTGAATCCACACTGGTCATTCCAAGTCTGTCCAAGCATGTAAYCTATTTCTGTAATTGCTGTCACACATTCAGTGAGAGCTGGTGCTTTTGATATATCAGCCAATCCTGCTCCATATGCACAACAAGCATTCTGTGGCAAACTCCAGGCCACAAGTCACTGTCACTTCTGAAGGTTAAAAGCTCTGCGCCAATATCATCCAATGTGGTCTAGCTTGTCTATATCTGCACCTGAGGGTAGTGTTAGCAATATTACCGCTGTAACAATCAGTTTGTGTGTGCTGAGACAAACTGCTGGCTGAAAAAGGCAGAAGCGTTTGAACCACAAATGTCTAATTGTGTCAGCACAGGAATGAGGCTCAGATTAGGTAAGCAAGCTCCCATCAATATCATGAGAAACAGTCTACTGGGTGGTCCAAAATAATGATGCACTTACT
>PTEX01000155.1:1210974-1254711 GCA_003342815.1 Eudromia elegans | reverse complement strand
TTTGTTTGTTTGTTTCTTTACCTAGGATAGCTGATGATTAACAAAATTTGCCTGAGGGGAGAGAATCTCATTATATGCACTAAATTCAAGTCTCAAGCTTTTTCAAAGATTACACATTGCATATCCTTCAGTAAAAGGCTACTCAAAAAGGAGTTGAGATTCTATGGCTTGTGTTATTTCAAAAAGTCAGATGAGACAGTAATTGATATCCAGGATAGAAGAATTATATGTTTGAAATTTTATTAAATTTTAGGATTAACATTTAACATAATACTGCTTTATGCAGAACTAAGAGGTATGTTTAACATGCTACACTGCTCATTTTTACTTTTTGAAATTCACATTTTGAGATTTATTATGTGAATCCAAATCTCAGTACGTTACTTAGTTATACTTTAAACCCACATGTGAACTAATAGAAAGTTTAATAAGAAAACACTATGAAATACTCAAAAAACCCCCTGCAAAACTATGAAAAATTTGTGTACTTATGATCAATCTCAGGTATGTGATTGATCTTGCCCAAACTTCTCCTTAAATATTTTGGATGCTGTCAGAAATATAGGATGTATTATGAATTATCCTCTTACTGATACTCCACAAGAACATTTACCTATTCTCAAAATGAATATCTATTAGCAAATATTAAACAAGATGACTTACCAGATCCAAGTCATCACTTCTGGAGAGAAGTTTAACATATGCTCCACCACAGTCAATGCCTTCTTGAAAATTCACTTCGTATCTGGGTAAAGAAGGAGCATTAAAATAAATAAACAAATTTAAATTTATTTAATTGGGCAATTCTAATTCTGAGTATGTTCTTATTATGTATTAGTCACAGCTGTGAGAATCTTTCTAAAAGGCCAAAAGATTTCAGCTACCATAAAAAGCAAAACAGCAGTGATGCCAATCAAAAAAGCCACAGTAGCAACAGCTGCAGCTGTATCACCATAACAAAAAGCTCCAGGGTTTTACTGACCAATGTAMAAGCACCAAAGCAAAGCATCAACTCAATTCTAGAAAATTTGTRCTATCCTAGKAACTACCTGTATTATACTACATTTACCCACTGCAGTTATTTATGCGTTCACAAGCATAACAAACCCTCAGTTTTAGAAATGGTATACAGCCATACCGTCTTGGCACTGATCATCAACTAAACCAATCAAAAGTACACTGAACCCCACTGATACTCGTGTGGTACCTGAAAGACTCAAGCCACAGGCCATAAATGTAAAAAAACCTCTATTCAAATTACATCCCGCTTATATACATATACTTAAATTTTCAGAGAGAGACTGGAAGACTGRCAGCTATTTTAGCTCTTCTATTTCTGACCAAAAATATTTCAGAAGAGCTTAAACAACCTTTCTTAACACTTTTATTACAACCTTTTACTCAGTTATCAGGTCTTACATATTTACAGTTCCATTTTGTTTGGATATGATAGTCAATACTACATGTAAGTCAGTGTTTTTCTACAAGGATTTAGATTATCTTCTTGACTTAAATTTTAAGAGCAAAATTGCTAAGCACAAATTTGAGGAATTACTTACTGAACAATCAAAGGTTTATCATCAAAAATAAACGGCTTTGTTAGCATAGCTGATATCGCATGATGCTTTGCTATTGATTTTAACACTAATCCTCTGTCTCCAGGCACTGTATTTTCTTTCAGTTCTTCTACTTCCCATCTTCCTAAAACAAACAGAGAGAAAAAAAAAAAAGACAGAAGCAAACTGAAGTTACTGAATTGCAGATATCCTGAAAACTGAAGGAACAGCAGATTACAACTGGTTACCAAAGCAGGGAAGAACTTTATAGTGTTGAAGGCATTAAATAATAATTACTCATAATTCTACCTGAATAAATGAATTATAGTCCAGCCTCATCTCCCTCTAACTCCAATTGCTCTACAGCTCTAAAATACAAAAGAATGCCACATAAACCTTTTGCTCACATCTATCAAATCACTAATGAAAAAAATYGAGGTGCTACACCTCAGAATTAGAAATAACTAAATTTCATTCCCAAAGTTTGAACATAAAATTCCATATCCAAAGTGTATCCCCATTTTACTTTGAGTAAAAAAAGGAAAACTGCATCATGCCAGAGATCCATCTAACCTAATGTTCTGACGTAGGCAATGAGGAAAAAAGAAAGCTTAGAGAAAAAGAATGTAAGAGATACAAGTAATTGCAGCAAGAAGGAATGTCGGAAAAAAAAAATTGCTGCTTTTATAACAACAGAAACCCAATAGTTCACAATTTTGAGAATGGCAAGAGAGTGTGAACATCCACTGTTCAGTTAATTGAAAATTAACTTTTCGTATGCAAGWAGTAAGAATCTTTGTATGCAAATAGCAAGAGTACATTTTAGACACCTGTCATATATTCAAGAATAGGAGTACTTTTAATATAGAGACTATCACAAGGCTCCTGTTCATATTTAATCTTTTTTACTGTTAAAAAAAAAAAAAAAAAAATCAGCCTTATTTCAGGCCTAAGAAAGCAGCAGATAATCCAATATGTACCTATTCCTTTATCTTAGCTGTACCACTGAAAAGCCTGTTCTCTCTCTTCACCAAAAGTGTATTTATTAGTTCTAGCCATTTAAGATGATGCTACCTTTCTGTATTTTAAATATAGTGTGTAAGGTACATATTTTTTCCTACTCTCCGATTTAGAGAGGCTTGAAAAAATCCTTAATGTGGAAGAACTGCATTTTTGAGGTGGTATCCCATAACGCTAAGGGAAGGATAACATTTATCCAGATTTTGAAAAAAGCTATAGCTGCAAAGTGCTATGCAAGCTAGATACCAATATCTTTCTTGCCCTCCTTCCCTTAAACAAAAGATGATTTTTCAGATCAACTCTTATAATAAAAAAAACCAAAATCTTTGCAGGAATTATCACATTTGATCTTAAAAGCAAACAAACARCTTTCAAAATAAGAAATTATGTAATCACAAATTCTCCAGAGATACAGTTGACTACACAAGTAGAAAATATGAAACTAACAAGATTTCTGAAATGGCAATTGTATTTCTTAAGAGATTATCTGCAATTTTGAAAAAAACTCTGTCAATGTGGAAAAAAATACAGGAGGAAGGCTTGGTGCTTTTAAGCATGTATTTTAGGGGAGATTCACAGATTCAGTTAACAAAAGTAAACAGCTATTTCATTCTCCAATTCCATAGATTATAAAAAAACTATTAAAAAGGAACAAATAGAAACATCAACAAACCCACAGTTTCTTTATTCAGGAGGGAGGAAAACACCCTTCTTCAACACTGCTCCTTCCCAGAAAATAAGACCAACCAGTAATATTAGCCAAAACACTAAGTAAAAATACAATATCGAGTATGTGGAAAAGAATTTAAAAAGGTCTTTTCTCCACAGACCTTTGCAATGAAAATTTTACTGTGGACCTTTAAGTAAATGTGATTGTTTTGACACTACAGTCACACTGAACTGAAATTCCATCTAATATGAGGCCAAGCAACCAGAAAGAGGACTGACTGGTAAAACCGAGCATAGTAGTTGTCTCGGTTCTTAAGAGCATCTCTTCTGTGTCAGTACCACCTCTGCTATTTCTAACATTTACCAGTTAATTCATGCCCTAYGACATTCATCCACTGTACACGTAGGTCCCTCCAGTTACTTTTGCTCACTTACTTAACTGGAATTGATTTCATTTGACACAAAAGCATTAGCAATTACTCTTCTTTTTCAGTAGAAACTTTCTGTTCTTCCTGGCTCCTCATGAATTAAATAAACTGATCTTTCAAAATTACTGCCACAGATCATACCTCTTCAATAACAGTTTAATACCATATGAAGGCAGAAATTTCAAGCTTAAGATTTTGTTAACTCAAAGTCATAATGATAAACTCCATCCGAACAACTTTCTCACTATAATGTTTGGAATTTCTTCATACACCTTAAGAATAACCTATACAAGAACCACTGTAGAACCCTACAAACAGACTACCTAAAAATTTGAAAAAAAAAAAAATCAGTTTCACTTTTTTCTTCAAAGTTCAAGTGATCTCTAAAACAACTGATGAATCAGTACTAGATCCAGGAACATGGAAAATGCTACATTAAAAATGCATTTATCGACTGAAATTAAAGTGCCAAACCTCTGAAATTACAGTTTTGGAAAACATTACTTCTTAAGAAGCATCATTCACAAACTGTTAGTAGTGAATATTTATATACCAGAAGTTACGTTAATGTCATTCATTGCAGTAGCATGGAAGGGATGGTACAAAACTGTCCGCTTGCTAAGAGACCCCACAGTGAACATTTCAAATTCCATTTTTAGAACAATCATTATACAAGACTTTTGACTTGTGCCATTCAGGCTTTCAAAAATAAGTGCAGTGTAAAAGCTAGTTGTTTCTCAAAAAGCAAGAGCATCAAAAATCACACAGTGGTAGTAAACGTTGAAAGGTTTTACCGTCATATTTAGAGATGTTATCATCTGTGTCTTCCTTCTTGGTTTTAGACAACACCCACCTAAAACCAAGAAGTGTATTAGTCAATCATCTAATGCAAATAGGTATGCAAAAATCTTTTCAAACAAGGGAAAAGAGCATGAGCTTTCTAGGATACAAATCTACAATAGCAATTTTGACAGTCAGCATCCTGGACCTTTTGGTAATTTAAAGAGTATTAAACACAACTATGAAAAAATATAATAGTCTAGACTAGCATTGATTTTGAAATACTTCCTAAAGTTTAAATGAATATACATTTATAACTTCAAAATTATTCAGTTGTTTTGAAAAAAAGTCTTATAAAAATATTGAGGTTGGTAGCCCACAAAAATATTACAAAAGCATAAGAATACTACAAAAGCATATAATGCCAAAAAACAACAGAAAAAAGCAAAATCTAAGTGTAAAATCTACAAGCTTGATAATAAAACAATAATTCAAAAGATCCTTAGTGCTATTTGACAGTAACAACACATGCATAGAATGGATGAGGAAGAGAAGAGGYGAAAGTATCCACTGTAAAGTACAGTTTGGTGCAAATCTATTACTTAATATCCACAAACAAAATCTATTAAGCACTTCAATATATCATAAAGATAGCAATATACCTGAAATGTTAACTGCCCAGTTTAATGTTAAGCTTTCAGAACATGCATTACCCAATTAAGTATTACCCAGTATTATTCCAATTCTAATCTCTATAAAATTACTGTTGATAAAATACTAGCAACATGAAACTAATAGAAGAAAAAAAGTTCCTACCATTTTAAGTTAAACTGATAAAGCTGCAAGTCTGTAATCAAGGCACTACTCACCCAGCCAATATTCCATCAAAGGTTTCTGTAAAGTACACTTCCCCAGTAGGCTCTGGAGTCCGGTACACAACCTGAAAGCCATTTATAGATATATGGTCTAATAAGTAAATTGTGTTTTTTCAAAGAAATTCACAACCATACCTGCAGAAGTAGTCCACCCAGCCAGACCAAGAGAGATCCTTCATTAGAGGTATCTAATAAAAGACCTGTCCTCATTTCTCTAAGTAGTTGGGGTGCATCCCTCTAACCACAGGCAGCTTCTCAGATGCGATTCATCCAGGTGGCCAAAGATCATGGTAAAAAAACAGAGAAGCAAAGCTAGGCTCAGGGCAAAGACCCTTAAAAGGCAGAGGAATCTGAAAGTTTCATTTCCAGTGGTATGTTAGTAAGAGAGGCTGCCACACTAGTTTTAATTTCATGTTCAGACAGAAAAATCATTCTTTWCTCTACATTTTTGAAAACTAGATCAAGTTTCTTCATCTAGAAGCAGTACAGAGCTCAAATGCATCCTTGATTATCACTACTTTTCTCCTCTTTTTCTCTGTTGCCATGCAACAGTAGATAGACATAGGGTATAAATCAACATCTTAGAAAGCTTCTTGCAGAAAGTTTCAGATACTATAATAAAATCATACATAAAGTACAAAATCTGCATTTTTTGTGTTCAAAGTTAATCATTAAAATACTCTCAGTCTACTACTGAAGGATACTTCATACTTTAGATTCTGTAATGAATTTTATAAGGGAATAGTTTCACAGCCCCACTGTACTAACATCTTCATTAWAAGATAGTGATACCAAAGACACACCAAATAACTTCAGAATGAACAAAATGTCAAGTAACATATCCAAAACAAATACTCAAATTCATACTACTTGAACACACAAAAAGTTTCTTTCTTATTACTGCTGAAGGAAGAAAGAAAATGCTATAGTCTGTCTGCATTATTTTATATGGAATAGAAACTT
Organism: Eudromia elegans; assembly: GCA_003342815.1. Classification (NCBI taxonomy): domain Eukaryota; kingdom Metazoa; phylum Chordata; class Aves; order Tinamiformes; family Tinamidae; genus Eudromia; species Eudromia elegans. The sequence continues at coordinate 1,248,420 of PTEX01000155.1, read as the reverse complement.
ATTTGGGGATGCTTGAGGTTTACAGATTAAACAGAGCACAGAATAGAGATCTAAGTTTTAATAAGCTAACTAAGCACTTTTGTAGGAGAAAATTCTTGTACTATCCTGTCATTTTTTCAATAGGATTGAGAGGTCGAAAGTTCTCGGTTGGAACACATATCTGCATAAACTTGAAAAAAGGCAATCTACTCCTGCATTTAAGCAGCTCCAGAAGGACAAAGACAAATCACAATTCAAGGTGACAGAGGCTCAGAAGAGACAGTTTACTGAACTTTCACCATTCTTTCCACTCTCCCCTTTGCTCCATCCCTCCCATGCTTCTGCTGAGCACAATACAGTCAAGCTGCGCAGTAAAGTAAAAAATGGAGTGCATATCTACTATGAAGCACAGCATAAAAAAAAMCTAGAATGTCTTTGGAGAACAAAGAAATAAGTAAATAAACAAGGAAGGGGTAACACAGACAGTTGTGATTAATGAAACCAAGAAACTGTTGCTTGGATTTGACTTCAGAACATTTTCTGCTTTCTTCTCTATGAAAGAATACTAGGCTGCAAGCTACCTTCCAAGGGCGACTAAAAACTTAAGACTCCAACTCTAAACTGAGGTATAGACTAGCAAGGCTTTCTTTAYGACTATGCACTACAGGTAGGAAATCTAATATTCCACTTTGAACTAGTAGATTTCTTTATAAAGCTTGTCCTGTGTCTCACAGATGGTACTTGGGTGTTTGACACACACTATCTATGCTGTGTGCAACTTGTTCTTTCAAAAATGTACCAATTTACCAATTTCTATCACAACTATTTTAAAATCAAACACAGTTAACTAGAGACACCTATAAACTTACCCCTAAAGAAGACATATCTTTGCCAATGTCATCATCTTCATATTGCTTGTCAAAATCCTCCACTTCAATATCTGTATCCTGATTTTCTTCATTTTCAATTTCTGCAGTTACTGAGCTCATTATCAGGACACCTAAGCACAGCCAGTCCCATTGGAAGTGCATCCTGCTTATCTGAACAATTGAAAGTTGTAAACTGTAAATATCATTGCAGGGATTCAATCAATCCTAGTTCAATTTTACTCAAGATTTTAGCTACAAGAAAGAAAACAAATCAAAATAAGAATGTTTTAGAATGATTATAGTCTTCATTTCTTACTATCTCGCTACTCTCTCAGTTTAGAGGAGTGTTCTATCTTAATTTTAAATTTCTTTTTGTCATATAGTCCAAGTGTTCTTCTCCCCTTCTACTTGAGGAAGAACTGGCAACCTGATCCCTCACTTTGCCAGACAACAATCCAGCAAGATATTAACTTCTTGATAGAAGCAATTTTAAGAACTAAAAATATTTTTTCCTCTCGTTCCTTACCAGTCTGAACCAGTAATCACATTGAATCAATTCCTGTAATATAGCAAATAAACCMAACACTTCCATAAGAAAATTAAGACATGCTAACCCACAGACTGAATTCCTTATRTGGGTTTCAGCTCTTCTTTTACTGTATGCTTCTAGATGAGTACACCATCCATATTAACTTCAGTTGCCAAATGCCAGAATGCTCAATTGTTTTAGAAAATACTTTCTTTCAAAGTTATCCAAAACAAAATTTGGTCATTCTTGACTGCGGGGGTACKGGTAATTCATGTATCTACCCCACAGAAGAGGTACCCAAGCCAGCAGTAAAGCAGGTTCTTGGGGTCTAACAGTGCTGTAATATCAGCATAACAACACGGCTAATGCAATAAGCCGCTGTTTCTCRGAGCTACACTAGCATTTACAAGAGATGAGAACGGAAAGAGATGTTCTACGTGGATATTAGCAGGCAGTTTGCACAGTGGGGACAGACAGTAGTGGTGCTGGTTCCCCAGGGAACTTGTGGCACCTCCACACTTGGAGGTTTTGAGGACCCAGCTGCAAAAAGCCTTCGGCGAACCCATCTTATCTGACCACCAACCCCACCACGAGAGCAAAGTAGGGATCTCCTGTGGGCACTCCCAAGGCAAACCGCTTGCTTTCCATGGGATGCTGGACACTGCAATTGGAACACTTTGGGACACCTGCATGTGGTCTTTCACATAGGCTGCACATGCTATTAAAGCAGTAACATATGCAGAAGGCTACTGTTTCTCCTTTTGATGCAAGAAACTGATCATAATTCAGATTTTTGTAATTATTACAAAACTCTCCAGCGTACTCCAAAGACTCTTTTTCACAAAACTCTCTTTATAGGAGTAAATTCTGCTTTGCCAAGCACACAGCAAAAAAAATCRTGACAAAAAGCTTTCCTCAGTCTGAGGTCCAAGCCCTGTGGCCAGTATCAGCAACTCTTCCCATGGCAAACACTGGTTCCTTCGACAACAGTGGAAGCTTCCCCGCCGCCCTTCCATCCATGCCCATGTKCCTCCTTATTCCTTTCCCATATAGCTACGCAGGCACCAATCTGACCAGCCGAAACTCCTCCAAGAAGGATCCTCACCTTGCACAACTATTTCCCTCTACTCAAGGCAAATAAAAAACCCACAGCTTCCTACCCCTCATGCAAGTCTTCAGGATGCTGTGCTAAGATAAGTATTAGCAGGGCTTGACCCAAGTTGTGGTATTTTATTTGTGCAAGTCTCTCATCAGAGTATAGCACTGCTACACTTACCTCACACTTTCTTTTTTTTTTTTTTTCAATTAAAAAAAAAAAAGGAAAGAAAAAGGCGTCCCCCGGGTACCGCCGGTCGCTCAGGTGGCGCTCCCCGCCGCCGCCGTGTTCTTACGCCTTGGGGAACGCGGCTCTCCCTCCTCAGGCTCCTTCGCACCGAGGCTCTGCTCTCGGCCTCGCGCGGGCCGTTAACGGCGAATAACGGTCGCGCGGTGCCGCTCGCAGTGGGGAGCACCCGCAGCTGACGCACCCGCACGGCGCGGAAGGAGGGCGCCCCCCGACGGCCCCCGCGGCGCTCCCCGCGTCCCAGGCCCCGGTTACTAATCGCGAGGCGGGGCGGGCGGCCGGGCGCCCCGCTCAGCCCGCGCCGAGCGCGTTACCGGCCGCGAAGCGCCGTCCCGCTACYCGAGCGCGGCCGCCTCTCCCAGCGCATCCCCGGCGAGTGCTGCGCATGCGCCCCGCCGCGCGCCGAGACGCGGCCGCCCGGCGGCAGGTGCAGCCGCTGGCGCCCGCTCAGCCCGAGCCAATGAGGGCTCCGGAGGTGGAGCCGTGCCCAATCCGCGCGCGGCTCCGACGCAGCGAGCGAATCACGAGCGCAGCGAGCGGCGGCGGAGGGATGGCGCCGGCCAATCAGGGGCGCGGCCCCGCCCGCCGCTCCCGCACGCGGTGCGGCGCGTGTGGGCGCGCGCGCTCGAGGCGGCGGGAGGGAGAGGGGAAACGGGGAGCGGAGGCGGCGCTCGGAGGCGGGCTGGCTGCGTGTGTGCGGCTGCCCGCTACCGCGCTGCGCGTCACGGCCACGTAAAGGGAATGGTCAGTGCAGACAGCAGCAGCCGGTGTGCGATTGTGCCTCTCGGGCACTACCCGCTTTAAGCGACTAATGCAGACAAGTGATGTCTTCTTTTTCATTTGGTAGCGTCATTGGAGACCACCGTAGGCTATTGCAGTTACAACCCGCCAGCAAGAAGCTGGACTTTACAACTTCCGCCCCGTGAATATTCAACCCTTCACCAACCAGGAAAGTCACGCGTTCTCATCCCTTCAGCTCACCATGGCTGCAGCGCTCACACTTCGGGTACCGCTTCAGTGGGAAGGCGGCGCTGCTCCCAGGCCGTGCCCTGGTGCAGAGCAGGGCCGTCACTGCAGGCGGGCGCGGAGCGCCCCGCTCCCTGCGCCTCGCGGAGCGCGGGCAGGAGCGCCACGGGCACGGCCGAGGCAGGGCCCTGTGAGCAGGGCGCACGGTCACGGCGCTCCTCCACGCCACGCGACGGGAAACGCCCTCTGCGACCGCACCGGTTTGAGATACGGTGCGAAAATACACAGAGRGGGTTAATGAAACACAAAGCTCGCAGTGTGCAACGAAAATAATTTACCTACAAAAGTCCCTGCATTTCCTAACACAATGCCAAGGGCTCTGAATAGCTTTTTAAATTATGTTTCCAAAGGTAAGAGTGAAACCTCTTTTCAGTGTGAAAATAAGAATATTTGGCAACAAAGTCTTTTTATTGCCTCAGGATACTCTGTATTTTCACTGATCAATAATTGATCTGAAATTTTCTCYGATGTGATGACACTTCCCTATAACAAATGACGGTTTGAATGTAAACCCTGCTCTCGGCCACTGACTCTGTTCCACTAAAAGCAACAGCAAAAAACAGAGAGAACAACTTTTTTCTTATTATTATAATTTTTTTAATAGGTTGTGTGCAATTAGCAAAATGTTCCAGAAGAGACACTCTTTCTACTTATATCTACTTCAGTACCAGGAGCAACCGAGCTTAGAAGAGGGCAGCTCAGACGACAGGAAAAAGAAAAGGGAAAAAAGGAGTGATSTGAATGGCTGTTCTAAGGTGGTGCAGAGGGAGGAGGCTTCGACCTTCACATGCCAGGTGGTTCTGAGCACAGCCATTTTACTTCCCTTTCTCTAGCTGTAGTTTTAGTCACTGTATTTTCACAATTCACCCGTCTTCTAGTGTACATGCTCATGGATAAAGGTGTTCCCTTGCGTATCTCTAAGCACCCTGGATTCCCCTACGTATCCACCTAACCTTCTGAAGGCTGCCATGTTTCATCCACTACCTATTATTAAAATTATTAGCAAAGATGTTCTGCAAACAAAAAACCCCCTTCCAAGCCTTTTTAATGTATGTAAGAATAATTAATGTTACCTTGCCCTGAAGCAAGTATTCTTACATTAAAAACACTGGCCTATATTAATTCTAAGYGTGCAGAATGCAGCTTATTTCTCAGTGTGTGTGCAGGTGGGCTGCACTCCATGTGTGGGGAATGAGGGTGCACGTGTGCTTCAAGTGTTGTGTTCAAGGGTTCAAGAGGTGATGAGGGAATTCTGCACATCACAGACACACATCCAAGGTACRCACACATTTTAATGACACTGTGTGCCTTAACTTTTATTTTCAAATTTGTACTGCAGTTTTGCATTGTGGGTAGGATTTAAATAATAGGAAATACAATTAAATAAAAAGATAATCAATTTAGGGACTCCAAAATTATACTTAAATAAATTTTCTTTCTACAAAAATATAACTACACATAGTATTCCAGGTATTTTCTGTAATTATTACAATACATAATTCAGTAAAAAGATTTACAGATCTAAAAACTTTACAAAACTATTTGATTTTCAAGTTATTTAAAGGGCAGCTTTGAGGCACTTCCCATTTAAAAAAACAAACAAACAACATAAACTTTCTTCTGCATTTAAGTGTGAGTCATTATGCCAAGTCTGAAGTCTCTTTTTACATTAAGTTGTTCCTCTTTCTAATGGACTACTCTCTAAGGACTTGCAATTAATATTGACAACTTTTCACTATGTATAATGAAAACATTCAATTTCCTTTCAAAATTAACCAGTTTTCTTGATGACTAAATTGAAAACTTCACCCTTATTTTTTTCCCCCAAATGCCCTCCATTTTTACTTCTGGTGAGACTTAGCATAAATTTATGCTTTTATCCCTGAGATGTTCTGTAAAATCTAGTCAAAGGTTAGTAAGAACTGTTACTCAGTGTTGTCACACTAAGGTGGGATTTTCATATTTGAAAGGTCAGCCGAGAACATTTAATAGAGTTACGTATTCTACAATACAACATCAGGTTCCTCACAGCTTTTAATATTCTTCATTTAAAAAAATGAAAAACAAAAAACCCCCAGTTACCTCTTCTCTTTTCTGATCCACAGTATCAACAGATAAGTACTTTGGATTTGTTTTGGTATGTTCTTTTCAGCCAGACAGGCTTTCTGCTGCTGTTAGCCTAGTTTTCAGAAAGGTCTGTAGAAAGTGGCACTTCCGAGAGAAATTTTTTCAGGTTTCATTTTTCAGAGGTCTTGATAAAAACCTGAAAAAAAGAATCAGAGGTTAAATTATTTTATGTGCAAAGCACTGAATAAAACATCAGATTTTTCCCCTCCTTGCAGGTATGGGGAAGTAGTTTGAAGTTCCTGTGATTCTCTTCAGTGACTTCAGAATGTTTTGTACTTACGGGGTTCACAGACATTCAGATACTTGGAGGGGGGAAAAAAAAAAGTGTTACTCTGAAAATGTTTGCACATTGTGACTACTATCTAAGGTGGTGACTGTAAAGTAGCTAAAAATGCTGCCTCTTTTGCTTTGTTTACTTTCATGACAGCCGTGACCCAGATTCTAGTTAATGTACTTAGAGTGTTGCAGAAACCAGGGCAATGATCCCATTCACGCATTTTCAGTACTTTTTGAATTCCTCCCTTGAATAATTAACGTATTTCTCCGCTCAGAGAAGTTTTTATGCACAAGTTCCCATTCAAAATTAGATGAAAATGAAAGAACTATGTGATCAGAGGAACTGCAGCTGATTTAATAAGAGACTTATTAAAACGCTTCCCATATGCTTACCTCACTAAGTATTGCCCATACGGGAGAGTCAGAATTGATGGACAGACGAATTGCCTGTAGTTTTCCTACTGACAGACTGACGCTGCCCTCTGAAATTCCATTTTCAAAAGTACCTAAATAAAAATTTAAAAAAGATCAGTACTGGTATATACTAGGAGAAAATACACTTTTAACTGAACTTATGTGAAAGGTCTAAATTACAAATTATAAATTACTTCCAGTAATGCAACATTAAGGGAAAAAAAATTTGGGAAGGCTCAAACTATAAAAACTGAAAGATCAAGCTATAAACAAGAATCCTATTGAACAGAATAATTTTTTTTTCAATCAAAGCTATTAAGAGCTTGCTTGAAAAAAAAAAACAGCAAAGATTAAAGAATCTATAACCACAAAGTTTAAAAAAATAAAAAAAGAAGATAGTGATGCCTACATATATATATATATATATATATATATATATATATATATATGAGATTCATATGGTCATGTTAAAGAATCTAAAAGATTCTCAGAGTTACAATTATTTTTAAAAGACATACTAAGAATCCTGGATATATCATCTGATATATCCTTTCTCTTTCCCCTACCCCCTTTTTCTTTTTTTCTCTTTTGAACCATGTTATACTGGTATAGAAGCACTGCAGCAGAATGAAAAAAGTTCCTCTCATGTATGACATTCATTTCCTATCAACTTGCATGTGCAATTGAGAGTTGACATGACTTGGGTTAAGAGCTCTAGTTGGAGRAAAAGAGCCAAAAGGAGGTAGGAGAGAGATGCAACTTAAACTTCAAACAAGAAGTGCTGGAAAGGTGGAAGTGAGGTGTCAGGAGAGAGAAGCAGCCATGTGGTAGGACAGACAGAGAAGACRGCAAGCAAAGTACATCTCGCATTAGTCCGGTTTTGTTCACATGGTGGCATTTCAGCTTAGCACAAGACCTTGGCAGGTGTGTGAAGAAGCTGCAGTTCATTTAGAGAAGAGATCAAGGACTGCCGTGAGGCAGGGAGAACGGGCAAGCTGAACGGTGGACAAAAACTGGGGAGATGCACTGTGTGATGCTCCATCTTCGTTTCAGGCTGGAGCACAAGTTACTGTTGTCATAATCAATAAAGAATTACTTTCTTCAGCTAAGCCTGCAAAATCCAACCAGAATTAATAATCCTATTTAGACCTTGCAGTGTATGAATTATTCCTCTAATTAGATGCTTTGGCTTTTGCAACTACCGGTAAGGGGTTTTAATATTTAAAACAAATCTGAATAAGTGGTCAAATATCACATATTGCAACACACAGAAGCTGAAAGTGTTTCTTTTCCTTACTARTTCACCTGGAATACTGTATTTATTATAGACTTAATGAAGTTCTTAAGYGCAGAAATATATATAATAACAAAGTTTCTGGCTTGCAAAGTATAGCGAACAATTTACCTATCTTTAAATATCCGTCTTTGGTTGCTGGGTAGTTGGACGCACTTCCGTTGTCAAGCAGTGCTTTTCTTACCATTTCCTGTAACAAACAAAAGAATAAAATGTCCAACAATGTTAAAAGGACATCGTCTTTTATGCCAACATCGTTCATAAAATGAAACAACATTGTATTTTACAGCTGGAAGTAAGAGACTTACATCAGCAGGCAATACTTCCACAGTGGTGTTAAAYAGTTTATCACCTGGGTGCTCCATGTTTCCACTTCTAAAGAGGTACCTGATTATAAGAAGTATATTGTGATAAAAAGTATATTATTTCTGTGTATTGTATATGTCAGGTAAAAAAAAAAAAAAGAGTTTTCGTTTGAATCAACTGATGCAACAGTACAGACATAGTAAGAATTCAATTATCAGCATCATCTGGAAACATCTATGAGTTTTTTTTAAGTTTTGTTTTTAATTTTCTAGCATTAAAGTTCTTTGGGTTTTTTTTAAATCTAAAAATGGCTAAGGAAATTTAAAGCTTCAACCTCCCTCCTCCAGCATCAAACAATTGAGCCCTAAGAAAACCACAGAATATTACAAGTTTAACTATATATTTTCAGCAGTCAGCCACAGGAGCGTGGAGGAAGCAGCCATAAGGCAATATTATATGTAAGCTAACTTCACCCAGATCCCACAAATAGGAAAATGCAGAAACACAGGTTCCTTACATTTCCCAAAGCATAGGCCAGGGAACTRTCAATGCTGATCACAGAAGGCTACTCATGCTCCAGTGTTTATTTTAATGGCTGGCATGTAATGCTGATCACTAGATGGAGATATAGGCTTGATTTTTTTCTGTTTTTTTACACCCTTTTTTTTCATAATAAATGAGAAATCCTGAATATTTGCAGAAATGAAGGTCTCTCACTTCTATGACTGGTTAGAGAGGAACTGTGATAACAGAGGAGTTTCCTGTCTGCATATCCTTATACAGAATATGGTAATTTGTGTCAGATACTCCCCTAAAGTTTTACATGTTGCTGAGTTAGTTTTAACTCAAAAAGGTGCCCCAAATTTACATGGGAAGAAACTTTGCTGAACCAGGCAAGACTGCTTCTTTTGRCAAGACCATTAATTTGAATGTTCACAGAGTAAATCATTCTGAAAAACACTTCTATGTCCTAAGCTACAGGTACCTCTTCCTTTCAAAGAAGCACAAGTTGTTAATGTGAGAAGACAGCAGACAAAAGACAGTTTGGGKTTTTTTTATGACAAAAATGCTAATGGTAGGAAATAGTTGTATATTCAGACACCTGAAGGTAGATCTCTAGCTGTGAAGTAGGTGTTCAAGCTCCTGCTACAGCCTCTGACTCACCACAGCCAGTGAAGCCTAAAGAGCAACTCAGGTGACTAAACAAAGGATGAGATGAATTRCTGTCTGGATTCCTCTGACTGGACCAAGCAGATCTCCTGTATAGCAGGAACTTAGACACTCACCTCTCATGTAGGCATCTGCGCCATAAGCATCCATACTCAACTCTCTGAAGACCACCCTTAATTAGTTTRCTCTTCTTTTTTATTCTTTTCTCCACATTACTGATACTTTCTCTTTAGTTTCACGCACACGGATAAGTGTGTGGCTGGTCTGGGAAGCAGCCTRTGAGCTGACCAATGTCATGTAAACAGACTCTATTGGCAACTGTAAAAACTAAGCTCCATTGACTAAATGTATTGGCTAAAAACCAATTCCTTTCAGAATTACCCTAATAAAATGYGGAATACTAAATATTTTAACTGAAGAAAAGAAACATTGAAGAAGCACCCTAGGTACTAAGGAAGGAAAGTATTTCAATAGCGGAATGCAAGAATGGGAGCAGATGCATAGCAGATCATGGATATCAGGTCACTAAAAAGGCCATAGTTTATGCAAACAGCTGAGCACTGGTCATTTTGAGCAGACTAAATCATTTCCCAAAACGGAAACATGTAGACTTCTGTATCAGGTAGTACTTACTTTTCTACTTTCAGGGGCTTCAAAAAGGTGAAGCTGATGTAATCCCCAGCCACGGGTGCCAAAGCCCAGAAACAGTTTTTTCCCTCATAAACTTGGTCCAARGTATACTGCTGGAAAATTCTTAGGCTTGTATCCAGCTTTGCAGGTGGATTTTTATGTGCTTTATAAAGCACATTTTTACCAAAATCTTTATCCTGTTGGATATGAAGATATGTAATTTCATACATAAAAATACAGTAGGAAAAAAAAGTTCAAAAATCATGAAGTAATACAGAGAACAATTTCAGAAAATAAGAGTAACCCCATGTCAAAAAACACACCGCCTATTTCTAGTAGAAATATGGTAAGTGAATRAAAACAATACCTCTTTGTTCTTGCCCTTAACAGATAAACAGTAGATTCTTAAAAGAGCAGTAGGTTAGTTTGTTAGCCCTCAAAACTTCCAGTGTCATTGCTGTAACTATGTGCTTGTTCTACCAGTATATSCTTCCTATTTGTAAACCCTCATATTTGGGCTGAGGGCCGTTTGGCCAACAGGGACCATCACGACCCTCTGTGTTTGCATGGCGTGCAGCACATACAATCTTGTCCTGTGAAGAGGGCCCCTATTACGTGCGATGCTGCTATGACTGGTCACGTATGCAGAGATTCCCCACTGTCAGCAACAGTCTGCACCGCCAGTAGTTCTGATTTTAGATTAACATTATCTCCAAAACAGTTCTTGGGTTCAGAAATGCTTTCTAATGCCTGCATCAAGATACAGTCCTTGGTACTGGTATGAGAAACAAATCAGAATATAAGCATAMATAACAAAATAGAAAGATGTGAGAAAGGTCACAGTCTTACTTTCAAATTCTGTATTTTCCCAGCCAACGATGAATGAATTCCCACATGTTGAAAGAGAGATGGCTTAGCACGGATACGTAACTTGGCCTTTTCCTTTTCACAGTGTACCTAGAACAAAAGTAGAAGAGAGCCAAGTTTTGTTTAAATAGAGGAGATGCCAAGTGACATCAATAAGGCAGGCCCATTATGAAGTTGAGAGTGTGGGTCCACGTTGTTTACCCATATTTACATAAATAACTCTTAAATGAACAGACATCTTGCATTAAATACAGCCCTTCCAGAATTAGACTCACAGCTGCACACACACTGCTGTGTAGACTCGCAGGTTTAAATAAACATCAGTAATTCTGGGATTTCTTCACTGTATTCCACTATATTCATCAGTTTTACCTGATCACACCTCAAAGTATGGAAACACATGTCAAATCTGAAACAGCTTGAGTGCCTTCTACTTCTGGCAAATATTGCATTTGAATCCTCATTTTCCAATTTATTTGTATTTTGGGATATCATTAAGACATAAATCAGGAATTAAATAATTGCGTTGGTACTGATAATCTGGATTTCTGAATTTTCTTTGGCAGTATTTCTTTACATGAAACTTTTGCTCTGCATCTAAACATCAGCACGGTTTGATAAAGGAAATGTACACTATATGCTAATGATGTGCTAATGAATATGACATAAGGAGGCATAATGGCTTAGAACAGAGTAAAAGCCTCCCTGTACTCTACTCTCATTTCTCCCACTGAAATATTGTATGAATTTGGAGAACCTTGATCTGATTCCCAATTCTCATATCTTTAYGTTTGAGACAATAGTGTGTTTACTTCATCCAGTTACCTTAAGTACCAAAACTCATAGGGAATTTATGTTTCTCACAGAAGTACTAATTAGAAGTTCAAAACCAAATGAAAGGCCATAAACAGAAGCCAGTATTTTTGCATTTGTCCACAGCAGATGTTCATCAAAAGGTAAAACAAACAAGCAAAAAACCCACAAACAATACACATAATCTGATTTATTTGAAAGGARTGCTATATCTTTACTAGAAAAATTCCATACAAGCAAATAAATCAGTGATCTTCTACTGGTTTGCAGTTTATCCCCAGTGAAAATGCTGTCTCCAGGATGTCTCTGTTTATGCCATGGTTGCACTGCTCCTTTTGGGAGTAACTGAGAACGATCAGGAGCACAGGATAACTGATGGGAAATAAAGCCTTCTGCTGGGCCAGCTGCCAGGGCTYCCATCCTTGCAGCCTGCTGGTCCCTGCTGCACCTGACCTGATAGGTGCCAGTGCTAGTCAAACAGGCAGATGCTGATTTTTCTCTCTACTACCTCAGGCAGGCAGAAGCCTGAATTAGAGGGGTGTAAGACCCACTRTAACTCCTAACTTGAGCTCCTAAAGAAAGCTGTAGAATTTCTATGCTAAATTCCATGTGTACAAGGTGAGAATGGAGACTCCTCAGTGACATTGCTGAAATGCAAAACCAGGCTCCTTCTGCCTCTCCCCAGAGTCCTCTCTCCTACACAGCAAAACTTGAACCCTGTTGACTCAGCTCTCCTCAGTCTCAAGTTCTGTGCATCCTCTATGTTTCTCTGCCTCCCTATCAACACAAAAGTAACACACGTGCAAGCACMTGGAGTGGGGACTCACCACACTAATCAAATGAAACTCTTGAGCCTTAAAAAAGACAAAGGGAGCAGAAACTATAATCATTCCTCTGTGGCAGAAGGCTGTTAAAAAAGAAGCGTGGTCTAACAAGGCACCAGAGGCTTGTTACAGAAAACAAATAAATATTTAACATATCATTGGGTACACCTATAGTGAAAGAACCTCAGTTCATTACGTTCCAGGCAGTTCAACCCAGCTGTTCTTTCATTTGCAGGGAAAAAAAAAAAAAAAAAAAAAAAAGGAAGTGTCATTCACTCTATTCGGTCTAAGTTTTTTCTCTGCATTTTTTTTTTCAGGCAACCAAGTTGCCTCTCAAGTTTCTTCCATGTAATATAATGTTGAAAACAAAAGAGACAAGCACCACGTCTCCAGAGAAAAGAGGTGGTACACAAAACTCAGTGCAACTGTGACTTAAACAAAAGCACTTTCCTGACCTTCATGTTTTGAGAAGCGAGGGCGGGTACAGGTTTAAATAGCCGCAGTTTTACTGCTGCTCCAGGGCCTACCTGACCCACTGCAGGCAGCTGCGGGCTGGCGCTGCCCACGTGCTGAGCGGACACAAGCGCGGCGGCTCTCACGGCGACGCGCGGGTCTCTGAGCCTGGCCTCCCAGTGGCACCTCATGGGCTCAAAACCCACAGAGATCAAGGCAAATCTATGGCAAATCTTTCCTCAAAAATTCCAAACTGGGTAAGCCAAGTTTACATGTTTTTTATGCTGTTTTTTGAAAATAGATTATTTTGTCACTGATGTGGTTTGTAAGTTCACAGACATACTTACTGCATCCTTTTCTGGGTTGCAGACTTTAACCCAGAGGAGGTGATCTAGAAGCCAGTCTATGGGCTTATCTTTATGGAACATGAGAAAAAATTCCACAATGAGCGGCAGGTCTTCTGATTTAAACAGTTTCCCTGAAAGCAGGACATTATTAAATTGCATAATCTTATATTTTTATTGCTGTGCAGAAACCACTGACTACTTCCTCTACCCATAAGCACACAGACCCATTCCTGACATTTAGCAGAAGCTTCACACAAGCTCCAGCTTTGAAGACGATTTTCTTCCCCTCCAGCTTGCTGGGATTTTGAAAAGATTTCCATCCCATGCCTGGGAATAGTACCAAATAGCCAATCAGATCATCAAACACACAGTTTTATATCCTAAATACAAATTTGCCAGTCACCAGCATCAGTGTCCCAGAAGATACAAAATCTGTATATATTCTTTAACTTGTTAAACATACAATTTCACTGGGAATAGGGTACTGAATATATTTATGTCTTAAAAAAAAAAAAAAAGCTTTATAATATACAATTCTCACTCACTTAGTTCTCCTGATATTTTTATGACCAGACTTTGTTGCATYAAATTTATTCGTTCAACATAACACTGAGAGTGGTATATAAGATAAACATCATAAATAAGAAAAAATATAAAAGGAATATATGTGTGTGTATATATATATGTATACGTATATATATGTGTGTACACACATTTAAAGAAATGTATCACTACTAAAATAATTAAAAAATCTTCACTCTAAAATGCTCCACAGAGGAAAGCAGATACTTCACAGTTTGTGCAGCTTGCAAAGGCTGTGGGCACAGAAGCCTGTGGTGTCCCGAGGTGGAATGACGTGCTTCTTATGGGAACCAAGAACTAGATCCTACGCTTAGGAGACTGTGTAGTAAAAAGACAGTGTCAAATGACATAGAAAGCAGGACTACAAATGGGAGCTTTCCTGAAAAATCAGCATTTCCTGAAGAACCAAGGAAATTTTTGTACATTACAAAGCACAGAAGGACTAATGCCATTGCCATGTGCGAGACCTACTCTATTTATATGGCACTAAGTTTGGATCAAATCCAGGTGACCCTGCTGAGGCCTAAATACTTACCAATAAATCCTAGTTGGGAGAACTCAAGAATCATCCACTCTTGCGACTGTTTAGCAGCAAAGTTATTTATAGCTTGAAAATACTCAGGTTTGGCTATAATATCATCTTCCAACTGGGGAGGAAAAAAAACAAATAAACAAAAACCCAGAACAAGGCAACTGGTAATTTTACTGCTTGCAGAGCTGGTGGTGATGTTGCCACATGTGAATGACAACTGCTCGACTGCTGTACAGTGCTTACCAAAGCTGTGTCAAGCTGAAGTGCACCTGTACTTATTTTCTACAGATATCTCTATTTCAGTAACATTCATTAAATATTTATTTACAACAGTGACCATAACAGACCAATTCCTTCTTTTTCAAGAAAGAAGAGGTCTATATCTTAAATAACTAACATTCAAAAGCAAAAAAGGAACAAAATGAACCTAAAGAAGAGTATAGCAGGCAATTTGCATCAAGGCTGTAAAAAAAAAACATCAATCAGCAGCAGGAATAAGGTTTTTGGAAAGAGAAATACCAAAAGCAAAATGGTGAGAAACTTTGTAGATTAGCTTGGGCAAACTGTCATACCCCAGTGGTGATATGGGATAACAACTGAGGGTACTTACTGAGACACTCAGTAGAAGTGAGATGTTTCAGAGAAAAGTAGCCCAGAAAGAAGGTACATGCTGTGAAAGCACAACGAAGGGCAGAAACACACAAAGCTTGCACAGTGCTGTAAAGGCTCAAACATCAGGGGAGTCAACTGAAGGATACTCAGCGAAGGAGAGTGACAGCTCTCAAGAGAATGAGAAAAGACTTGGCTGCATTTTTACACGGCTTTCTGAGGAAATAAAAAAAAATTCTAAAGAAGCAAAAAAAAAAACCAAAAAGAAAAAAAAAAGGCACATCGTTTCCTGCAAATTTTTCACACTCAACTGAGTCAGTGCAGAATCAGCAGTGAAGTAACAGTTCATGGGAGACAGTAAGGAGAGAGCAGACCCACAGCTGAATTTTACCACTATTGTGAGTGAAGAGAAGGGGGTGGGAATGATGTTGTCAACAGTGAATGAGGGGGGAGTAAAATGAAACCTGAAATACAAGATTAAGAGATTTGKTTTAACCCTGTCAGCTCCTCCTGAAAAGATATCAAAAGATAGACAGAGATGAACTGAAATGTTGAGATGTACTGAGATTAACACARTCTGAAATCTGGCATTTGAGCTGAAGCGACACAGTTGAGAACAGGAAAAAAAAAGAAAAGAGGAAGAAAGCTAAGAGGATTACTCAGTAGCTAGATGTAAAAGGAGAAGAGTGAAGAAGCACAGAGAGCTGCAGAGAATCCTCAGAATGAAACAGAAGGGACAAACAAAAAGGAGAAAAAACAGAGAGCAGTATCTTAAAAAAAAAGAAAGAAAGAAAGAAAAAGACTGCCAAGAAAGACTGAAAGAAAGTGTAAGAAGCAGGAARGCTGAAGAATACAGAGGCACTGATCTGTGCAAAAATGCACAGATGAACTGGAATTAGTTTTGCATAGAAAGAAGCCTAAAACATTTTTTTTTCCTGGAGCTGACTGTTGAAAGTCATTATTAGATGAAGTAGTTTGACATCCTGTGCAGCCTATGACATCAATCATTTAATCCCGTGTCATTAAATTAACCCTGTACTGAGTCATTAAATTAACCCGGTACTGAGCAACTCGTGTTCAGTTAAAGTGTGTTCAATTAAGGCACTTGAAGAGCATCTATTATTGCTTAGYGATTTCAGCGTCTGTTCTTTTTCAGTAAGTTATGCTAAATGCATTTATCCCWATACCCAAATTCTAATTTTATTTTCGTTTTGGTTTTAGCTTAYAGCTATTTGTCATTCATGTGCTTTTATGCACCAAGGGAAGTTATGCAATGGRCAGCAGAACACGCAATCACTGCTTATTTCCCTTTACTCATCATTACTTTCTGATGAAAAAATGTCCATGACAGTAGCAAAGAAATCTAAATTTTTTAAGTTACAGACAAGAAATGCATTTCCACTTCTTATTTTTTGGTAGATATTCTTATCTTCCTAAGAGAAGTTAAAATGAGGTAGGAASAGAAAAGCAAAACATACATGGGATACAACAGAAGTGCAGGGATCAGGCAGAAAAGTATCTTCCATTTCATATTTCTTTCTGAATTATATTAATGTATTTTTAAATTTTAAATGACTGTTTAACAAATATGCAAAGTCTGTGAAGCTGAAAAGTCTTATTATTCACTCACATTTTTCACATACAATAAACTGCTAATAGTTCATTCCAGTAAGATTTTATATATATATATATATACACATATATATAAAGACGGACACAGAATTYCATAAAAAGTGCACTTTCATGAAGGCCATTCCTTTTTAAAGGAATAGGCTAAAAAAGGTTATTTAGAGCCTACTGAAAAACAAAAATAAAAACACTAAAAGAATTCTTTATGACTTCACCTTGCTTTTTGTTCAGGCCTTAAAACCATTAAATACATATACTAGAAAAATYATTATAATCTCTGTGTATAGATAAGTGCTACTGGCAGTGTATGCTGTCAGTCTGTCTATAGATGTACATGTTGCATAGACACAATGCATCTCTTCTAACCTCACTAGAGAAAAAAGAAACAACCTCATGAGGTGAAAAAAGTATGAAAGTACTTCMATTAAATAAGCCTGAGTTTATAATAGATTTTAAGTGAAGATGTTAAAATATACTTTATGTTTTATTTTCAGTTCCCTTGAATCTTTACAGAAAACACATTGAAAAACTGCTGTATTTAAGTTTCTCAAAGCTGCTTCCACCCTTGAAACCATGAATTACTTGAGGAAGAATTGTGTTTGCGTGGACACAAAGAACAAACGCAGCTCCTCACAGCTAGGATGAGRTTTGAATACCTGCTTTTATGGTTGTGTTAAAATCCCAATGGATTCATTCTTGGTTCGTTATTAGAAGTGTCTCAAGAGGCTCTGGTGGACTCCATGAAGTACAGTGGAGGCATATAAACAAGTACTTCAAAGTCCTCTTAGATCTTAGATTTTTATTAAGAAAACATCAACCAAAAAAGGGCAGAGTAGCAAATTAAAAAAAAAAAAAAAAGAGACAAATGTTTTAAGCAGAAGAAASAACTAACTGACAGGAGAGTCTTTTCCTCCTTTTTTTTGTTTGAGATCAGTAAGTCAGGGTTCACCCATGGTGCAAGTCCCTTAAAATTCAACTTTACAAAGCTGCTTGCTAAATTTCTGATTCAGCAGGATCTTTCAATGAATGTTCGCAAATTTATTCAGCTACAGCCTTAGTTGGTTTGTAATAGGGACTGTTCTGTAAAATTCAAGACTATGCAAGCTATTTTCCTGCAAAATTCAACAGTTTGTATTATTTACCAGAGTGATACTATTCCTGAAAGGACAGTATAACAAAAACTGTGCTAGCTCAAGCTTTCCCTCAGATTACTCAGATAAATCTTAAATTTAGTATCAAATGGAGGAAAGGAATCTTTAGGTTCTTTGGTTTCCCATTGGTGGTTCTAAAAAAACTCTGCCTGGAGAGAGACCATCACAACTTTGTGGCAGCACATCTTCATTCTCTTCAGCTATACAATTTCCTGTGGCAGACCAGAATCTGTGGTAAAGCAGGAGCCACAAACTAGACAGACAAGTTAGAAAAAAAAAAGTGGATACACTAGACAAGGAKCAGAGAAAAGCACAGTTTCTAAGAAAATTCTGAATGCAGCTAAACCATCACTGGACTATCACAATCCAGGTTTTGTTCTGAATGGCACAGTTCTGGCCTTAAATAGTGCCTCAAATAAGAAAAAACACATAGTATCTGTACTTTTAAAGAAATTTGAGAATACTTTAGTCATTTCCATGCAAACATGAATCTCTGGAAAAGTTTATAATATACAAAAATATCAGTAATAGGAAGGGGCATTAAGCATCTGACAGTGTCCCTAACATTCGCCTTGACATGTTTGCCATGCCTCAGTGCTGCTAACACACTTAAAYCTGGGCAACTATCAGGAAAACACTTTATTTTCAAGCAAATCTGAAGTGTCTGGTGGACAGCATTTCTCTTTGCCCATCTGTCTCCTCAGTGCCTATGCCAAATCTGAGAACAGAGCTTAGACCCTTGAGTAGCCAAGCTCAGTTGTGTCTGTGTCAGGTTCTGTGTATCTGTGTCAAGAGTTTTATGTGATACCTCTTTTGGTTTTCTCTCCCACTCCTGGGATTGTGTGATATCCTTATGTGGTAGTGAGCCTCAGGGAAGATGACTAAGGTTGAGAAAGTCTCTATATTCCAGGCTTTTGCTTGAATGGATCTCACCGATCTGCAAGATCCACTATGGAGAATGAGCAAGAACCTCTAGCTCAGACTGCATCTCAACTTTGGAGAAAAACCTTAACATCACCTGGTCCCTTCTGAGTTAAATTATACTACAACCAAATAACATATAACTYTGCCTGATATAACCGAGTTAAAAAGTCACTTCCCAGTAATGCCACTATTTTTATTTATTAACAGGTTCTGCAAAGCTGCCTAAGACATTACAGTCTTCTACAACTTTGTCATTTAGGAGTGCTAATTAGCAGAAACCTAGAACGATGGCTGTATCGCAGCCTAAATGCATGAGGATCTTCTTCTAACACTAAAAATTCTGGAGAGTGTATAGAATGTGTAGCCACTTGTAGTGTAACTTTACCTTGTCTCCAGAAACATGTCAGTTTTTCTGTTTGGAAATGTTTTTTAAACATTTTTGGTTTTCCTGGCATTATCTGGGCTACCCCTGGACCTATCACCTCTCTTTGTTTACTCACCAAGCAGAAACACATTAAAACTCTAACACCCGTAACCTAATGAAGTGTTTCAGTTGCCTTGTTTTACAAGCCCACAAATGTCAGGAAAGCAGAGGTAGATTTAATCAAATAGTACCTAATTGCAAGATGCATATCACCACAGAAATAATCAGTATTGCAGCTATTTAATGATAATGTGAACATACCTGTAAATAAAATGTTCCCTTAGGTTGGGCATATAGCATTAAAAAGCTATAATCCAAATTCTGTTTCGTTCTCCACCTAAATGTAAGCAGCAAATTCTGATAAGCTTTTTTTTTTGCAGTTTTGCAAGAGTTATTTGTGTAATAAAAGCATTAAAACAATCATAAAGCTGAATAACTCATTGTTTGGTGAATAACAGAAGGCAGAAAGACTATTTTTATTTAGAATGATCTCTTCGTTAAATAATTCAACTTTTTAAAAATCTAATGGTAACTAAGCAAAATATTTCAATCTCTATCAACTAAGCCTGAAACAAAATTTTTATTAGTATATATATTCTTGTTAAATGACTAAATAATGCTATTCACTGTGAAYAACAGAAATTTATGCAAAATTAGAGATTATTCAAAATGCTTTAAATACTGCATGCCTCCCTCTGGCATTGTATGAGTAGCTTCTGCGCTCTTTGAAATCAGAGGAAATAATTTTTCCTAATAAGTTACAATTACGGCTGAACTGATCAAAAGATAATTATTTTCCCATAGTAAATCAATTTTGTCAAGTTCTAATCTCTGTCTTCATGAGTTYGGTGCACATGAGCCAACAAAATTCCCAGAAGTTAGGATGTGTTATTAATAGCAGTAAATAAAGTCTACAAGCACCAAAAGTTAGGTCATTAATTAAACCTGCAGTAGTTTTTACTAGTTAGTTGCAGGGCCACATGAGGTTTTCTTTGTGTAATCTCAGGGTCCCTCCCTTATCACCAGAAAAAAACATTTTTGTATTTTTGTCTTCTGTTACCAAATCATCTAGCCTATCATGACCTGACATTTTCCATCTGGTTTAAAACCCAGAGGATGCCTATAGTCTAGACGCATAGAAGAACTGTTAGCTCTCACCCTGAAGATGATGTACAGTAGTAAGTGTAGTTTTTCTGAAAACATCTTTGTGTAATAAATAAAAATAAAAAAAACACCTTGAGGTCAAGGTTTTATTGACTTTTGCAGAATTTTCCGTTTTGCACTTGGAAAAAGTTCTTAGGTTTTATACAACTATATTACCTTACTCTGTCCTCTGAATCCCCAAATGTTTTCTTCAGGTTGGAAAGATCCGGATAGTAATAAGCAGGAGGAGAAACAACTTCCAGGACTCCTGACTGGACTTCACTAGGGAAGCTGTGAAGAAAAGTTCAGTGAGATCCCTAAAGACAGCAGTTCCTAAAAACTGTCTGCTCCTTCGAAGTGGAATTCACAACTCCAGCAAACAACTCTAACCAGCTATATTCTAAATTGAGACATTAAGCTCCAAGAAAGGATTTTTAACAACTAGCAGAACTGGCAGGACACAACCTCACTTCAGCCACAGCAAACCCTGAGGGGATGTGCGTCTCAGAAAGCCTGCCTCTCAAAATAATGCTATCAAGGAATGTATTTTTTTTTCCAAATACTCTCATTTAGTAGTTGTTGTTCTCAAGCAGCTCTAAGTTTTTTCACATGCACATGATGCTGGGAATATCTGCTGGAAATAATGGAAAGAGAAAACAAAAAGCGAAAGCAATGGACACCAAGCCTTCATTTGATAACTGCTGCTTTAATTTGTCGTAGCAAGAACATGCATCTCATGCTATCCCTCACTTAATATTATATTATAAGCTCATTGCTGGTCAAAATCTATTGTCTTTATGAAAAAGACACGAATTGGGAAACAAAAACATCTAGAAAACATAGAGGACATCAGAATACATTGCAGAGCACTGTAGTTCATGGGGACATAACACATGCGGCCCCAAGGTGCTTTGAACTGCACCATGAATTTCACTGAAAAAAAGACTTAGGTTCAAGTAAACAGTTATCAGGTGCCTTACCTCATTAGTTGAAGATTCTTTATAAAATGAGAAAAGGAAAATAAATTGATACGCATCTTTGTGTTCTGAATTTCACAGACAGTTTTGATGCATATACCAAGTGTGCACCTTTGCTTCACTTAAGCAGCTTCAATTCAGTAGGCTTGAGTTTTATAATTTATCACTGAAATGCTCTATTTTTTTCCATAAATGCTGAAAATGTATTTATTAACTGATGAGCATTACAACGTACTACTTACCTGTTCCTAACACTTGCTGCAATACTGTTAACATATTCTATATTCACCTGTTTTAAAAAAAAAAAGGGGGGGGGAGTTAATATTTCACCCACTTCATGTTAAGTATTAAATAATATTTTGTAGTGAATATTTACATGTGGCCATTTTCTTTTAATTCTCTAATTCTGCTCATTCCAAGCAAGATAAGCATTTCTACTAAAAGACAGTGTTTTCAGGCAACTGAAAACGAATTTTCAATCTAAGTGACAGTATATCCAATTTGTCTCTAGCTATGCTTTCTGTGTTTGGATTTCTCACTGCTTCTGCATGTATTTCAGTCAATTTCTGGATAAAGTGTTCTACAGCTTCCAGTTATGGTAGGAAAGCACAGTCATACAACTGTAAAAAAAAGGAAGTGTTTCATATTAGTCATCCAAAAATCATCAGAGAGCCTATTGCTGCTGAGAAAAGTCATTTCTTAAAGCTAACAATACCAAGAAATTTTACATAGAGTTTCTTCCTAATACAACAAACTTAGTGCACTTCAGCTGAAAATTATGAGGACATAGTTACTCATTGCTACTGTCGAATGAAAAATTGTAATGTGTTTTAATGTGGAAAATACCTCTTAACTACATTAAATGGTGCTAAGTTTTATCGATGTGATTTCAAAGCAATCCCATATTAGGAATTTATTACCCATATTAGGAGTTTAGATTAAAAAAAAAAAAAGCATAAGTAATCATCATCAGCTTCTCACTAAATTTGCAATAAGTAAGGATAATCTGATGTGGTGATGAGAAGAAAAGACCAAAATTTATTCACTTTCAGCCAGTAAATTACTCTGACTTAATCCACAACATAAACATTTAACTTGGTTTTCTAAAATCATCTAGAAAACTAAGTGGATGTGGAATCATGCTCGGTGACACGCCTGTCCTTCTCTGCTTGCACACACTTATCACCTTTCACATCATGACCAGCCAGTTCTAATTTTCTGCATGATTTGGAAAAGTAAATAAATAAATAAGTAAAATAAAAACTAGAAAGAAAAAAAAAAGGAAAAAAAATAAAGAAAAAAATTAAGTTGAAAGAATGGGATGCTGGGGAAGGGATATGAGAGACTCCTGCAAGAGCAGCTTAAACTGACCACGAAACACAGCCTAGTTAAGCATGTCAGTCAAGGTCTATCCAGAGTGAAGAACTAAACCATTTTACAAGTTAACACTCGAAAACTCAAAGAACTCTGAAGTAGCATAAGGGAACGTTTATCTGAATGGCAGTTAGGCAAATCTTTTATTACCACAGCTCTTCACTGGGAAATACACAGCTCTAAAATAATGTCCAGTCCTGAAAGCTGAAGGGGAAACGGAGACAGTAGAATTGAGCCTAATTATCATCATGGTCCAAACTGAAAGGGGAAGTCAAGATCTAACTATAGTACTACAATTGTAAAAGCTGTTGTAAGTACTGATTAAACCAAAACTTTAACTCTTAATTAATACATACATACATAAAATTTAAGAAGAATAAAGAATAAATAAAAGAGGTCTGAGTGATTCCCCAGTCTGTCTTCTGCAAGTCACCAATTACTTCCCTTCTGTAGCAAAATGCCTTGATCAACTGGAACGCAGAAAGATTTTATCTACCACTAAGATTTCAAATTGTACATTTTTTACTTTTTCAAATGTGCATTGCTTGTCTCCAAATAGTTTAACAGTTTTAATAGTTTAAGTTTTTTTGAATGCCAGTTCAACTGCAGAAGGCAAAGCTCCAGCATGTCAGAGTACTTTTGCTAGACTGAGCAGGTCTATGGCTTTTTTTCAGATTCTATGTTGTTTTCCTAAGAGGATTTACTTTTCATTCCTGTAATAGAATATGTAACTTTCAGAGACCACAATATGACTCTTCCCCCCCTACCCCCAATTTGGGATGCACAGCTTTTTTGCCTGCAAATTGCGGGGGACATCTTAAAGAAATCCCTTCAAAAGTCCTGGCAGACAGTATGTTGCAGAATCATTGTATTAAGACACAATTCCCATATTATTACCATACGACATGTTTCCATACTAACCCACCTCTGCTACAAAGATGATTATTACGCAGTCATTCTTTTGCTCTTCCGAAAGTTCATATAATAGGGAATGCAGTGTATTCATCAGGTAATTCTGTTTTTCCCTTTTCACAGTAGGAATACCAATGACCAGTGAGACTTCAAAGACAGGAGACAAAAATCATTTAATGTCAGACAAAGACTAACTTTTGATTCCATTTTAGTTTTGATTTGACACGACCATGAGAACATATGAATGAGTCTGTTAGAAGATAATTATAACCATGACCATTCACCAACTGGCTTTTCTGGTGACAGTCAATATTCTCACAGCACTGTAATAACATTTACCCCCAGCTAGGTTTAGATTAGAGATAATTTTATCTGTGTTCTAAGCACTGTTTCCATGCTGTGCAGTGTAGATAATTTGCACTGGGAAATTATTCAAAGAGCCATTACTACCTCTGTCAAATGTGTGGGCACCTGCTAGTGAGTTTCAGAAGTGTGTATTTAAAACGTTGCCCTATCCATTTCTATGGAGCTGGAAAGATCGTAGCAGGAAAAGCTGATATTGCTTTAGTGAGCAAATGGCTTTCTCACAGAAAGTGAGTCCTGTAATCTCAGTAAGGAATCCATAAATAAACTGCTCTCTGAGCAGCTGAACTGCTGTGAAATGATGGCTTAGGCATAATCAGTAATAAGAAAGGAACCAAAATATACTCTGGCCAAGGTTGCAGAGGTGAAAAACAATGCTGTATTACATCCTTAGTTTTTAAGCCAAACTACTCTTTTTTCATGGACGAGGGCATTCCTAAGTCAAGGAGCTAATATTACTCTATAAACCTATGGAAAACTGTCCTAGTCATGAAAAGTGTGTGAGGCTGCTAAGAAAGCAGCATATTTTGAAGGAAATGAATAGATGCTGTGAGTTGCTTGAGACTTTACTATTGGTGCCAATGTCAATTCAAAACCATAGAAGTTCCAGTGTTCCTTTCCAGTGTGTAACTTGCAAAACCACTGGTTTTTAGCTTTTCTTCTCACACACTGAAGGTCAACCTGTACTTGTTGTAATTCAGTCTGCTATTGTGATTTCAATTAATAAATAAACTTTGTGCTCTTCTATTACTTTTTACTTCTATGTTTGCTGGAGAATGCATCAGGTTCTCCGTGATTTTTCTGCCACTGTTTGCTAACTACTTTTGCTATTTTGCAGACCAACACGGATCTATAGGCACTCAGTGAGAACTACTGCAGTAGGCACATTGCTACAATTGCTCTTATTTGTGAGAAGACTGTAGAAAGCTACCCATTTTCATGGGCAATAACAAGTTTCTCCGTAACTAATACCAAAAGTGCTGGTAATATTTCTTTACCTAAAAATCCAAATTTATAGAAATATAAAAAACAAATAAATGGCTGATCAGTTGGTTTGCAGTTTGTTTCCTCCTTTTGACTGTTCTTTTTACCTACTACTTGACAGTTTGGAGAAGTTGTAATTTAATCATTTTTATTATGGTTCATCAGAATTCGCTCTTTTTTTCTCCAGGCATTGAGTTGATTTCTCACTTGCATGAAGAAGCGGAGTTGGAATTTTACTAATATATTTCAAATTAAAACATCACATTTCAATTTGCTTATATCTTTAGCAGATTGATCAGATTGGAAAATCTTCTTGGGTTCCTTATGCATACTAATTTTGTGGGAAAAACATCAGCCAATGCATCTTAGCCATATATGTACATTACTAAGAACAAAAAATGATACTGTTTCCAATTATGACTTTTTTTTATATTTGAAAAGCTTTATCAGAACACTAGGAGTAAGACCTTGAAACTAGGATGGGAGAGGTAAAACTGCTTTTGCCACGCTATAAAAATGTATTTCATTTGTCAATATTTTAATGTTGAGGGAGAAAAAAGGTCTCCAAAGTACTAACAGAATTTAACAAACTTCATGAAATGCATATAAAACAGAAACYAAGTTTTATTTCTTACCTCCAGTTCTCTCTTGCCCAATGACAACATTTGGAAAAATAGAATTCTCATATTCTCGAAGGTGAGGTAGATAGCTGTACATGTTTTGAAGATGCATGGAGAATTTTCTAGTGAGATTTAATACTTTCCACTTTGTATTATCTTAAAGAAACAACAAATCCACACATTTACATAAAATAAAAATCCATCTGCAAAGACTTTTATTCAAAGAGTTCTCCTCAATTAAATATTAGATTACCACACTCACAAAGTCACTTAGAATTATTTATCAGAAGAGACTATATTTCACATAAATACTTCATAATGCTTAGCTTGCCTGGTGATTGATTCCTGCTCCAGTCTACAATTTTCCCAGTTTCTCTAGCAGATCTCAGGAAAAGGCCTGATAAGATCTCAGGTATGAGTTCATGGCAATGCATTTCAGTAGCACATATACAGATCAAGAGGATTGAACCCTGCCTGTGGTTAGGGATTAGTTGAGAATCTCATTGTATTAAACACTTCACACCCAGAAAATAACACAAAGATCCAATCCTGAACAACCAGTGGAACTCCAGATGGAGTTCTCGGTGCAGAGATAACTGCAGGATTGGGTGAAGTCATTTTAAATGCAGCGGGAGAAAATCGGTACATGTTTTGTGCAGGTGGCAGGTTATATTTTTTTAATTAACAAAAAGAAACACAAATCATGTTAACAAAGTTCAATGCTTTCACCTGAATGTAACTCATGGTAACTTTCAGTACAGTTCAGGTTATAAAATTCAATGACAGAAAAGGACAGTTAGAACAAAGCCTTTAAAAAGGGCCAACCAAATTCAAGCCTAAAAAACCCAAAACCCTCACCCAACGCCATAAATCCTTTAAAAATTTAATAGGGAAAAAAAAGAAAAAGAAAGAATATCCTCTATTATTTTAAAATGAAGATAAAAACACAGGATACTTATTAATGTTAAATACATATTTTAAATAAAAACCTATTAAAAAAAGCAAACTACATATAAACATTTTTAAATGTCAAGTTTAACACCACTGGAACAATCTGCTTCTAGAATTATTATAACATTACTCAAATGTACAAAATAATCATGGTTAATGTAAGATAGCCATAGGAACACAGATTATAAGCACAATGCAATTGAAAAGGGAAAAAGAAAAGGAGAGGTATCTGAAAGGATTAAAAGGGAGATTATACTTATGGAGGAAGAACATTAAATGGTCCTTGTTTCCTTGTTGGAAACAAAACAAAAATACTCCAGGCTATATATTAACCAGGCATCTATAGGCTTATATCTTATCTTCTGGACTTGAGCAGTATATGGCTCTCATATGGCTCTCATTTTGTCATTCTCTTCTATTGAATTTATCTATACCCTACTAGTTACCCACAAGGTATATGTCTTGCACTGAAAGAAAAGAAAGCTGCTATGAATTCACCTGAGATAACTTATATTTAAGTGGGAACCTCCTCCAGATACTTTAATCAGCTGTGTAAAGAGGCTGGAGACAGGGAACTTCACAATATTTGAACAATACCTCAAGTAAATTTAGACAACAAAATTGTTTTAACTGAGATAGAGAAAACTTGAAAACYCACAGTTTCACAATCCGTAGAGCAAGCCAAGGCTTATCAATTTAAATGAAAAGTTCTTTTGCCTAAGAAAGGCATCTGGAACAAACTGCCAAATTTACCACTATTAAAAGTTCCTTAAACAATTCCTACAAGAGATTATATTCAGCTTTATTCACCAAGTTAAACCCTGCCAGAAACTTAGCAAGAAGGCAATGTCTCTTGGAAGTTCTTCAGTCTCTAACATATTCTCACCAAAAAAAGAAAGATAAACTGCCAGATTCCCTCTCCCTCCAAATACAGCTTCAGCTTTGAAAAACATTTTAATATATATGCCTAGACCTTTGTGTACAAACACACAAGCAACTCCTTCCACTCTGATTTACTATTAAACATACTAGATTTCTGCTGCATAGAAGTCTTTTTCTTACTGCCTTCCTAATTTTTCAAGCACTTTCCATTTTTATAAGAAGGCATCTCTGTTGTGGCCTAGGGGAAAGGTTAATAGTTTATATGTGATAAAACAAGGCTGAAATGGGAAGCAGGGGACTAAAAATAGAAAAATAATATTCAGTGATGTTAAAGAAATTGCTGCTTTGAATCCTGTGAACTGACAATGTCAACATTTTCAATGTTTGTTTGGTTTCAGTAAGAATAAAAATGGCAGGTGGAGCAAGACAAACCTGTATGATTTGTTGTTGAGATCATTGCTTTTGCAGCTAAACGTTTAATTTCACTTAGGACACTGCTCAGTTCATGTGATCTTTTTTTGTTTTCTTTTTCAGCATATAGTAGTCTTTGATGAAGTTCCATAAGCTGAGATTTGTAAATGTCTACGTCATCTCCTGTAAAGAGAACATAACTTCATTAAAAAAAAATTAATGGTATAATGGCATAAAGAGTAAGTTTAAGAATGCAAAACAGTCCTGAAAAGACATGATGAGCAGGCCATAAACAAAGAGGACACAGAAAATTTCCTCTTTGAATAGAGTAGTTTGGAAGAGTATTAAGCAGAAACAGTTCAGGGAGCAGAGATGTGTAAAGTCTTCAAAGGAAGACAAAATCAGAACGCGACATAAGTAATAAAGAATTTTTTTTCCAGTAATGACAAATCCTTGTTGCACTGAAGAGGGTAATTATGTAGTGGCTTCTCTTGTATAAAACAGCTATTATGATTTTTAAAGACATTATATAAGACATAGTTATATCTCTAAAGTTATAAAGTCTTCATCTCTGACTGAAAAAGTGCCTGAAATACATAAGGAATTATTAGGAAGGATGGTTATTTGAACTTCTGAATGTATTTGCTTCTCTGTCAGCAACTGGATTTGTGCTGTCTTGAGATTTACCTTTGTAATTTTTAGACCTTCTTTGATTAAATAACCTACAATCATACCCGGACCAGGAAGACCTTAGTCTGAATAATGATTATCAGAAACCTTTGCTCTTTGCATAACATTCTCACATAAGGCAAATTCAAGATGGTTTAGAGAAGATCCACTTTTAATAGGAACAAACACATAAAGCAAGCCCTGTTAGCATCACGCAGAGAACTTCTTAGTTGTCACAGATTATACACAAGACTCATAATTTATCAATGCCTTCACTGTCTCACTGCCTTGTGAACAAAGACTGCTAGACTTGTTAAAACTGACAGGAGGTGACGCTTCCATAATGTCACTTAGCTGAAGAACTGACCTGAAAAGGATAGGAAAACCWTGTGAAGACAGTACCAAAATAAATAGATGAAATTTCTGAACTTTCCTATTCTTATCTGTAAGATCAATATGTTGTTCCATATGCAGGAGAGTTAGCACGAAAATCAAACATAATTGTAACAACTATAAAGTTATTTTTTAGTCTGTTTTACTATACAATGATATGCAATTTAATATAAAATGTTGCCCCCATTATCAGAAACTATTTTCTCAGCTTAACTGCTTAGAAATTGAATTAGTTACTCCTATGTATTACAAAGCAAAAAAAAAGAAGAAATTTCACACAAATTAAGGATCACTCTAGAGCTTTACTATAACAAAAAGAAATTTAACAAAAGAAAAAGGGAATTTTAAAAAATTCAGTGCTACCAAGCATTTTAAAGTCAAATTGTATTACTTGGGCACTTCTCCCATTCTATTCTTAAATTGTGCTGATGCAAGGCCCCACAATCTAAAAAGATACAGGAAGACAGTAGTTTAGAAAAAAAATACTGTAGAAATAAAGTGTCAACTGCATTATCATTAGTGATTTTAATGAAAAAAGTAAACGTTAACTAAAAGTATACAAAATACACAATAAAATAAATGCTTCTAAAATTTCTTGACTTTCTTACAAATGCTTTGACTTGAAAGAAAGGCATGTGTAAGTAGGAAGAGTCTCCATGAAGCAACCAGGAAAACTAAGTTCAGGGTTGTTGCATGGAAAGGAAAATTATTTCAGCTGTGTGTACAAGACAGTTTGGGGTTATTTAAGTAAATAAGTAAATAAAAGAAAAATGAGAAAATGTATGGACATTTCATCTTTTAATAATTGTAGGGAAAAAAGTGAAGATTAAGAGTTTCCAAGGTAAATCTGTCGTGAGGTATCAGACTACAGAGCTAGAACCCCAAGACTGTGAAGATGCTACAGCACATAATGTAGAACACTCTTATCAAATACTATTTAGAAATATTTTGTTTTATGTTTTGTTTTATGCTTATCTTGTTTCACAATTCAATCTTCAGCTTTTTATTTTTTACTAAAACCATCTGCTCCCATTTATTCTTATACATGGTTTCAACAGAGTTAAGGGACTGACTCATTAGTCACCATGCTTACACAGCAAGAAAGGGACTCCAGATAGAGCATCCATACATGTAAACATGGTAGAGATTTATCTGGTAATTCCAGTACAAATTCAGAGGTGTATATTAAAGATGCAGGAATAACGGATGTGCATTCCTCCTTAAACTGCAATTGCTATTTAGGGAGTTAGCTAGCTTTGAGTGCCAAGAAAGAGTGGAGGTATAATCTTAAATGAACAGTTCCAGGTGTTCCTTCTGACAAGATGCAAACAATGGAGCGAGCCCACAAGCTTAGGACAAATACAGGTTATCATGTGACATCACTTAAAGATCCTGACAAGGAGAATTGATCCTCTTCCATTAGAGAGTTTTCTGCTGGCATATTTCAAAATTAAATGCTTAAAATTGTTATTCCAWTGCCATTTCCAGTGTTGTAATAGTATACATTTCTGCTAAACTGTATTCCCTCAGTACAATTTGTTAGAGGAAGAATCAACAGTTACGTGACAGATGAATAACAATATTTATGGTCTCCCTTTCTGTTTATAATTCTTTTAGCTACCTAGTGTCAGTATGACTCAAAACTACCAGTGCCACTACCAAGCTGACACTTTGGCATTCACCAAGTAACTTCCATGTTCCCTTGTTTATTTTCAGGTGTGCCTACCTTAACATTGTAGACACCTCGGCCAAATAAAAGATAATATTCAGCTACCACTGAGGGCAGCTAAAGAAGCTGGTGTTTGTAATGGGCCTTATGTCTTTCTTCAGGCCGGAAGAAGGAAACCGCTGTTTGGAGTCTTTCAAAATTGAAGCTTTAATAGAGCAAGATTTCTAATATTTGCATATCTCATTCAACTTACACAGCTAGTGAAGCAAGAATTTGAAAAATGTAACAAGTATTCACTTGCTGTTAGTGAAGAATCACTTTTTATAACACAAATCATAGAATCACAGAATGGTTGAGGTTGGAAGGGACCTCTATAGATGTCGTCTAGTCCAACCCGCCCTGCTCCAGCAGGGACACGGGCAGGTTTGGAAAATCTCCAGAGAAGGAGACTCCACAACCTCCCTGGGAAGTCATTAATGGGAAGCTCCCATTAACGCCCCATAATATCTGGAGTCATTAGGTGGCTCACGGAGCCTTCTTGGGGATGAACAGCACTAGATTATCTCGGGCATGAATGTCCTTGGGCAAGGGGGTCCTTGCTAGACAGGACTAAGAATGCTTCTATCATCTGAAACAGAACAAAAGGTATCATGGTATTGCAATATATCATAAAGAAATAAGACTACTGTTAGCGAATCTTTAGCAAAAAGTATATGTTTAGAGTACGGTAGTGAAGTTTGTGTATTTTGCTGTGCAATAGTATAGTTGCAAATGCTACTGCTATTACTGTAGCAAGCTAAGAAAATAAAAGAAGTATTATGAAACTAAACACTCAAGTGTTTAGCATGCTAAATGGGAAGAGGGGTGCTCTTTAAAGATCTACACAGGACTTGAACAATTGTTTTTAAATTCACATAGCTTTCTTGGAAAGGACAGAGGCTTTTAACGAATGTATCTCATCTTGGTAAGGCAGGGAGGGCCCAGAAAGAGGAGTTTCAGATATACTGCAGAACACTCTCTCTGTCCCCTATTATCATATTACCCCACAAGACCTAGTCTACACAAAAGGTCCTATTTGCACTTGGGAACATCAGGATAAAAAGAGAAAGTAGCAAGACCACCATGACCTATGGCAAAAGTACAAAATGTAATGTAATTGGAAGACGGCAATACATGAGATGGTTTTAAATGCAATCTTGTGTTATCTCCTAATATATTCATATATTTATATGACTCTCTACACCGGAAACTAAAACTGTTTAGAAACAAAACTAAACTCTAAAGCAAATAGTCATTTTGAAAGTCAAAAAGGATYGTTTCTGTCAGCTTCACACACACATACTTCCCATTTTCATGAAGGCTTCTGGTTTCAATAACAATTGATTTCTGGAAATGTCGAAGAGCTCTAGAACAATTTTTCACTATCTCCTAATAGTCAAGGGAAAAAAGAAAATTAAAGCAGAACTGGAAGTGGCAGCAGGAAATGAAGAAAAATCTGAGTCTAGCAGTGCAACAACCTATTTCTTGATTATAAGCTCCATCCTAAAACGCTTTCAGAAAATCAGTTTTGTTAATGCGCTGTTCAAAAGAAAGCCAAAAGATCACACTAACTGCAAAAGATCTTGTCATACTCTGTACTTGGAACTGCCACTCACTACTCAGGTTAATGCAKCATATTACAGAATTCAAGCATGCCTTGCACTAGTAACTGTGGTGGTTTATTGTCTTCCTGTAACTGATCTAAGGAGATAGACCTTCCTAGGTCTTCTTGTTGCACACTTTGCACGTCCAGGTTTTGCTCTGTCAGAATGAGGAGGCAAAATACCCCAAACAATGCCTCTTATTTCAGACCATCTAGTTCTTAAACACTTAAATTCTGCAAAGCATGAATTTCTAAAGGCATTTCTGCACTTTTCTCAATATGGGCACCTTCCAAAATTTGTGATACATAAATAGCCTTATTTATAATGCCACAGCACAGAATTACTTGTATCTCCTAATAGGTTAGAGATAACCAAGATAAACTACTATAAGTTCAGAAGCAGCTTCTCCTGCACTGGGTACATTCACCCATCCTGTTCGGTCGTGGTTAGAAGTGCTTAACTGTTGGGCCTTGCTCATAGATACAACATGTCTTAACACGCATCTTAACCCTTCAGAAGCCTCTGAAGTAAGAGTTACTGTTCAGGCTAGTTTATTTTGTATRGTCGAAAGGGAAAATGTAATGAGTGAAGAATTGCTCCCACTCATTTGTCCCATCGATACTCTAAAAGAGATGACACTTGCTATGGCTGATGCTGAAGCCCAGAAATAGGAGGAATAAAGTTTATTTTAGTCAGGTATAAGTCTCATTGAGTTGACTGAAATTCTTGCCCAGCTGCAATCCTAGGTTATGAAACACAGAGGTTCTACAAGCCAAYACACGGGGTTTAACTTGCAGTGAGGATAATCTCACACTGTTTTTATAGCTCTTGATGCTGGCATCTAACTGAGGAGAGTAACTAGGTAGGAGTATGCTCTGTCCATGGTCTATTTGTCTTTGATAGTATCCACATCAGGAGCCCAAGACATCAGAGGCCAGCACAGAGACGTTGTATGGACCCCCTGACATCAAAAAGAGCTGTGTGCCAGCAGTTTTGTCACACAGGAACTCCACCCATGCTAGRGAGAGAACCAGAATCATATTTCAACACAAAACAACCAAACAAAAACAACCACCACAACCTTTCAGGGTTAACTGCAAATCAAATCTAATCACTGAATTTAATTGTAGAATGAGTTCGGGCCCACTATTTTTTTGGCATAGCATGTTTTGGCATATATATTTTAAGTATATTAGTATAGATTTTTTAAAAACCATTTCAAATATACCATATTATATCTAACTGAAAATAGCTAAGCAAATTTATTTAAAAGAAAAAAACCTAAGTTTTAATAGGGCATTATCTTAAATGCTGGTTTAAAAACAAACAAGCAAACAAAACTCAGTCCTCATTTTAGAACCAAATCTTTTTCTCTATTATGATCTAGTAAAAAGCAGCCTTAAGACATTTACTCATGACATTTTGTACAGAAAAGCAATAAAAAATAAGTGGAAAATGTATAAATTGAAGATTCCATGGTGTTTGCCTGTAATTGGTGTAATTTGGTTTTAACATAGTAATGTTAGTAACATTTAAGTTCTTAATAGCAATGGACAATTCTGATTTGAATACAGCCTTTATCAGATAAGTAAAATKTATTCATTCACTTAGGACAATTAAGCAGTTACTGCTTTGTTCTGGTTAACATTTCAAATATTTTTATTGTTCTGCCTGATGTAGCAACAATCATTCATTTATACACTCATGTAATTAAATGCCTATCAACTAAAGGATTTCTGGATAAAATCATATTCTTCCAGGAACATGCAGCATTAAGAAAGCATGAAGGTCATATATTTACACTTTAAGTACAGGTTGTCATGATACACTGCACAGAAAACAAAGAGAGGTCAGAAATGTTCCTTAGTCCTTCCTCTAAAAACAGCAACTAGACTCCTTTTGTACCTGAATCTCTGTAAGATGACTCAGTTYCTCTGCTTCTGAAGACAAGGTAAGCATTATTCCTGCCTAATTAATTCCAAGAAGTACCAGACTCTTAATTTATTAAATAACATATATAGAAGCCAGTAAATCTATACAGCTTTCATAAATTTTGGATAAAAAGTTTGATATCAAATTTCAGATCAGTAAATACACTCTCTCAAGCTCCATTTGAGATGCATATTATTTAAAAATCAAAATGCAGAAGTATGCAAAAAAATATACAAAACAATAAAAGGACTTGAGAAACTGCTCTCTTACTGCACTGTGCGTTTTGGCCGTATCTTGCCTACACCCTGTAACAAAGGCCAGATGTGCAGTAACCTCTGCATGCTCTCGATTCCCCTGGAAGAAAACACAAGCATTAAGAAAAGGAGGGAAGATTTGGTCAAGCTCCTGATCAGGATTCCTTGGGACCCTAGTACTGTGGTCAGATACAGACTAAGAGACCTAAAGTAGATGGAGAAAATGTTTTCTGCACATTCATAAATCTGAATAAAGCAAAGAGGGAATGCTGTGCTTCAGAACTCCTTATCAGTCTGTTAGCTTGCCACTACTTAACTGAAGTCTTGAGCCACAGTGTGCCACTGGGTTAGTAATAATTGGCCTGCAAGGAACTCTGTCCCCGACCCCAGACTCCCGTGAGGAGTAATGCRCGAGGTGCACAGCAGGAGCAGCAGCTGGCTAAGTGCAGCATTGCATCATACCACACACACAGCACTACAGGAAATAAAAGCTCAAACCTGTAACTGGTTGTCTAYGCTAGCACATATATTTACTTCTTTATTTCGGCCAAAAACAGCTGAGGCAACTCATCAGAAACCCTCTTTTCATTACTCTCCTGCCTTTCCTGATGATAAGCTTTGTGAAATAATWAGAAATTTAATATATTAAACAATCTGCTAACCCTTAAGTATACTACTGTGAATGTGATGAAATGCAAACATTTCCTCTTCTCCTTGCCAAAGAAATAAMTAAAGAAACACAGGCTTTGCTCTTTTTGACTCAACTTACGTATTAAGGTGTTTATATTCTTGTGACATTATGTTTTTTGTGAGTTTCTCCTACCTACTAGACAAGATTTAATTTTGCTTTACTAGAAGAAAGTATCTCACAGATTTTGGTGAACAGAGCAGCTCCACATTAYACATGAATCCAGGGAGACCTAACCCTGAACCCACATAGGCAACMTGAAGAAGTACTGCCATGGGAGATGATCCAGTTTACCTCACTGCTGTGATTTCTAGAAAACTCTCTGTTCCTCCATCAAGACACCACTGTTATTTTTCATTCAGGAATAGTCTTTCTTGTGAAGAAACTTTACATAGTAAATTCATAATAAGTTTATAATGTGCTGTTATAAAGTTTCTTCTTACCCCTACTTGCTCTGCTTTTTTATACCTGCGATGCTTCTTGTTGATTAATGGAAGATCCTAGTTAACACTGGCTAAGCAAATCACTACATCAATCCTAAGTTATACATGCCTGTTCATAACTACAACTTTCTAAGAGGAGTAATTATACGACAGCAGAACACTTTTGGGCAGGAGGTGAAGTAACAACTGGACTGCAACTCAGTTGCATAACAGTAAGCACATCTGCACCATCCYGACAACAGACTTTCCTGCCCTCAGATGCAAACTGCTTTAGGCAAGTTTTGCTTAGAGGGGAAAGACCAAGACCATGCAGGATGTGGAACAGGTATTGGTACACCAGGCAATCTGCTTACTTGCCTCTGCAACACTCTAGAGGATGTCAAAGGAATAGGCCTATTACCACACCGGCTCAGACTGCGTCAGATCTGCTGAAGATCTAGTGATTGCCAGCTGCCTCTACTGCTTCACAATTCTKTTGCCACAAAACCATCAGTCTACCAAAACCTAAACTTTTGCTTATACTTATTTATGAAGCAATGGAAAAACTCAGAATGCAAGTCTCATGTGTGCTAGTCAACATGTAACTACTCAGTGAGGCTTGCATTAGCAGAACAAAATAGCCAATTATTTACTGCATTGCTGTTACTGACAGAAAACAAACTTGACTCACATCTTGCAGGCTAGTAGCCCCTTAGTATCTCTGGCTGAAACTACTGACTTTTTTTGCACAGAAATCATGACAGAGACGAAACCTAATTTGCACTTCAAGTCAACACTGAAGGGCAGAAAGGCTGCAGGCAAAGCTAAACAAAGAGTTTGCATAACTCTTTATAACATTTTTATACTGTTAGCGTACTTAAGATGACTAAAGACAACTAAGCCCAGAGCTAAGATGCCCAGTCTCTAGATTTACACTCTCTCTCTCTATTTATATATAAATATATTCAATGTCAAGAAACAGTAAAAGGGTGAATGGACAGAAAACAAAGAAAATATTACTACATAACATGATATGCTACARTCAAAGATCAAGAAAACATTGAAGTTTTTTATGGGCAGAGAAGAAAACTTAAGTAACTATCTGAAAATTTAACAAATTTGAGAAAGAAAACATGCCATGGAATATATATTGACCAATAAGTGAAAAAAAAAAATGGGAGCTGTTGAGGACGGACAGTACTTCAGCTCACAGCTACATGTGGCTAAGTGAAAAGGACATTAGAAAAAAAACAACCCCCCAAAAAAAACATGTTTGAGATGAGAGAAGCATGGAAATGGAACTCCCATACAGCAACAGGTATGGTGAAGTACGTTCAATAACAAGGAAGGGAAAACAACAGATTTAACAATACCTAAGCTCCTAATACCTTTCACTGGAAAGACACAAATTTATTTACTGTTACCTCCTCATTTAGTTATGATTATCAACTCTTTATCTACCTGTCAGACTTAACACTTTTAAGAGAGCAAACGTTTCTGAATGTGTGCTTCCAGACCCATTGCTTTCTGTTCTCACATCTGGTCCTTTTCTCTTTCTCTCGTTTCCTTTAAGTTAACAAAATTATCATTCCACTTGTTTTTTAATGAAAGTAGCCCTCCCTAAAAAGGCAGTTATAATGCATAGTGAAAACAGAYGATCAGAATCTTTCTTATTAAAGCAGATGCTAATAATAAAGGGAATGATGACAAGAGACAAGAGATGACAAGAGGAATTAATCACTTTGCTATAGAGGAAAGAACTATGGAAAGAGAAAAATTAAATCAACTTCTACCCCCGTGCCCAAAACAGAGCCTTATCAGAGAAAAGCCAAAAAGAAATAATAATAAAAATTGATTTTCAGCAAAGAGAAGTCATAAAACTCAAATCAGAAGATAGAGTAGTACTGGGGTGCATTTGTGGATAGTGCAAATGCTTTTGCTCCGTCACATCCTGAATCTTGGTTGCTTGAACACCATATTCTTACTTCTCTTTCTCCTTCCCCACTCTTAGCAGAACATTTAAAAAAAAAAAAAAAAAAAAA
>PTEX01000155.1:1157970-1210043 GCA_003342815.1 Eudromia elegans | reverse complement strand
GCGCCGCTGCCGCTCGTCCCTCCGCCGCGCAACGGCCGCGCCTCGCACGTGCGCGCGCCCGCGGGCCAACGGCCCTCCTCGGGACAAAGGTGGCCCTGGAGCGGGGCCCGAGCCCGAGCCCKGCGGGGCGCGCCTGCGAGCGCATCCCCGTGCCCGTCCTCCCGCGGAGGGTCATGCAGGACTCCCCGCGGCGCTGCCCTCCCGCAACCAGAGACTCCACAGCCTCTCTGCGCGCACGCAAAAACGCACCCGTCCCAAAACTAACCTCAGCATCTAAAAATCACCATCGGGATGGGAAAACCGGCATACTACTGCTAAATTTCCCATATTTGCACGCATACGTGGATCGGCTGACTTCAAGATCTATAATTAAAAGTAATTTTAAAATGGAGACTTTTATTCATAATGCACAGCACACTCCCAAGCAGTTCCCACCTGTATCCAAATGGGGAAACAGAAAACTAAGTACGGCTGTGAATCCCTGGGAAAGCTAGAGTTAGACTTCRCTGCTCCTGACCTGTACCTGAACTAAACTCTCCTCTGCCTCCTACTACTATGTCTTGTGTTGATATTTTTAGTGTAAACCACCTTCAAATTGCACACACTTTAAACATATATTCCTAAATGTTTTACGTTAATAAAGCTCAAAACACTACTTTCAGTGGAAGACCAATTTAAGTTTGGGCATATGTGTAGTAAAATACACATTTAGACCTAACTATTTCCTGTGTCATATGTAATGAATAAAAACCACCTTGACTTGCCAATGGGTAATAAAACCAAAACAAACACGAGATGTGATCAGACAGGAAGGATACTGAAGACGGGAGTAATAAGAACCTAACACACACTACATGTTAGTTTATTTACAAAGACAGTTGGGAAAAATGTTAGAATCGCGTATTTCCTCAAATTAGTAACAAAATATATTCCCTATGTATGGAGAATGGCTGTGGAGGCTGGCACTAAATGCAGTAGAGGTTGTTTATGTTACTCAGCCATGCTGTATTATGATCATCGCTTACTAAACACCGGCCTGTTATGGCTGAATTTATTTATRACGAGGTAGGATATTAACTGTTCACCAAAATACATGGTCACTGAAAGTTGCAAACTTCCACTTGCAGATAGGAAGTAGAAGTTTTACTTGCTTCACTCTTTTCTAACATCCTGCTCTGTATCCTTATCTCAGTGCGGTCTTCATATGTTATTTCACATGCTTAAGAACTTTATAAATAATGAATTAAATGCACACTTCTGGGGCTTGATTTGTAAATGTTTCAGGCAGATTTTGCCTCCCAGCAGCAGACTCCCTACATTTTTGGTAAGCATGTCATCTTTAAAAATACCACGTAAAACATATCATTGAGGAACCCTCCTATTAGCTCGAGAAGTAACTTAATGGCATACTTCTATTGAGAGCAGCTTACCTCCAAGGAAGGATTTCCAGGCTTGGTCTTGTGGTTTTTACCTCAAGTTCTCTTTTCTCACAAGTTACAAATATTATTGTCTCACATATTCCTTACAGTTTTCAAACATCTGTGTATAAGCAAGAGTAGAAATGAGAAAGTTTAAAATAAACATTTGACAAAATATATGCTCCAAGGTGAAACAATTAGTGGAATATTTTGCATGCGGGTGCAGTTGTCCTTCATGTGCAAGGGAACACAAACACTGAGTAACTGCCATTAACAACAGGTAACAGTCACTGCTATAGAAACTTCCTGACTGTACAGCAATCTAACTGATATTGTAGGTTAAAGTCCTCTTTTATTTATGACACTGTCTTTGAGGACATCTAATTTATAAGTAAACGAAGGTCACTAGCCT
Source organism: Eudromia elegans (assembly GCA_003342815.1). Classification (NCBI taxonomy): domain Eukaryota; kingdom Metazoa; phylum Chordata; class Aves; order Tinamiformes; family Tinamidae; genus Eudromia; species Eudromia elegans. The sequence goes on along the minus strand of PTEX01000155.1, from coordinate 1,208,213 downwards.
ACACCAGAGTCACTGTCAAGGTTATAGAGGAAGACAATCACCGAACACAGGAAACAGAGAAAGTCAAAACCTGTTTCTTAAGCTACTCCTTTAATGTTTTGATGTTCTAATGCAAGTTATGAACTGACTGAACACAACGAAACACAAGTACATTGAGTGATACAAGTAGCAAGAGGCCTGTAAAACTAAACATGTTTTCTACTGGATCACACAGCTGTGCAAAGAACCAAATGAACCTTTAAGTCATGTGTTTACACTTGCTTGATGTAAAACAAAATAGAAAGTGGGGCCAATTCCAAAAGCTGCAGCAAAAAAACAACTTGCTTTGGTTCTCAACAATCCGTGCAAAAAAAAAAATTCTTTTTCTACTGAAGCACACACATTAGAGAAAACAAACACATCCATACTGGTATGAAGCCATTTCAATAATTAGAAGATGTAACAGAAAGTGAAACTCTGAACCACCCTGCAGGAATGTTTTATTTCGGCGCACACAAGGAACCTCTCAGCAGCTGCACAGAGCAGCACTTCTAAGACGTACCTGGTGGCACCTTCTAAGTAACGCTGGCAGYCAGTGCCCCCGCGGCGGAGCCTTCTCAGAGCAGTCAGCGCGTGGCTCCCAGGCGCTGGCAGTAAGGAGCAGATGCTCATCCCCTCGCCCTACCCAATGCCAAGCTGCAAAGCYCCCCCTGCATGCTGCTGCCACCGAAACCTGGGTCCTCCTCACTCCAGGCTCTCAGGCCCACTCTGTTTAAATAATGCAGCAGCGGCGCTCTGCCAAGTGGTCCAGATGAGAGGTGCAGTGCACTTTCTGATCTGGATTATTTGTAAAGAGTTGCTTTCTACGGGCATTCAATAGAGGGAGACATTTTCTACCTTATTTTCCATCCTGCAACACTCTAGCCCGGTGAAAGTCAGATGACTCCTTTGAGAGGCTGCACTGAAAAGCAAATTTGAACTCCCCTTAGGTTTTCAGTGTAGAAATCTAATGTGCAGTCACATAACTGAGGTTCACTTATTGGCCATTCCCCCACTCTGCACTCTGCACCTCTCTGAGCGTAAAACCTGAAGGGAGGCACGCCAAATGTTCTCATCCGCCCTCCGAAATCCTGTGGGAGAGAGGCCACCAGACCCGCTGTGTGGCTTTCCGTTCTGCATAAAAGGTACTTCAATTTTCCTAGGTTTAGAAAGGTGTCAGAATGYGGCCGAGCAAGTCCAGCGGCTCCCTCGGAGCCCTCGCACCCACCTCTGCGTAGGAGCTGGAATTCTCTCTGCCCTCCCAGCAGGGCCATTCAACCCACACGGACTGAAACGCGGGCTAGTTACAACACAGTGGAAGTAGACGCCAGTACCGAAGGAAACGTTTCGGCTGAACCTGTTTTGTGTGGCGGTGGCAAAGCAAGACCCTCAGCCAGGGGCCTCCCCTGACAGCACTGACCCCGCTGAAGTCAGCGCAGCCCCCCAGGTTAGGGCTCCCTTTGCCCACCACCGGGGAGGGGAACAAGCCTTCAGAGCTTTGTAAACACTGACGTCTACGACGAACTATGATGAACCTTTGCCATAAGGMACCACAAGCTATTTAAAGGTGCCAAGCGGTGAAATGACACTGACTTTCGGCCCCGGAACAGGACAAGGTGCCCGCTCCGGAACGGGGCCGTTTGCGTCACGACTACCAGGGCGGCGCAGGGCCAAGCGAGGCCGRGCAAGACCCAGCCGGCAGAGCCAAGCGCGCAGCCAGCGCCCTCCTCGGGGCCGCCAGCAGGGCCCGCCCGCCGCGCGGCCGTTAACGGCGGYTCCAACGGTCGCCGGAGGGCCGGCGGAGCGCGCGCCGCGGAGAGACCCTCCCTGGCGGCTCCCGCAACCACTTCCAGGTCGCGCGGCGGCTTCCGGCGAGCGGCGGCTGGGGCGGCCGCCGCGAGCGGCCCCGCCACCAACGGCCCCCGCCGCCGTAACGGCCCCCGCGCGGCGCGGAAGATGCTGGCGACGCTGTGGGGCTTCCTGTACAGCCGCTGGCTCCGCTTCTGGCTCAAGTGGCTCGTGCGGCTGCTGACGGGCAAGTGCGAGCTGCAGCGCGTCGTGGAGGCGGGCGGGCGCGGCGCGCGCACCACGCTGCGCCTCGGTAAGCGCGAGCGCCGCCGGGGACGCGGCCGAGGGCCGGAGGCAGCGGGCGTTTGTGCCGGTGCTGACCCGCGCTTTTCTTTGTGTTGCAGAGCACTCCCTAGAGTCCTCCAAGAATAAGGTAGGAGATGTGGGAGATGGGTGTGCGGTAAAGGCGCCTCTCCTGGCCGCCCCKCAGCAGCCTTGTCGGACGGGCCGCGGCGCTGAGGTGCTGCCCCTCGAGGCAGGCTGTTCTCTCAGCGACAACATGGCTTGGMGACGAAACGGGATTAAGAGGAATTATGTGGATAAAACAGTGAAATGCGACACCACTGTGGCATTGACAGGAGTGTCACATCTGTGGATAAGCATCAGTTCTTTCACGGTTTCTGAAAGAACACGTGTGTGGCAAGCTTACTAGCTGGGCAATAACAAGGATAAAATAAGGCAATCGGTTTCTGCGTGCTAACRAGGTCCTTGGCTGCTTGCCTTACAGGTTTTAAGAAGTGCTGTACATGTTGACGAAGCTGACGTGGAAAAGTGTGTTAGAGATATAATGAAAGAAAAGAAAATTGAACAGAGGAATACAGGGTATGTTTGAAAGTATAAATATTTCTGATGTAAACTTTCATGCTTGAGACGTTAAAAATGTTATGCGTATCGTAATAAAGCAGGGATTCTCCCTCTTCCCGTATCCTTGATGTACAAGCCTGAAATTTTGCTCTATAATTTCTGACAGGAGAAGGATGGGATGTGTATTTCATGTATATAAATTCATATAGCATTTTTTGCTATATGAAAATTTAGAGAAAAGTGTTTTGAGAAAAACACTTTTTTTTTTTTTTTGAGAAAAGTGTTTGTATGGAGAGATTTTTTTAAGACGTATTTTTAAGGAATAATGCCTGACTGTGCGCCATGGAAAACTGCTAGAGATGTTTTAAGCGGGATCATACAGCAGAATACTTAAGCTGTATGCAGCAATTTGGAAAATAAAGTGGACTAGTCCACTTCCTAATCTTGGTGCTTATATAGCACTAACGTAAGAAAAGTCCTATACATGCAATTGAATCAAGAATTCATGGCTAAATTCTAACTTTTGTTGTGTTTTGTTATTATTGCAGGTTTAAGGCAAATCTGCATATATGCTTGTTGCAGATATCAGGATATAAGAAGCTTTACTTGAATGTGGAAAGTCTGAGAAAGGTTCCTTATGATTCGGATAACAAAGAGCATGAGGAACAGTTAATTGAGGTGAAAATAATTTGCTATCTTTTTAATTCTAAGGATATGACTGAAAAGTTTAAATTTGTACGCATAGATTTGGTGGTTCTTCCACTCCCTCCCAAAGTCCAGCAGCTAGCATGAACTTAACTAGCTACTTATTGATAGTATTTTTAACAGAAAACTGGCCTATATTTGAATTTCTCTGCTGCTAAATTTGTAGATTAGTGTTAATTATGCAAAGGTTATTTCATGCGAAATCAAACTTACTATATTAATAGTAGGGTTTTTTTGTGTAATGGGTCACTAAACAGTAATGGCTTTGAAGATATTTAACCTTACGCATGTCTCTAACTTTGTAAATCAGTAATTATTACAAAAAAAGACACCAATCCTCAGTTGTTACTAAATCCCACTCAGCATCAAAGAACATAACTTAATACTGGAAGATAAAAAATTACCAGTAACTTTTAAAGCAATGGTAAATAACTGCAAACGAGTGGCAGTACTGCTTAAGGTTTTTAAAAATAGCCTCTACTGTGCAACCACATTAGCATGCCTTTTAACATTTCATAATTGTCTCGCTTGCTCGGCGAGTCCCCGTACTGTGATGCACCAGGCAAACATTCATGGTGAATTTATATTGCAATTTACAGCTGGCCTGCGAGAGAACATGATAAGCAAATTATCTTCTGGAGCGAAGCACGTATTTGCTACTTGAACGTCAGTAATATTGCTTTTGCTCTGAAGGGAAATTAGCACATTTAATGTTAAATGTAATAATTTCCATAGCTGTCCGAATAAGCTATTACAGTGTGATTCCAGATTGCCCCTAACCGGAAAGGCCAGTGTGTCATTTGTATCCCAGTCCAGGTAGGATGGTTTGTAGCTCTGAATTGTGTAACTGGAAAAACTTTGGCAGCTATATCTAACATAGAAGCGTGTTTGTGCAGCTCTGGAATTTGCTCATGCCTCATGAGAGCCTGAAGGCCAGAATCAGCAAGCAGTGGTGTGACATTGGCTTCCAAGGTGATGATCCCAAAACTGACTTCAGAGGAATGGGCATGCTGGGATTAGTGAATCTGGTGTAAGTATAAATATTACGCTTTTGCTGTAACTCATTCTCAACATCTTACCTGTTGAGTAAGGCTATTTCTAGGAAAGACTGAAACAAATAGAAATGGTGACTTCTATCTCACAGTGAAAAGGTGTATTCTAGATAAGTCAGGTTTCTAACAGCTGCTCTTTTGTAAATYTGTAGTCAGCTAAAAGCCAAAAATTGAGAGAAAGAAGAGAGTTGTGCAAACTTTTTTTTTTTTTTTTGCTGTCATATGATAGACTTGCTATGTAACAACTTAGTAGGAACACATGAAAAGCGTTAAAWTTTTTAAATTACCGTTATGTAAAGTAAGTATGTTTACATAACTTCACCAAGGTAATTTGTGGACTTAGGCGATCTTAATATTTGCTGTTCTGATCACTGTGATCGTTTTATTGTATGCTAGTTCAAATCATTTAATTTGCTACAATTATTTTTCATTTTGTGCTGTTTTTCAGTAAAGAGTAGTATTCGATTCTAGTCTAAAGTTACACATTTTGAGATTGAACACATGAATACTTTGTGTGTAGACTAAAAGAACTAATGAAAGGTTTTACTTGGCATTAACAGGTATTTTAGTAAACATTACACCGAAGAAGCTCGTCAGATCCTTTCTCATTCAAATCACCCAAAGCTGGGGTAAGTCATGACACAACTTTTTCTGGCTTTTCTTGTATAAAAGTTCACCTGAAGACTATCAAATACATATACTGAAATTTAAGAGGAGAATGTTGTGTGGTTTTCCACACAATAGATATCTTTTACGTAAGTTAGCTTTATTTTTAATAGGTTTAGGCTTAGAAAAGAATACTTAATGGTTATTTGCTTACTCATCTCATGTTGGAATGGTGTAAGGCCACTTTCTTGCTAGCTTCTATTCGACAATAGGTGTATACGAGTAGTTGTTTTGATGTTGTTTCAAAGCTTTACTTGATTTCTGAAAGCAGTCTGCCTATTTAAACATTTCTGCTCACTGTACAGGAAAACGTTTTAAAACAAGTCAGATACTGTTACTGCATATATCCCTCTGGTCCATCCTCTGCCCAGTTAATTGTCACCTACAAAGAATGGGAGACTTTCATGACTTGAAGTACCAAAGACATTGCCTTACACAGTAAGATGATGAATAGGAAGTCTGAGACATTTTACGTCATCAATTAAACAAACGTATCATTGACATTTAAAAGAGCACTTAAGTCTTTTATGCATTTATATTGTAGGGCTTTTTACACTATGCAACAGATAGAAACAGATTTTCACTTTGAAGAATGTGAGGTAGAGATGACTAGTCTGGAGATTCCTTAACAACTCTTTTTAACTACTGATCTTTAATGTTAGAGCAGATATGATCATTTCAAATAAGCAAATTCAAGTCAAAGCCAATTAGTCTTTCCAGTCAATATTGCCTAATGAAGACATTTTCTATATTCTTGTCTACTAAACTAGATCTTTTTAAATAGTTTTCACATAGTTTCAGATGCACTAGAGAAATGGCCAGAGTTGCCACAGCACAGAAATGGACTCTGTTATCCTAACAGACTGGCTCTGGGAAATTTGTAAGTCTTTCTGTTCGTATGGTAAAAGGTTAAATGTGAAATATGATTGCTGTTGCAGATATTCTTATGCAATAGTGGGAATCAACCTGACAGAAATGGCATACAGCTTACTTAAGAGTGGTGCGCTAAAGCCTCATCTGTACAACGCCGTCTCCGGGTTGCCACAACTGGAGCACTTCCACCAGTTCTACTGTAAGTAACTGTAGCTCTTGCAGCACAGGTTCCTGAGGTAGCTCTGTGCTGTGCAGAGCTGTATTTTTTAGAGGGCACTTCCACTCTTTTTCTCATTAGCCACAGCAAGCTAGTACCTGCTGATATTTAACTGTTATGCTAGAGAATTATACATTATGCTATACATTATGTAATTATATATTAAACTACTGCATTTAATGTGCCTAGCGATTTATTTCTGAGCATACTTCACTCCTTTTTCTTCCAAATCAATCACTGGAATGGGATGCTATCTTTATGGGATAAATCCATGAGGCTTTCTGTAGCTCAATGGGTTTAATATAAAAATTCAGTGTTTGCACACTTTTCCTATTCCTTATTACTGAATACAAAAGGCTGCTGTTGACTAGTGTGAGGCACTCCCTATCCTAAGGACTTGAAGAGAGTCCTAAGGACTGTTCGTCTCAGAGCAGAAAATTGTGGGACTCAGTTGTGCAGGTTTCCAATTTTGTTTTCTTTACAGGTTATCTAGTTTATGAGTTTGACAAGTTCTGGTTTGAAGAAGAACCAGAAAGCATAATGCACTTCAACCAGTACAGAGAGAAATTCCATGACAAAATTAAGGGACTCCTTCTGGATTATGATGTCATACTGACCTTAAAAAGTCCAYCAAAACCGTAATCTCCTCTGCAGTCTGTCAGATTCTGCATCAAAAATGGAATTATGCATTTGGATGGAAGTTTTGCATCTTTGGCCAAAAACTGTTTAACAGTGGAACTTTTTTTTTTTAAACATAAAAAAAATAACATTTCAATTAACGATGCTTGGACAATCAACCTCTGTTTACAGCTCTTTATATGCTATTCTCCAAAGGACTGCAAAGTTTTTTTGTTTGTTTTTTAAGCATAACTCAAAAGTCTGAAGATCCTCTGGGTAACTTGTTCTCCCAATTTCTTATACATTTCTTGATGCAGGAACTTGCTTCAAGTATTTTATGTTGAGTCATGATTCTCATTAATAGGTTTAACTGTTAATTGTCTTAAAATATTTTTTAGTTAAAMGTATTCTGGTTTTACATTTTTTACATCCTTCTTGTTTTCTTTACAAAACTGATAGTCGGTAAATCAATGTTAATTTTCTCTGTGATAACGAGGTCCATGAATGGGATGTATTAGTCACAATTTTAGAGAAGAGAATTAATTTTTCAACATGATTGTGTATTTAACACAAATTTGTTTTGGCTAGAGAAATTTTCTACCCAGGGATTTGTAGCTACAAATTCCTATGCATAGAAAGAACTTTAATTTACAGACAAAAAGAATGACAAATAAAAAGTGTAAGGATCAAATCCTCAGAGTAAAACTGACCCTTCCGAGAATATTCCTGCTGTCAAAAATCTTGGTTCCCTCTGGTCAGACCCTCTAGTTTGCTGCTCAGGCTTCTTGACTTTGTTTTGTACTTTTCTTTTAGTAGCTATGGCAGTATTCTCAGTGGGAAGTGCAAGAGAGTTAGTTTAGTCCCTTTTATAGAGTTTAATATGAAACTTTCAGGCAGCTGCAGTTCCTGTTTTGTGAAAATAAATTGAGTACAGCCTCTAGCCAAGCTGCATTTTCCGCAGGAGGGATGCAGCTGTGACATGTTCCTTAATATTAGCGTCTTCAGACAATCTAGTCAGTAGGGCTTTGTGTCTGTATTGTGACTAATTCTCGCTTAAAGCAGCTTTAAAACAAATTTGGTACGACCGTTGCTTACTTTTCTAAAACCTACTATTGAAATAAGTGCCTTCTGCTTTATTCAGTCAGTGTTTTAATTTGATTTTGCATCCAGATCAGAGCCTTAGAAGCTTGAGTTATTTGGGATAGACTACATGATACATCTGAATAGCACACCGCTGCACAAAGTGTGTATGCTAATGCAAATTTTCWTKTTTTTTTTTTTTTTTTTCCCTTTTAATCATCTCAGGTAAATTAGTTAACTTCTGTTTGATCATTAAATCATAAAAAGTTTCTCCAAGAACACTAGTTTTCAATAAAAGAGGAAAAAGCCCCTTTTGGTGGCAAGTGACACTTGACTACATATATGAGTAACACTACAGAAATATTTTATGTATTGTATGTAAATTGAAATCTCCTTGGAGATACTCAAAGCCCGACTGGACAAGGTCCTAAGCAGGGTGTGCTAGCTGCCCCTGCTTTGTGCAAGGGCATTGGACTAGATGCTCTCTAGGGGCCCCTTCCGTTCTGTGATTTTATCGTATTAAAAACTAGCAGCTTCTTAGACTGCATCCACACAGTTTCTCTTGGTCCCTTAAGAGCAACCAGCAGTTGCGTATTCCTAGGATAGCTCCTGATCAAGGTAAAAAAAAAAAAAAATCACATAGGAAAGAGGTAAAGATGTTCCGTTTTCTTTCTAAGCCAAGTAGAGGTGAGAGTCAAAGTTTATTTATGAATATCTTTTCAATATCAATACCTAAAGTTATTTGGTATGACATTTTTAATATAGTTTCTCCTACTGTGCAAATGTGTACGAGTGTTAGGCATAGGAACTGGATAGATAAACAAGTTCAGGTAGGAATAGTCATTTTATATGGCTCTGAWCAGTATTAGTTGCTGTGATTAAAGTTACTACAGGTACAGCTATAAAAGTATAGAAACAGGATCATAAAGGTATAAATAAAAATATTAACAAAGAGGAATTAATGTAATGGATCTCACMATAAYGTGGAGAGTAAAGATAAGCAGAAAGTGTTACTATAGAGGAGAAAAATCTCCTTAAACTTAATAATTTGTTTTTGAAGGTGCATATGATAATAAAAGCAAGAGGGCATTGTAAATGTTTCAGGCGTCTCTTAAGGATCTTACCTGACTAAATTTAAGAAGTTTTAGTTTTTTTGGTTTTTATTTTTTTTTAAACCTTGTGGTGATGCCGTGGCTGGTAAGGCGGAAAGCTAAACCAACTAGAGATAAGGTACTTGGAGTCCTGGGGAAAGGCTGAGATCCTACAGCACGTTCTTACATTCTCTTCTTGCTATGGAGCTTCAGCTCTCTCTCATCACTAGGGACCTGAAAATTCCTTAAATCAAACCAACAAAGGAAGTGGAAAAGTCTTTTTCTCAGTTGCTTAAGTTGGTTGTTTACTACTTTCTAGCTCCAACTTAGTCACATTTATCTTCCTCATTAATTCTATTTTGCTGTGTAGATTTGCTTTCCAAGCAACAYGAGACAGACACTTTTTGAATTTCCAGCAAGACCCTGAGGTATTTGACAGCAGCAGGAAGAGAGACTCATTTCTTTCTGTTGGCCTACTGCTTGCTGGCAAGTAGCAACATAGCTTGAGCCATCTCTGTGAAAACTTCCCTGCCAGGGTCTGCAGCCTTCGTGCTAACCTTCCTAGCCTCAAAACCTGCACGTCTCCTTGCTCACTAGGAGATTACCCTTCAACAACAGCATAAGACCCTTCAGTGTAGCATTGAGCCCTGTGTGAGATGTGTCTTTATTAAAAACATGAGCTGGGAACATACTGTGACAATACACAAATAAGAAAGTAACCTCAACCATCATTAAAGGAGTGGCATATGGTTTGATAAATGTGTTAGTTTKGATGTTGTAATTGTTTAAAAGGAATATTCAGTGTTAGGATCCAATACATTTTCCCTCAAACAGTCAGAATTGCATGCAGTTTTTTGCAYTCCAGTACCCAAGTCCTGTCTAAGAGTCACCATTTTTATAGTACTGCATTTCCCTGTTTGCACAACTGGTAAGCTTATTGTATTATAGTGGTAATTAAAATGTATGGAAAAAATGTGTCTAGGGAAAAGCACCAGTMAGCAGGATTTTATACCAAGTCTAACACGTTGTAGACTGAACCTAAGGTAACCCTGCAGTAATGGAAGATTTGAAACAGTAGTAGGTTGCCTTTCTGCAAGCTGAGATAATCAATTTATTTAACATCAAAACTTTATTCTAAACAGTCTTAAAGGTTAAAGCCTTGGCAAATTTTCATGCTGTTAATAATCAAGTGTTACATCTTWAAGTATGTACTGTTTTATTAGAACTAGCAAGAATTGTTAATTTTCTAACTTGCCGCCTCCTTAAAACATCCACTCTTGTGAAAATTTATATGTAAATAGTAATATTTTAGAAAACAATCTAAAAAAGTCAACAGCAAACTGAAGACAAGGTGGYTCTATGAACTTCTCTTGTTGTTAAGCTGTTGCTACTGGAAGTAGACTGGAAACTCAGCTACTGGAACAACTGGAAACCCTGTTGTTTAGCATATACTTGAAACACGGTGCTACTGCATAAACACTGATCTGAAGATGAAAAGTTTGCCCTAAAATAAAATGTAGTCTTTCAACAAGTTGCAACACATTGTTTTGCAAGTAACCCACTTAATCTGAAGGCATGGCTTAAAGGCAGTRCTACCTATGAAATGGAGAGCATGTTGTTAAAACCAAGTGGCTGTGGTACAGCAGGGTGGAGAACTGGGCTTTTTGTCATAAAGCACAAGAGGGGAAGGGGCAAATTGAGCCCCTCAGATGAAAGGTTATAGGTTTGCATTCTGCAAGAGCAAGTGCTCATCCTTCAGATTTTCTATCCTACTTTAAATAACAAATGCTTTACACACATACACACTCAGACTTGWTTTATGAACTATTGTTTGTATTTAATTAGATGGGAGTTCAGCAGTCAGTATTCTTGAAAAAAACTGGTAGTGAATGCATGATAAAAGCGTGACTTACTGTTCTTGCTATTGTACCTGTTTGTGTGTAGTACAGTGGTTGTCAGTCTCTGGAGAGGTGTTTCTTGTGCCAGTCTAGAGTATTGTCTTTCACGAGGGGGAAACGAAGATGCAAGCAAYGACAGCTTGTGGGCAGTTTCTTCTTACCACACTGTGCTGAGATAGCTGCACACTAATAGAAATTTCCGTTTACCACAGTATAAAAGCAATAATGTGCAAAAACCGTGATGTCTGTGTACTGGAAGATGTTTACAGTGGTAGCAAATTAAGAATGAGTTATTCCAAAATCCTGTCCGTGCACCATTAGCGCATTATGGCTTTCTTCCAAGCTGGCCTTGCTTTGTTCTTACACATGCACTGTGATAGAAGAGGAGGTTTTATCCTATTTTCTARTTCTGAGAATCTGTTTCAAGAGTTCTTCTAAGGTTCTTTCACTGATACAGAGGTACAGAGCTTGCATTTATATCTTTCTTAAGAACTGTACAGCACAACTACTACCTGGTTAGAAAGGGGAGGAAGCAGAACATCTCTGTTTGGAAGCTGAAATGGATGGGAAAACAAGAGGATTGGGGAAGGGAGGGTTCACAAATGCTACCCAGTTCACACGCTATTCTTCATTTTTAAATTGGCATCTAAGATGTGCACCTTAGATCAGCCACTGAAACTAGTAATAGATTCAACTGACTGCAGAATCTGTGCAAAATATGCTTTGAATTTAACCCTCAGGGCTAGTCTGGTACCACAGAGAAATGTTCTTACAGGCAAGTCCACCTGAAGTGTTATTTCTGCTGTAATGTAAAGTTGTAAAATTGGAAAGTTGTTTTATTTACCTCTGACTAAAGCTTGTGTATGASAACCTTTAATCCTCCTTCTCACAATAAACTTGACAAAACCTCTTTTTCAAGTGTTACCGCTACCGTGTGCTGTGTGGTCTCACTACATAGAGCTGTAAGGAAGGGTCTTCTGCTTGTGCCTACATCACAAGCAGATCTGACGTGGAAACCAGTGAGCTCCGGTCCCAGACCTGCCTCTCCCACAGAGTCACYCGCTGGGCACCTCAGCCTGAAGGAGACCCAGCAAAGGCCAAGATCCTCTACAGAAGCAGCAGGCCGGGACATTGGCACCACGAGCCTCCCCTTTGATAATGGCTGAGCTGACCTAACGGCCCCTGTGCTGCTCCTCAGTATGGTTTCAATTTTTCAAATATTTTAGTCAAGCCTGACTACTCCATTTTCTGACAAGAACAGATACAACAACAAGCACCTGCTGACAGTTAATTCTCCAGTTCTGGTAAAACGCATCTTCTAGCTACAKAAAACCTCACTATTAGCAAATTATCAAAATCAGAAAAGGCAAGATAGGCTTACGGTTAAGCCACTGACAAGGAAGCTGGAAACTTGCAGAGTAAAAGCAGAAGAGTTGATCAACATAAATAAATCCGAAGCGAGTGAAGACTTGTCGAGCGCTGTTTCCTACCAGTRACGAATGCCTACATACAGCTACACCACATGCAAAGAGACACAGTTACYGCAGGTTCAAAACGCTCCTGCGAGATGAAAGGATAACAACAACAAACCTGTAATAGGACGTGTCTCGGGGAGTACCCAGCTTAAGGGCCAACCCCAACTCTTTCCCACAGCTGGCAGTGCAGCTTACCAAGCAAARGCACCATTTCCTTGCCTTTCGCTTTCCTTTCTCTTCCCTCTCCCTATTCTCACTAGCCTCTGCCATCTTCCTTTAGGAAAGAGCTGCAAATTCCAAAGCTGTTTGGCTGGCAAGGGCTTAGCAAGTCTGAAGAACTGGAAGAGTATCACCCTAGGCCTCACGTCTGACCACAGGTTTTCGCACTTGAGAAAGAAGGAAAAGTCCTTCCCACTTTCTGGCCCTAGGATTAAGTCCCCTAAACACACGCTACATCTCCCAGATTGAAAAGCATCTCCGTGCCAAAGCTGACCAGGTAAKAAACACAGCCGCTTCTGAAGCCTTCCTGACTCTAGCTCACGCAGCACGCCTACGACATGAGAATTTTTCTTAGATACTCATCTTKCCTCGAGGGTCTTTGCATTGTCGCTTGCTGGGCAGCTGAGCCTTCTCCATGCTTCTCACCAGCTCCCAGTCACCACTGGAGAGGAAGCTAGGGCAGATCTTGCCATCAAATAAGCACTTGCCAGGAGGCCACCTGGCAGCTATCAGGCCCTCATCACGTGAGCAGCTTCACCAAAGGCTCCTCACAAAACCAGCTCACCCAACTTCTCCTGGAGCAAAGCCACTCAGAAAGGTGSCCTGGCTTATGCTACAGGCTTTCTTGACATGGTTGTCTTAGCTAAGGAAGCAAGGAAAGCAAAACAAAAACGACCTTGCAAAACAGCAACCATTACAATCTGCTTGCCAGTACCTCTTGTTCCCACAGCTGTGAGAGCAGAACRATTCTCTGCTCCAAGGGCCACCTCTGCCCTGTGGGCAGGGCTGAGCAGGAAGCCCTTTTAAGATAAAGAAACATTTTCAAGGTGCAGAGGTCTGTGCACCTCCAGGAGCGTGTGAAAGACATATAAAACAGAAATTTTAGAGGTCCGCAGTATGCTTAGAGGGGTTAACACTTGGTATTGAAGACTATCGTGATAACTAACTGAGTTGCCAGTCATTACAGTAAAGCACTCTGCTCTGGCCTTGGCATCTGCAGCTAACACACTCAAAATCATATTCTTCAAAATAGTAATTATAGCTTTACTGAAGCTATAATGAAGGTCACAGTTTGATACCTATTTAAACCAATCTACATGTTCATATGCAGAAAGACTACTGCTTTTTTCAATTGTTATGTGTAATCTACATAGGGCTAAAATTCRAAGAGAGAGCTCTAATTTTTACCAATATAAGAAAAAAATCAATTATAAAATGATTCACAGGATTCACACAATGGCATTTCCAATACAAAGCACTCAAATTGGCATCTTCTTCAAACTGACCTTATATATACAAATAGTAGCAGCCAAAGTGTCAAAAGCAAATGTGTATTCACCGAATGGCGCACACACTAAGCTGCTCTGTCACTGCTAGTTTTGAGGCTGACATCTCCGCTTCCCTGTTAAAAACATGCTATTTGACAACTTAAAAGCATACCTAATAAGCTCTGGCAAAACACAGATGGCCTCTAAAATACTGGGGAGTGGGGGAGGAGGTTCTTAAAAAGTAGCAACAACTGTTGTCATCAAGTGTAAATATAACAGGAAAACCAGCTTAACGAATTTGTGCAGKGTGAGAAGCTTACAGGGGTTACTTGTTGCAGATGGATTTAAACACATTCAAACATTAGACAAAACAAAGCATGGAAACAGCAAATGCTTTTGTTCCAAAATCTGTTGACRATGATCCAAAGTCACTTGCTTATGCAATAAAACACAATCACCTACTTTTCCCTCTAGCATGAGTTTAATAGTTAAAAAAATCAAATCTGTGCAGAGTGTATTTTATTTGTTCACATTACCCTATTTGTGGTTAAAAACCACTTCATCTGACAGTTTAAAACCATTCTTTTAAAATGAAAGAATTAAACGGCATCTTCTGCTAAAAAAGTCTGCAAGTTACATGGATGCAATGTACAGCAGTATAAAAAAACCCAACAGTATTCTACTGAAACAAAGTTTAGGCATGTAGGCATGATCCTTAACTGAACAAATATGAAATATAAAACAGCTAACAAAAAAAAAAAACCCTGAAAATCTGTATAAAAGAAGCAAGGATTCAAAGTGCAGGTGCTCCAGTTTTCATTTTAACATACCATTCAGTAAGTTCATACAGGATACTATTCATTTTATATAAAGTGACAGTGTTCTCTTAAACATTCAATTACATTATCTTGCAGATTTTTTCATTACTTCTACTTTACAGTGTTTTAAATGAAGACTTATGCAATACAGGTTTTTAATTTCTTAATCTAACATGGATATAATAGCTTGGTGGTAAAGGTTAGTTTTAAGAGCTAAGATATATATATGCTGTAGATTCAGCTATCAAAGTATTTTTTATATTTAAAAATGTCTTTCTGTTTTTCAAAAGGGACTCTACCAATCTGTATTAGCACCTGTATACACCTTTTTTGGAGCATAACAGCAAAATTCCTAARTCCACTTGCAGGGAATTGAGCTGCAGGGTCACAGTGCAGATTTTCCCTTGGTGGTCACAGCTGGGAAAGGGATTTCTCTCTGCTGGCTTCAGTATATCCAGAGATGGCCAAACCCCGAAGAGGCAAATGGGCTCCGCCTCCCCTTGGGGCAGAAACCGTCACGTTTTAAGCACATTTCCCTGATGAACCAGCTAGGCTTACAGCAGACTTCTCCCTTTTATCTGGGTGTACTTTTCTCAGGCAGAGAAGGTAGGACTCAGGCAGGTATCATTCCAGTGATCTTTCACATATCCAAGAAATCAAATAAATGCATACAATAAAAACCATTATCCTCTTTGAAAAACAGTTGTATGAAACAAAATTTATTCTTTACAGATACTGCCTGGAATTTAATTTCACCTGAGGTCCTATTCAGGTTGGCAGTGTCCCTTCAAATTTTAGGTTCTTCCTATTTATTTTTTTGAAGAATAATACCATTATACAGGTCTGTTTTAAAAATGCACATGAATATCGGCATTAAGTTCACATTTAAAAACTGAGAACTAATCTTTACCATTTTATATTGACAGCAAGGTTAATAATACACACACTTCACTGACAACTGATTTTTTTTTTCTGTATTTTGATTAAAATTTGTAGTCTTGTAACATTTCCCACATAGTGATTATACTTCAAGATAGTTAAGTTTGCACCCCAAAGTTTTCACATTAGTGAAAAGTAGCACATATTGAAAAAAACAGGGTCTATGCCAAGTACTAATAAATACATAATAAAACAAAATAAATAAAAAAAGGACTGTATTTCATCCCGACATAGTAGAGATTTCATAGTCACTAGCCGATGTTATTGGTTTACCCATCATCCTTACGTTCTTAGCATTAGTAATCCTAGCCATCATGGACACGGGCTTGTCAAAGTACTTCACCAGTGCTGGCTCAGTCAAAAGGGAGGCTAGGAATTGCTCAAAGGTGATGGCCCAGTCTCTGTCGATGCTAGTGCTTCTACGGAGAGGAGCGGCGTGGTTGCTCCGTACCAAAACAGTGTCTTCGCCTATGTCCTCGCAGTGCAGCTTTTCTTCCTCATGCGAACCTGCACTCAGTACCGAGTAGGAGGACATGGAACTGTCGTCTTTTGTATCATCGTCAGAAATGAGCATCGAGGAACAGGCTCCATTGTCCCTGGGAGAGGAGTCTTCCAGCTTGATATCTTCCATCTGCATGCCCAGTGTGACATCAGTGCCAGCAGCCTCCTCCTCGCCGGCAACAAGGCCGCCTTGGAATGGCTTGTGCTGCTCGAGGGGGTACTGCTGGCTCTCCTTCTTCGGGAAGAGCTCGCTCCGAAGAGCTTTGCTGCAATTGCTGCTGCCACTGTCTGTCTCTTTGGTGGGCGGGATGAAGAGCTTACCAACCTCACCTATCTCCAAAAGCAAGCTCGTCACAGCAGCAGTGGCATGGTACAGATCTTGCTCGTTGGGGTCTTCACTGAACATATTATACATCGTCTTGCACAGTTCAATGAACTGTCCCTAAATGCAAGGGCAGGAAATATCAATGAGAGAGCAGGAAATAAGGCCAGCTTTTGAGATCTAGTACATCAGTTTCAAGGAAGCTTGGAATGGATTTATGAYGCAAAGGTACAAACTGAAATTGGAATTTGTATGGCTGGGAAGTACTTTTAATGACTGGGCAGCCACATGTATTGTCTGTTGAAAAGGTATGAGTGAACTGTTCAACATTTCTTCCAAACAGAGGAAAAATTTAAATTCTCTCCAACCACAGGAGGGCAACAGAGGGTGAGCAGTGAGATACTTAGCATTCAGTTAAGGGGCTTCCTTTGTCTGAAGGATGCCAAGTGTAACTACAGGTCTAATAAAACTAATGAGAAGTAATGAGAAATGAAGCAAGTGACCTGTGGCACTCTTAATTGGCAGTAGCAAACCAGTTGGACGTAATGCTTCCAAAATTCAAAACTGACTAATCAGAAAGAGGAAGGAGAAGCTGTCCTTGGGCTACCTAAATTAGGAGGAATTGTTCCCCAGGGAATACACCATCCCTATAGTTAATGGAAGGAACATCCATCCCACTGGATCTTTTTCTTCCTTAGCTGCAATTGATTTAGGGGGAATGAGACTGCCAGTATAAATTACAGAACAGAGGCTTCCTTTTTCAGGTAGAGAGTATGGGGTAGTGTCTGCTAGTCAGTAACATTCATTGTCTTACTGCTTTTTGCCTGAAGGTCAAAATAACTTGCTGTCATTCTTGTACATGCATATCTCATTTATGTTTTTGAGAACTGAACTGGTTCCCGTATATTGAAAGCATAATTTTTGCTGACTGCTGCTTTAGTTAAATAGATATATTTTATATATATTTATTATATATATATATATATGCGCTTTAGGACAAACTTCCACTCATTTATAATATGCTGAATATTTATTGATTTGTTAAAAAAAGTTTCAAGCTTATGAAAAATAAATATCAGCTAAAGTACCTGATTCAGTTTGGGCAAGTCCTTTGCATTTTTTGCTTTGGATTTATTCTCTTGACTCCACATTCTCAGGTAGTTTCGACTCTCTTGTGAGTTCTTCTTGCCTACTGTTAAAAAATTACCCGGAGAAGCATGAAAAGTCTGTCATGAGACCTTAAATTAACACTTTTTTTTTTTAATCTTCAAAACAAGTAATTTCTTTAAGAAATTTAAAACATAACTCAAATGGAGAAACCATACATACCTTTGTCTGTTTTCAGACTCACTGTTACAAAGCCATCATCTGGTCCATGTTTGTTCCTGCTGTCTAGGCTAACAACTAGAAAGTATTATGGGGAGAAGAGAAAGAGTTCAGTGTGGTTTTAGATATATATCTACTTCTCATGTGTAGAGTGCAAAACAAAGTGCTTGTATTACTGAAAATGTAGAATTAAAATGACAGGACTAAGTCTTTTAGTCTAAACTGGTTTTGCTTATTCTTCAATCTGAAGAATTCTATATAATTAATAATGTAAGTTTTTACACACGGCCAATCTTATGTTTTGTTTGTATAGCAGTATGATTTAGGCTGTGTTTGAAGCTCTAAGCAAATAACATCACAGAAACCACTATGATGGGTTTTTGGTGATTAAGTGCATGCTCTTTTAAACTTAAGCTACTCTTAAAACTATTGCTATTGTGTCAAATATTTATGTGCATTTTCAAACAACCGTCCTTCTCCCATCATATGAAGGATGGGGAACTCTTTTCTTGAATCTGACAGAATCTTAATATCAAGAAGCTAAAAGAAGAGATTGTTATTTTAGCACAACAGAAACGACAGGCAGCCCGGTTCCCATAGGGCACAAAAAGATTTTAAACTCCTCTGATACATCTACTGGCTCTAGATTTTTGGAATTTCTTAACATCTGGGATCCCAAATTTAGCTTGAAGCTAATATATTTATTTGCATTCTCCATTAAGGCAAATATGCTACTCTTATCACAAAATTACTTCCAAGGCAACACAGTGAAGATATTATTTTTGAAGTACTTCTGCTACACACAAACCAGGTATACACATGCCCGCATCTGTAAGGACATAAAAATATGCACTAACATTACACATATCACTTTTTACAGAACATTTACAGAGATTAGGGCAACCAAATAGAAGCTGTCAAAGAAGAGCTGGTGTCCAAAATACATTGCCCTGCCCTTTCATGCCTGAGGCAAGATGCTTACCATGTGTACATTCTGGTGTGATATCTTCAAAAAAGTACTGAGTGGCTTCAAAAGCAGAGTCTGGTTCTTCTTGCTCAGGGGACGGATCTAAGCAATATAATGAAAATCTTTCATTAAAAATTCTACTCTTTAATTAAAAACTAGAACACATTTTCATTGGCACATTTAGAGTTTTACTTTCTAAAAGTAATAGTATGAGAGTGTGTGGATGTACTGGAGGGATCAAAGGCAAGCAAGATGGTAGATYCTTTTGTTTAACTGCTTATTGATGAATTTAGGGAATGACTTATCCTGTGTGCTGACTTCTGCTGGATTTATTTTAGCTTGATGCAAACCCCCACTGTATTAGTCACTTGCTGTCAAAGAACAGGTGTCCTTTGGAGTCTTTCACAGTAAGTTTTATGAAGCCACGAGTTGTCATGTCTCTAGTAAACCATTATACACTGCTTGGCTGCATCTGAGAGGCTTCCATAAAGCCTCTGTTCTCCTGCTGTTGTCCATTCACTTTCTGTTCTCAGTTGGTCTGGCTTTTCCTCAAGATAATCTACATTCATGGCACAGGCCACAACCAGGGCAGCAATGGGGGCACTGGTACTTTCTTCTCTTTCTTTCCACTCCTCTTGCTTCTAAATTTTTTTCCACCTCCCCAGACTGCAACAAGAGAGCTAATGCAAGCCACTGGATTCTTCTTCCTCCTTCCACAACTCACTCTCACCAAGTACTGCACATTTACTTCTACAATTTTTTTGGAAAGAAATCTGCCATTTTTGAAGGATAAATATATCTCACGCCAGCATCTCAACTGATAGAAGACTATCCAACTCCTCCTTGGCTTTATAGCACTGAGTCTGTAAGTCTGGCATTAGCTAGTATCTCACAAAAGTACTGGGCAAGTATAGATCTGAATCCAAGTTACCTGAACTAACTGTACTCAGCTTACTGCCCCGTGGAATCATCTCCTTAACACTCACATGAGATAATCAACTGGATCTGGTAGTAGCTTTTTTTCTGTCTCCTCCATATCGAGTACTGTCTGACTAACAAGTAATTATTTTCCATCAGTTTTGTATGTTTATTTTCCCATGTCTCATTGCCAGTATTTTCTTCCATGCATCTCAGAGTGCCCAAAGCAAGGCACAAACCCTTTCATAGCTGGAAATGGTCTGTCATGACTTAGTATGAGCTTACGAAGTCCTGATGATCAGAAGTCCAGTCTCCGAATTGAATCTTCTCTAAGGATTTCAATAAAACTCTTCTTTAATTTTCTTCAGTTAAATTAGTCTATCACTCAAGCCTACATCCATGATACTCAACTGGGAGCAATCAGGGACACGTTCAAAGCATATACAGGAGAACATCCTCTCACAGTGTTTAGACATCTTCATCAAAGCACTGAAATGCACTCATGAATTAAAGAGCCCGAACATTTTTAACATGCTTCAACCACAGATTGGGCAGAGACAGCAAAAGGTTCTTTAGAAACCACTTATAATGAGACAGAGAGGATGTAGTTCCAAAATAGTGGGTTTTTTCAGGGCAAAACTGTTTAAAAAGGTTTCCATTTTTTGCCACCCACTTTCTAAACCACCTTTTTTCACTTAGTTGAATACAACCATTTGGAGGGCACCCTAGAAAACACRTTGCTGAACTTATCTGTATTTTAAAACAAAAGTCTGTCACTATGAACAGTTGTACTGGCCAGGTGGGGAACCTAGAAAAGTAGGAACACTTTAAGACAGCTTTATTATGAAGAAAAAAAAAAGCATTGCAGTAACAAATCCTGAAGATGACTGCATTTGCTATGCATGGGGAAAGACACCAACTCCAGCTAAACTGCCAAGGGACCTCTATAAAAGTCCTGTCTGTGAAGCAAGAACAAGAGACGCCTGTATGATGCTTTCAGATTTTCCAGTTTTGGCTGGTTAAAGCAGCAGCTCTTTTATTTTACTGCTGCATAAATACCTAAAATAATTCCCATTATTTAATTTTTAATTTGGACAGCTAGTTGTTAACACTGCTCCCAATTTCTAATCTCATGAAGTATGCACCTATTTTAATATGATTTACTTACCAGGCAAAACATGCATTTTATACAGCAGCTTCAACTTCTCCGTGAGATCTCCATGGCATGCTGCACCTAAAAAACCATTATATTTAATTTGTTAATACTTAATATTCACTATTTATCATCACTACAATAGTGCATTTTTAGAAGCTGCTACTTTCACTCAGGCAAGCATTGTTTTCTCTTCACAGACAGATCATAAGCCAGTCACTTGACTTCTAAGATCATGCAGTTTGCAGTAGAAATAGTAAAGAGCAAAAACAGCCACAGACCCCCATACTCTAAAGGAAGGAGCTTTTAAGGAGTAAAGCTTTACTTCAGCCTTTGATCCTCTGCAAAATGTCTATTTTGTAATTCTCAAAAATAATCTATGATTATCACAAGATCAATCAGAATGGACTCTAGCTAAAAGTTAAGATGGCCTTTCATGCAGACTTGAAGCTTTCAGATCTGAGGATCCAATAACAGCATCACATGATTTAGAAAAATAAGACATTTACCACCAAAAAGCCCAGCAAAAAGATTCAAGCAAACATACTGTTAATCACATTTTAGTCAAGCGCTACACTGATATGTAGTGATATGATGATATGTAGTGCTCTCTACTGCTCAACCTCAACTAGCMTTTTTTTCTGGGAAAAAAAAAGCTGGAGTAAGAATTTTTCAATTAATTTTTGTATGAAATTCAAGGCATCTATTGTAGCCCCTCTTTTCAATTAATGAATTGATATTAGTTAATTCTAAAATACAAAAACAACCTCTAATCAGGCATCTTCACAAACTATTATGATAAGTAACTCATAAAATAAATTAGCCTTCATAAACATGTTAAATTGAGATTTATTTTATTTTATGGACTACCACATCAATCTTGTCTCTGCTACACAAACTAGAGCAGGTGTGGTTTGGGTAGTACTAACAACTGCAGTCTACTGTAAAACTAAAGACTGCAGAAAATACAGCTGTTAGGCCAAAAAATGCACCTTTGTTAGCTCTTCTGCATACAACTTGGTCTTATTTAAAAAAAAAAAAAAAAAAAAGAAAAAAAAAAGAAAAAAGCACTCCTGTGTCTGTATATGATGAGGCACATTTGGTGTGCCCAGCAGGATGAAAAAGGTTTCTCTTCTGGTGAAAATACTGTCTCAAGACTACGTGGATAGGCATTACGTGATGTATCCCACCCATGCCAGGCTCTCGGCTGCAGGGTCTACCTAAGCACTGGGAAATAGCACTGCTTTAAATTTAAAATAAATGTAAGCCACATTGGTAGAAACAAGGGACAAGAGTGTGTTCCCAATAGATGTGTCCATACGATGGAAGATTTTGCATGGAGGATATCTCAGCACACGCCTGCACATCGCACTGCCTGTTGTATAAGGATCTCCCATAGCAAAGCCCAGAGGGCTCGAAGGCCTCCTGCCCTGCCCCAGCACCCCCTGAACCACAAGGCTGAAGACACAGCACTGGGAAGGAAGGTGGCAAGGCCCTGCTCCCCAGCCTGCCCGAGTAGAGTCACAGGACGGCCGCATTTTCAACAATTTTAGCAAGTCCCCATCTCTGTGCAATATTGCTCTCAGGTGATGCACTGACAGCCTTTTTTCACACCCTGTGTTGGGTTCACAGTGAGCGAGGAAATCACGCTTAGAACACTCTCAGAGGCCTTCCCCTTGAAAGAGCACCAGTGGAAGAGGTGGTCTTTCCCCCGCCCTCGCAACCACTGTCCTGGCATGCGCCTGCCCATAACCTTCCCTCCAAGGACTCTACTGCCACCCCTTTCACACTGTGGTAAGGAACAACCTGAGCCCCAACCCGCCTTCTGACTATTCCTCTTTTACAGCATAGAGAGGAGGAGTTTTACTGACAAATAACGACTTTGCTGCCCCAAGAGGACAGATGTTACTGCTGCTCTAAAGAGGTTTCAATACGAGGCTGCATTCAGGGTGCTAATACTTAAATTTTACCAGAGTCAGTGAAAGGGAAGTGGGGAAACTTGTTCCTYCTCAAAGAGGATAGCTATAGATTTCAGAAGCCAGGTATGCACTACCTCACTAGATACCTCTCTCTCACACTTTACAGGAACATGTGTGKGGGGTGTCAGCAGACTTCTGAAATGATGGAACATGCTTTTATTCAGGGGCAAATCAAACTCTATTCCCCCCTTTTTATACACACTAAGTTTTTGCAGGGCAGCTGCTTTATAAAGAACTGAGGGATGAAAAGCAGCCTCTCTCCCCTTTCCAGAAGGAGAGCGTTGACAAAAGGTGTAAGCCACCAATGTAGAGGGAAAGTTTAAGGAGCAGATTACAAAATGTAACGCCACCAAGAGACAAACACTGTAGGGAGGAGGGGAAAAAGTACAATACAAATACAAAAAAAAGTGTCATACAAAAGACTTCACCAAAGGAAACACCTTGGTTTAAGTGATTATTTCTATTAACCACAAAAGTTTCATGTAATCYTTGTGTTGCCGGTCAAGGGTCAGGGATATCAAGCGCAACGCACAAGGCGAAGATATTGTAGTAACTGAATTTTTTTCCGGAGAAATCACTTCACCTTTAACTATAAAATGCAGCCAGAGATAAAGTTCTAGAGAGAAAAAAAGAGAGGAAAAAAAAAAAGAAAGAAGTAAAAATCTTTCACCGCTTCCTGTGGTTAACCTTCAGTTGGTATCTTGAGCGCCTAGCCCTTCTAAGGAGCCATGCCCACTACAAAAGGYGGCACTGAGCTACAAAGGCAGCTACTGCCAAAACTCCTTTGTTGTAGTCCAGATAGAGATGGCTAAGACCCCTGCTAAGCCACAAAGCATTTGGTGWGGTGGCATTGAGAATGTCCCACGCACATCCTCTTCCTGGAGCGAGTTCTGCAGCTGCACACTTGCTTCACTGGGACATGCAGAAAGAATATGACTGAAAGGGTGCTACAGGATGCAACTACCTGGGGAAAKCTGCAGAATTCAGTGGAAAAGGAAGTAGGTCCTACAAGTCACACCACGGATGGCAAGACCCTKTCCTTTTAAACTGTTTGGTAACTGCCCCCGAGTTTGGAAAAACTGTGGAAATCATGGAAAGAAGCTTTCATTATTTTCTTTGCATGCTTCTGAAACAATGCTGAGAAATAGCATGTGGATAATAGCCTCTGATACCCCCACAAGAGATAGGAAGGTTGTTTCAGACTTGCTAATGGCAAATTGATTAGCTGCTGACTTGTAAACTAGCTGTTGCCAGAAAGCAGAGACACTCTCTTTGTAATGGGAACAGACTTCCAGAATTTTCTATGACTATTGCAGTCACTGCCTTAGCTTTGAAAGTTGCTTCTCTCATGCAGGAGTCTTGCATGCAGAGCTCTTMGTGTTATCTCACTACCCCAAGCTCTTCAGTCATGCTTGGGAAACGCTGACAATGCTCGGGTCACAGCTAGGTTTCCACACAAAACAAACAAAAATCCTCGGACCACAGGCAGAAGGAAATGGTGTAATGAAGTAAGTGTAGCTGACAAGACACTTGAGATGGCTTGTCAGGTCACAGTCCATGAAAGAGCAGCAATCACCTTGTCCCCTGTGAATCTGCTCAGCAGACATTGAGGTGTGTTGATTGATACAATACTGAGTTGTTGCAGTGGGGGAAGAGGGATGGGGGGGGAAAAACAGACCAAAAAGAAAAACACACATCCAAAACCCACAATTGCATCCCAGTACAGTTTAAGACTTCCACGCATCCTCATGCTATACTATCATGTTCACGTGAAGGAGACAGAGCTTTCTTTGGTAATGCGAGAAATGAATTGGGATAGAGAGCGCACAAAATGACAACATTCTGCTTCTTAGGGAGGTCTACAGCTGAGCTCTCAGGTAGGTTTCTTGGGAAAGCTCTGCTTCACTCCACTGGTAGGGGAGACCAAGTCCTGACCCTCAAAATCCAACTGCTGCATAGTGCCATAGTGATGCATGCCATGAAGTCACAGAATCAGAGAATGGTTGAGGTTGGAAGGGACCTCTAGAGATCATCTAGTCCAACCTCCTCCTCCATCAGGGACAAATTCATCACACCCTTAGACCTTAGCCCACTACACTGATCCTTTTCCCAATGCAATACACCACTGGCTAATGTAGACACACCTCCCGAGACCAACCTAACCCCCTGCGAGGATCACTTCACAGGCATGAAAGATCAACAGAATCTTCACATGAACCCAGCTTAAAAACTTAAAACTTGAACTTAAAACCAAGTTGGCTTTAACTTATACCAACTGGAGTTCATTAGCTATCAGATAATGAGTTTTACACAAGATCTGTATTTCTGACAGACTGGATCACCTTTAGAAACAAACTGTTTTGGTTACATTATTTTACAAGTATCAGGAATTCTCCTTACTTAGCCCAGAGACAAATTCACGAAAGTTGATGAGCAAGTCTCCATTTTCATCAAGAAGCCTGAATAAGCGTGCAGCTAACACATCTGAATGAGTTCCACATGCCCAAGGAAAGAGGAGAGCAAACATGCCCTTGAACTGCTCAAAATCAATACGGTACTGTTCCAGATAGGGCAGGCTGGGATCATGCCGCTCAATGGCATTGCTGTTTCCTCCCCAGTAGCAGCTAGTCAGATGTTCTGCCTGAACAGAAGGAAAATGCTGTGAGATTGTTATCAACTCTGAAAACAGCTCGTTATTATCAATGATGAAGAAACACCAAAAACAAGAAAAAAAATCCAGACACACACAAAAAACATCCACAAAAGCTAGTCACAAAAGGCTAACAGATGTTCCTTCATCTACATAGTCTTAGCATTTTTGATAGGTAAAGGCTTGCTGTGGTCACTCATTACTTTACCACAAACAGTCAAGGCAGGCAGGAGACTCGTGAAATATTTAGTTTAAGATAAGGTTACTGTTACATGATGTTCTTTTTATTAGACAAGTCTCAAAAATATTTCATAATTTTAATTTCTTCCATCTTACTGAAGTCAATGAAAGCTCTAGAGATTATTTCAATGGAATCTACTTCAAGTCAATTCACATCTCAGCAATAASTGCACAGTGATCCAGTGATCCACCAAAGTGGTCTGTCTGTTCTGCCTCACTGATTCCAGGGATGGAGAATCCATGGAAGATTAAAAGAAGGCACTGCAGGATTTAGAGAGTTGTAAGGCTTGGTATTAGAGATGGGAAATTCAAGGGAAAGAAACTCTTGCCAGAATAATCTAGAATCTGTGTTCTGACAAATCAGAAGTCGGTCAGTCTCCTGGTTGAGGGCACTGTGCATGAGGATGAAGCTAAGGCATTTTAACTCCTGACTTTGAAAACTGTGGATCTAATGTTATTTTTGCACAGCCTACTTAAGACACAGCACTTTGTGACACTAGATTTCCATAGAATATACTATACAGTAAATCATGAACACTGGCAAAAAGCAGCTAGCACAACATGAAAGCCTTGGCTGAGATAGCAGAATAAAGATATTTCTGCTCTAAATTCCAAAACCATGCCCTTCAGTTGGCTAGAGACACATACATAGATTCCTAAAGTCCTAAAGACTTAGCAGAAGACTGTAAATATTCACTTTTTCGTAGCATTATTTGACACTTCTCATGGACAAAACATTTACCAGATTATTTCTTGAGTTTTTTGAAAAACAGCCTTCAATAATACAGCAGCAGATTCAAATTCTCATTAAGATATTCGATAGTAATTCACAAACTTAACCTGGTCTTTAGAAAACATACAATCTGTTACTTCACTGTTTATTTTTCCTGCAGGCACATAACCTTATCTTCAGTTCAGCATTACCTTGAAAAGGGCATATAGTTCCTCCAATTCATCGATAGTAAAAGAAGTCTCTGTCACAATGGTTCGCACCTTTTGAAACACAATATAAACAATTATCAATTCAAAGTCTGTCTCATTGAAAAAATTAAATTTCAGAAAGTGACTGACCCTAATCTTCACAAAGAAGTATTTTTCAGTACCTACCACATTGCGCTTTGTAGTATCTTCAAGGGTCTGGATCACTTTGAGCCTTTGTTTGAATCTCATTTGTTCAATCAAATCTGCTCGGATACTTCCAAATTTCTTAAAGAGAAAAAGGGGTAACAGTGTAGCCTGTCCTTTAATATTAGGAATACTTAATTTGCACTTTATGTATTAATAAATTAATTCTGTAAGTGTTCACATATGGCACATCTCAAAAACTTCTGTTAAGGCATTTTTCTAATGCATAACTTAGTTACAAAGACTTAAGGAAATTGTCAGTAGTTTCTCCTCTTGCACCAAATCATGTATTTTCATTTTACTTGAAAGCATTTAATTAAGTTATAAGTTATTAAGTTCATTCTCGCATTTCAGGCCATAGGATCAGTCGTTAGAAAATTTTCCCTTATCAAATCTCTATAAGCAGATTGTTTTCTAACTCCTTCTGCGGAGTTTTATCTCAGCTTCTCCTAGAACATTCTTGAGCATCTGAAACCAAGTCCTATTTTCACAAGTTCTTTTCACAACATACATAAGGTTTACAGGGCTCCTTGGGATGCTGCTGATGCCCTAAGGGAAAACCTATTCAGAAAAATAGTCCTGATCCCACATGCACAGGAATGTCTATTCCAATAGATTTCATTTTATGAACTGTAAGTAAAAGCTCTTATCCTCAAAAAGGTATCCAGAGCACTTGCTTAAAAATGCACACAAGAAGCCAGTATGTGCAGTTATGCCAGGCAACATATATGCTGCATGCAGAACTAAGGAGACTGGCAAGAGGAGCTTTCATAAAGGATCGATGCTTTATATTACCAGTGCAATCACATCAACATAAACAGATGGCAGTTTGTTAGCAAAACAAATTATATTAAAGCTGTGATACTACTTGTTTAAAATAAAGTACAAAATAAAAGTACAAGCTGATTTCCTGTACTTAGGGKTTTTTTTTTAAATGAAAAAATGAATATCTTTTGAGAAAAGGTAGAACTTAGATAAACATGAATTTCAGACGTCCTGGAGGCATAGAGGTTAAACGCTTAGTTCAAAAGCAGGCACCTGCAAAGTATGCTAAAAATAAAACATTCAATACTGTCCATGTAACCCTGGAGCCTTGATCCCATTTCAAAAAAAGAAAGAAAAAAAATATTAAAAATCTTCTGAGTCTCCAAGGCCACAACTGTTTCAGTAATCAGGGCCCATTCGAGAGCGGGCCAGAGTTAAATAACATTGGTCTGCAAAAGAGAAAGGCAACTGGCTACTCGGAATGGTTCCTTACTAACTTCCAAATCACACAACAAACTGTTTGTAAAGCTTTCCCGGGTCAAAACAGATTAAACCTTTCTAAAATCCGATACTTTTGAGGAACAGTAGTTTAGTTAAAATGACTGAGACTCAAACATATATATATAGATGTAGCTCAAGTATTTAAGGCCTAATTTTTCCAGAGTAACCARCTCCAAAAATCAAGGGAGTTAATGACATAAGTTTTAATATCCGAGTTTACACTCCACTGAATGCTAGTGAGCTTTGCACAGGCTTTTAACTCTGCAATAATTTTACGTTATTCCAGTCATTCCTATTGTAATTACCATAGTATCAGGCTCTGTGGCTTACAGAAAAGGTAAGAGATTTCTTATTAAGAAGTATTTCAATAAACAAAAAAGGTAATGGCAGGGTAGTATGTATGTTATTTACATTCTCTTAAGAACAGAATGTTCCTCTTTCCTAAGTAGAAAGTCACTTCAGTATTATCAGAGAAGGGYGCTATTTGCTTAATAGCCAAACCACTCCCCTGAATCATTTGAGCTTGCACCAGAGATTTCTCTTGAGCACCTTACACGCTTAATTCAGATGATTACATAGGATCTGAGCACAAGGGAAGTAGCTCTTCACAAAGCTGGACAAATACTGCGCTTTTGCCACTGTTATTCCCCCAGCAAGTTCTCACATTCCCATAAGGGTTTTCCACCTTCAGGGTGTATATGTCTGCACATGCTAGGGTTATGGTGCTGATGGATTGCTTGATACCTGACTTAAACAAACAGAAAATTTCCATCTGCAAGTCTTCCTATGTATTTCTATAAATGTTAATAACTGCAAGATTACAGATAGAGTAGCTTTAACCACTAAACCACTAAAAATGGTAGAAAGATGCTCATTCAACAAAAAAACTAGAGATTCTGCAGTATTTTCAACAAATCTAGCATAGCAATCCTAGTCCTGCCTATATCCAATGAACCAGGAATATGTCATTGAATAACATGTGCCTTGATTTTATTTCTTTCTCTCTATAGTTTACTAATGGATTTTATTCTTTTTTTCCAATAAATAAATCAAAAAAAGAATGAATGCCCCCCCAAACTAATTTTCATTGTAGCCAACTCCCTCTTTCCTCACTATTTCTTACTCCCTATGTTTTGCTTAAAATATTTAACTCAAAATTGGTTTTACTGAAAACATAAGCTCTAGATTTTTTAATTGTATAGACTCCTACTCTCTCCACTACTATCCTGGAGTATAGCTGGTTATTTATTGACTGAGTGTTGATGAGCCCCAAGAAGGCAAACAAGCTCTGCATGGAGTCAGGTTATTCACCTAAATACAGTTACGCTCACGGAAAGCGGTCTTCATGAAGTCAGAAAAATGTAGAGGAAACCAAATTTTACATTGTTCATCTTTCTTCCCACTCTAACATGGTTAAGTAGCAAAACTGTACATCTAACTTGATTCAGTTTGTCCTCCAGCATTAAGACTACTTACCTTCTTAATATATAGATACCATGTCAATAAAGCATCAAGAGGGTTGGTGTAAGGGCACAGGAAGTGAATCTAGAAAACCTGTCATATTCCCTAGTTTCACTATACATCTTGATGTAAAATACTAATTTAGCCTGTATGCCAGGAATTGTTCTTCCAATTCCAAACAATGCTGAATTACAGACTACCATCTTCTTTAAAGCAAAATTGGCCTGGGTTTGCTAGTTTCTGTTAAGAAATCCTATCTTACCTCATAGGAAGACCTGATTAGTCTGAAGATATCCACCTCAGGATATGGCTCCACATCATCGCTGAGCAGTGAATGAAGATGAGGAATGGGTGGAAGAGTGCTGTCCTTATTAGTTACACTGTCCAAGTATCTGTTGAGAAAGAGATAAAGAAACGAGATCCAAGATTTATTTCTATGCTGTCCCATCAAAGGGATACATATAGATTAATAAAAGAATGAACAAGCCCCTGTACTAATGAATTACATTATTTTTGACATTAGTAATTTACCAATTCCTAATAAGAATCCTAAGGTAGGTGTGTCAGTAAGCCATCTTTATCAAGATATAGTTTGAATCTAGCTGGTCATTTTATGAGTGGTTCACTGAAGAGGTAGCTTTTCTTTCAGGTTATGTATGTCATATAAAGGGTAACACCTAAGACAGTATGGGAACAAGCAGCAGCGTGCTTCAATCTGCGTAGATCCCATCACACCTATTGCCCGAGATCAGGTCGGGAGGCTGTAAGGGCTGGCCTCTCCTGCCAGCACAGCTGTTGGAGACATCTGTCTTCTATCCTGCAGCAGCAGAACACACAAATCCTCAGAGAGCACAAGGACTTGCTTCATAAGAAAGAAGATGACAGTCCCCTTTAATCTCAAGGGTCAGGGAGAGGAGATGAATCTCCAGTACAGCTATACTCATTAAACTTAGTAGGGGGAAAAAAAATCCGAAGTTTTCAGCAGCACCTTAAAAACTAAACACTGCTACCAAATTTCAGAAAGTCAGAGATTACACACTGCAGTATGCACTTGTATTAAATGATCTTACTCAGTCTGTCCATCTGCCTCTTATTTCCATCTCATTTTYACCACCAGAAGTCAATTCATTGAGGCATCTGTTTCATTCTACTGATGTCTGTTTAATCCATTCCCAAAAGAACTCCCACTCTTTTCTTAGCACCAYTTAAAAGGTAAGAGGTACAAGATAAAGTAACGACAGTTAAGTAGCCAATCAAAGCGAGTCCCTATAACCAGGTCTGAGAAACTTATTATAAAAATCTTGAGAGAAGGATCTCTATACTTTGTTAGTCTGTCATTTTTTTTTTATGTAAGTATCTAGAAGATTTACATCTAGTGCAGTGTTTTTTTCAAGACAGAAGAACATAAGTCAGGAAAGGAAACAAGAGAAGATTGTTTTATTTTCTGTAATATATACCTTCCCAAGACTGTCATGGCTTCTCCATCATCCTTACAGTTAAGCAGCTTGTCTACATTAGCATCCAGGACTGCAAGTGCTAACTGGAATATCACCTTTATTCCTTCACAGAAGAAACAGTCCACAACCACCACAGCACTCTCGAATGGCATTACACTGAGGAAAAGCGTGAGGAACCAGGACAGAGAAATGGTGGATATTACACCCAAGTCCTGCATGCAGTCGTAAAGCTGTGGAACATAATCTCGAGCCAACTCTTCAAAGACACCTTGATCCACCAGCGCTCCTGTTAAAAATAAACAAGATTGGATGCCTATTCAACGACTGAATATATCAGTATGAATTTGGAGGGGGAATACAAATATATAAATATATATTTCATATATATATGAAAAGTAATGTTGAACATGTGAAAAATAATGTTCTACATGATGCTTGCATGCATTTTCAGATAACTAACGTTCTATTCCACTACTGAGCTGTGCACAAACACAACTCAGCAAGTTCCTTTTTGTTTTAATTATACATTTTATAAGAGTTAGCATGGAAAGCTGAGTCTGCAGAACACTTACTTTTAAACAACACATGTATCTGTGCCTTAACATTCATGTGTATCAAGTATATCAGGAAGAATCATTTCTTGGACTGAATGAGTAGCTAAGCATTTGTGAATCACAATAAARGCAGGATAAATTGATATTAACTTCTTTTGCATACTCAAGGAAACTGTCATCTGACAGCAATGAATTTCAGATACCATTACTCTTTCAAATCAGAGGTGAACAGCATCTTCTATTACAAATTGTCCAAACTCCTATTCCTACCTACCTTAATAACTGGATCCTCTAAAATTCAAAGTCTAGCCTGTAATTTCTTTTCAACTTCTTTCACTCTGATTCAGCCCACTTGAGAATTCTATCTAATCCTAAATAGATTAAAAAAAAATATCAAAATATCTGTTTAGGGACTTACTTCTGTACCCTCTGTTTAGCAAACTGCCTCATCACAAGTGTTGACAAATGTTTTTATGCCACAAATGTCACAAATGTATCCACACACACACTTGTTTTATTAAAAGTCATACAAAAATAAGAGTCATAAATTGGTATTCTGTTTTCAGATAAAAATCCCCATAACATACCAACAACTCTTGTGTTGTAGTAGTCAGGAAGCATCCGTTCACACAAAGCCACCAGCAACCAGAAAGCTTCCTCCTCTTTGGCATAAAGGAGGAGTACCGAGGTGACAATATTCATAGCCTACAAAAAGAGAAAAATATCAATAACTATCCACCACTTCTTCAATACCTAGCACAGTAAATAAGCAGTTAAGTTCTTGCTGTAGTTAGGAAACATATACCTTCTCCAGCCCCTAACCTATTCGAATATTTTCCTGCAAATACAGCAAGCAGTGTTTTACCAAAGCTTACAGTAAAGCTTAAGAATATTTTTTTGATAGAAAAGAAATATCAAGATTTCATTGCATACTTTTTTCCCCTCCACTTCAAATTCTGTAGCATTCTACAATGACCTCCAAACTGTTTGCTTAGATCCTTAACGGCACTCTCTTAGTCTACAAAGACGGGAGTATTTTTATTGCATTTTCTTCTCAGTTTGACTCCTACAGAATTAGTTGCGCATTTCAGAGCAACTGAAATTAGTTCATTAGCTAACTGAAACTGCTCATTAGCATTTTAAGACTCCAACTTGAACTGGCAACTGTGGTTGTGACCAAAATTCAAAACAATGTTAAAGCTCTTCAGAGATCTGCGAGATCAGAACAGAAATTCTGTTTTGACTACCATGTATGAAAATATTTTGGGCACTGAATTCCCACTGTATCTGTGAGTCAGCATTCCGCATGCCATGGACCAAAATCCAAGGCTATTAATAAATTTCCATGACATCTTTATCAAATAAATACAGTGTTAATGCTTACTGCTATATTTAGTTGTTTTTTTTTTTTTTTTAATTTTTTTTTTTTTTTAAAAAACCCCGACATCCGGAGATCTTAACAGTCAGCTGTTAATCAAGGTCTTAATATTCATAAATTCAAGTTTCCTTTTCAGAACATTAGGTAACAAGGAGAAGAGGTTCAGGAAGTTGCTAGAAGTTAAATACCAAGTGAGCATGATTCAGATCAAGCTGGATTTGAATCACAGGTCTGAAGACCCTAAWAAAGTGCACTGCTCAACATTAGCTATAACTGTGTATGGCAATTGTACAGCGCAGCAAGAGACCCTTTAATGGTTTTTCTTTATGTATGATTGAATTACATCTTTGAAAAAAAATACAGAGGTTTAGGAGCTTTTATCTAACAAATATATATAAATAGGTAAGTGAAAGTTTAAGTATGAACAGTTAGTGAACTCTTCCCTGCTCAAAAAAATCATACCTTTTACTCAGGGTTTGTCATTTTTGTTAGAAGCATTTCAAGAGAGCTCTGTAGTCACCCTTTGTCCTGCCTCTAGATTCACGGGCACAAAATATGCTTACAGAAAACTATGCATATGTCTCCACATCTATTGTCAATACTTCTGTTAGCATAGGTCTTTGTGTCAAATCCCCTTGACCTCAGCATTACTTCAATTCTGCAGGACTGAGGCTTTTCTTCATATGAGTATGCACACCTGAGTGTCCTTTACATCCACATATGCTCAAATATATATGACTAAAGAAATAGCAGTATGAGGCAAGAACTGCAATTCCAGACCTTGACATTTCCAAGCAATTTCAATTACCTGACAATATCCTATGTTTGGATTTCTAAAAGCATAAGCTGTCAACACTCTCCTCAGAGCAGCAATGCCCATCTCATTCTGGAAGGCAGGGTGTTCTGGGAGGGAGCGGTGCAGGTCCCTCTCTATCTCCTCTGTAGCAAGGTTATACTTCCCCATCGATTTCTCCACTAGGTCCTCATAATAGCCAGGGTGAGTGGCCATTTCATTAATAGCTCCTGGGAGTTGGAGAATAATATTAAAACCACAAAAAAGTTACAGTTAGCATGTAATATTTCAACATGGTTTTCTGCTGCTGTCATGGTATCTTTTATGTCAGTTTWAAAACCCAGTAAGTAGTCTGAAAACAAATATAACTCAAGTGATTAAAACATTGTCCATTTTCATCTTCTGTCTAGAAGCACTTTATAATGAAGATTTACAAAATGAAAATATGCTTTCTCTCGGCCATAATGACACAAGAGGCATGAAGGAGAAAAGTGCAGGCCCTGTAGTTTTCCTCTGCACACTGGGAATCAATGTCAGCAGAGTGAGTGACAACGTACCTGCCTGCCCCGTGTTCCTTGTTCACAAAGGCCCATCTACACCAGTCCCTAATGCAAACCAGGGCCACAGGCGGTGGGACACCTCTGCCTGTACTGTTCAACACTGGCCACAACGCCCAGTGTGGCTTTGACCTGTGCCAACCGTGAAATCTCAGAGCAACCTGCGAGTGTGCAAGAGCACCCCTACTCGAAAGACAAGTGCCCTACCCATCACAGCAGAAAGAGTCACTGGAAGAACCAGGAAGAGAGCTCAGGCATTCCTGTCTCTTGCTTTAGGTTTAGCTATTGCGATCTCAGGAAGCAACAGAACTAGCAAGGGCACAGAAAAAGACAAAAAGTATGAAGAAAGCCAGAAGTATGGAATGATTTCTATGTAAGAAGCAATGAAATGGATAAAATTCTTCAACTCCCTCAAAGTTGAAGAAAACAGATCTAGAGAATCTCCAGATGCAGAGAAAAAAATGGACAGGAAAATGTTTTCTCACCTTTTTCATACATTTGGGGCACATTATGAAGTGATACAAAAGCATGTTTAAGCAAACAAACAAGGTACTTTTTCCATGCAGTATCACTACATTTTAGAACCACTTGCAAAAACTGGCTGTGGAGGCCAAAAGCAAAATTAGATTCAGAAAGGATTAAACAAATGAACAAATGGGAAGTTGGTGGGTGTTGAACACGTTTGAGACACAACTTGATGTTCAGAAACCCTGCAGCCTGCTGACTTCTGATAAAAAAGCAGAATACATACTTCTGTTTTTTGGGTGTTTTTTTTTTTTTTTTTTTTTTTTTTTTTTTTTAACCGATTATGTGAACCTGTTTAAGGATACTACCAGTCTAGACAAAGCTCTGGCCCTAACCAGTATGGCATCTGATAACAATCAGAGCTTTAATTGCTCCAAATGTTTTTGGATGCTCATGTTCTGCACTTTTTAATCACTTCTGAAATCCTTTCTCTCCTCATGCTTTTGTTTATATCTCATAGTCATACTGTAAATGAGTACCTACCTGAAAGCAGTAACCAAAGTTCTCCCCTCATGCTTTCTGGAATGCCCTTCAGTACAAGGTCTCTAGTTTTTTCAGTGCGATACATACAGACTCCTTGGCCATACTCAGCGAAGTGAATCTTCCAGGCCTGTTCCTTCAAAAATTCTTTAGCCTGATAATGAAGAAAGAAATACATAAAGATGAAGCCAACCTTCCTAACACTCTGTCCCACTGAGATGTTAAATGCTAAAAGGTAAAGGCCTGTATTTTTTTTTTCTTTTAAACTTTCCAAGGCAGGAAGAAATAACTTGGTTATAGTCCTCTTAACAGCCTGCTTCTGCACATTTTTGTTTCTTCCCAAGAACACTTTGCAGTAAAACAAGCACTGTTGGGTTAGAACAGCTGCACGTAAAAACAGGTGAGCAACTTCTGCTTGAATTATGTTTGTACTTTGCTTGTGGATGTAGAGAAGCAGTATTGATAAAGGAACAGCAAGTTTAATGCTTTATTTTTGTGAAAAGTGCTGTATCTTAACTGTCCGTAACAGGATAAAACCCTTGTGTCAGTAACAGTTTTTTTAATTTAAAAAACAACACAAACCAAACACATAGTTAATAACTTTAGGGAGACATATTACCAGCTTGGGGTTGAATTCCTCAGGTGACCTCCGCCGATACATTGTCATCAAAGCCTGGGTTGCAGTTGGAATGCCATTGCCATTAAGATTAAACTGTCGCTCTCCGTCAGACTCAGAGCTGAGGCTTTTGTGAGGGCTGGCAGAAATGATGCTACTTGATCTTGTAAACACCTGCAGAATCAGTCACAAGCAATTCAGGTGTGGGGCTGAGCAGAACTTTGTACCTTCTTAAATGCTGCATTAAAGTCACTGTGCTACAGTAGCTAATCAAAATAACGCAAATTAAGTCCCTAACATACAGTCCCAGAGTGAGCACATGGCAGCAGAAATTTAACAGGCATAAAATAATTAAATTGGTTCCAGTTTCTCAGTGTCTGCCCCATCCTACTCTTCCCCGGAAAACCCCAGATTTTATAATCAGAATTGCTGTGGTAGCATTAACTTTAAGCAGCTCTGCAGTAATCAACTTCCTTCTTTAGCGTCCTGCCCATGTTTATAGGATGTATTCACACATACATACATACATACAGGGGGAGAAGAAAAGAGGTGTTTAGAAAGGTGAGAGGAGGGGGTGTGTGGAGAGAGATAATTTTCTGGATTTTCAGATTTGAAAAGTCTTGTCATGGTAAGCTCTCTTATGGCACTTTCCACCAAATGCCTGAAGTTGAAAATACCCTATGTTAGTTATGCATGGCTCCATAGGTAGCTCTATTGCTAAATTTAAGAATGATGCTTCTAATTATTAATTTTAATTATTATTCTACATTCTGAATTGTTAAAAAATTTAGGGCAAGAGGCGAAATATAGAGCTTCAGCATCACAAATGTGTGCACACGCACACTGGTAACACACACATGTATTAAATCCTAACACCAACAAAGCAAATTGGAAGCTGACCTTCAGGTTTACATGTCAGAGCAGGGATACACCATAAAATACTGATGTAGGACTTGGTATTTGAACTTGCAATGCTATCCTTACCTGCATAAAACCAAAATGATAAAACACAAAATCCCTTTCTGCTTTGAGATCTGATCTGCTAAACTTGGTTCAGTTTAACACA
This sequence comes from Eudromia elegans, assembly GCA_003342815.1. Taxonomy (NCBI): domain Eukaryota; kingdom Metazoa; phylum Chordata; class Aves; order Tinamiformes; family Tinamidae; genus Eudromia; species Eudromia elegans. The sequence goes on along the minus strand of PTEX01000155.1, from coordinate 1,171,290 downwards.
ACATGATCTCATGAGATCTGAAGTACTTAATTTCATATGTAAAACCTAAAAATTCAGTGGATGCCTAGATATTTAAGTTGCCTAAGTTTACCTCATCATATCTTGTAAACACTGTTTCGTTTTTGTAGGTAAATATGAGAGTGTCTCAAAATAGGGCCATCTGCTGTCCATGACAGAAGATTTTTGCCATTAACTTTTTTTTGTGAAGTTCAATAGTAGTGCATATTCAGCCTCAGACTTGCTCCCCTCAGACATCCTTTTTTGAAGGATCAAGTCAGATTTGCATAAACAATGTTTCTTATACCAACTGACAATTTCTTCAAGATATGAAAATTGGTATATTGACTTTGAAAAAGGTCAATGAGTATTAAAAAAATAATCAATTAACTGGTTAACTACGCTTCCAGCAATATCTACTCAAATTTCAGAGTGTGACAATAGGACTTAAAATAGTTCTTCTACAGCAATTGTAATTTCTTAGATACACTTTTCCCTCCCTTTCCCACCACCTTCCCAATCCCCCTCAAAAGGGAAAAAAAAAATATCTCAATCATAATACCATAACTGTTATGCTTAGGGCAGCTAAAAGCATTAACATAAATGAGGTAAGGATTCTGTGTAAAGAGACTTGGTCTTTCCTTCACGTAAATGATTAGTTTCTTCCACACACCTCATCATCTGAGCTGATATAGCTTCCAGAAATATCTTTTTCCAAATATATTTTTGAAGTCGTTTGTTGCAGAAAATCTGAGATCCTTTGTACAAGAAAGTCTCGGTCTTTCAAGTTGGCAAAGAGGAATGTCATTCTGTTTTTAGTGCTGATGGATAACGGGCTGGGCAACACACTGGAGCTGTCTGCCTTTTCCACTATTGTCACCTAGGGAGAAACAGAAGCCACAGGTCAAGGTCTGCAGCTAACAAAGCTGCTTGGTCTTACAAACCATCTGAGTAGAAAAAAAGAGAACTTATGCTGCTCCTTCCCTTACACAGAGTCATTATAGGTGTCTTTGCTGGAAAAAGAAGGTACACATGGATTCAAGGAGTCACAACTCAAGGACTATCATCTCCTTACAGCTGGTTTCTGAATCTTCTCTAGAAGAGAGTCCTTTGCACTGCTTATTTTATTTCCTCTCACTTTACTTCAAAGCCATTTAAGACAACAGCTCTTCTTCTGAAGGATGTATTTATTTGAGGTCTTTAGGATTTTTTTTTTTTTTTTGGTGAGAAAAGTTCAAAAGCCTCAAAATCCCTCTCTTGGTCCCTAATTCTGGTACAGATTGTGTTACTAGAGGGTTTTCCTTTTTGCTTACTATATATTATTAAGATAGGCAAAAAAGTTTTATGTTCTTTGCTAAGACATCTATTCTGCTATGCTAGAGCTGCATCCCTTGCAATAACAAACATCATCAACCATTATGGTAACATCATTATAATGTATTTTTCATGATATACAGAAACCTGAAAATAATAGTAACTATCCCCACATCATTCATTACAAAAGAAAACACTTAACACTAATGCAGAGGTTTCTGGGAGGTCTCCAATTGCAGGTGAGGGATCACTGATCAAACCAAACTCCATCCTGTAGTGAGTAGTCAGATCACAATCTACTGACCACAGGTCACTAATCTACCATATTTCGGGGAAAGTGTATTAACTTAAAAAAACCTTACAGGTAGCTCATACACTGTAGATGAATTATGTACCAGCTACAAGTATGTTCTAACCATTACTAATTATTAACCTTAAAAACAACTCAGTCAAGTTTGTACAGTCATTACAATGAATAAAACAGTGTAAGTTAAGTGCTTCTAACCACTGCTTTTATGGCTTTAAACAGAATCTCCTAAGGACTGTGTTAGAATCTTCAGGATAAAAGGAGGCACATTTCAGTTTACCAAGACTTTTTTTTAAACTAGAGATCAATGTTGAGCCATTAGTGCTATAATATTAACATTTCAAAAGGTAAAGCATGAGATAATCTTTTTTTTTTCTTCACATAACATTTACTCTAAAGATTTAGAGACCACAAAACACAATTCACATGCTAAATCACTTCTCTTCCTCTATTCTACCAACTTCCTTTTATTTTTCTATTAACCAAAAATCTATCAGCTCTTTATTAATTTAAAAGAGCCTCACTAACAGCATATTCAAGCCAGCTAAAAAGTGTATCTGCATTATCCTCCTGTGCCACTTAAGAGCTGAGTATAATTAGCACAAAAGACAGACAAACTATGGAGGTATAGGCCAGATACATTCCAAAAAGCATGCATTGCCAGAACAGGAGCCAAAACCCACTTAGATCTCATTCAAGCAGACACACACACACACATCTGAAGCACCCATCTTGGAGACTGGGCTTCTGGCTGCAGGGCAAGGGCACTTGRTCATGAAAAGTCTGCCCTTCTGATCATCACTAATGAATCAATGCTTTATTTCTGTCTGTCTGTCAAAACACATTCCAACACCTCCAGAACTCTAATCCAAGGCTTTAAACAAACAGAAAGCTTCCACCTAACTTCCACCCCCCATCAGGGGCACTGATCAGGGAATTAATACTGTGCAGTTTGATATAAATTTCCTTGCAGACACCTCATCTGTTCACACAAAAGAACACTTAGAAAATACTTATTCCTTCAGCTATTTCTTTCTGTTAAAGGCTAGAAGCTGCTTTGAATCCCATGCTGCCACAGCTGTGGTTTTCAAAAGCAGTTGCTGAATCGGCATCCAGAAAAAGAGATCCTGCTAAATACAGACTTTATTCCTTTTTTCCTCTACCACTTAGCCTCGCTGGCAGGATTGTTGTTCCCTTTAAACACCAGACAAACAGCACAGCTAAAATCGAATGTCTCCTCTCAAAGAACCAACGTCACTGCATTGCAAGGTCCAACAAACAACATTTTTAGGAATAAAAGAAGAAAAAAAATATTTTGGGTGGGAGTGAAGAGGTGAGGGACTTCATACAATCCATCATTCTTCAGATGAGACTTTTAAGTCAGTCAGTCTGTCCCTAGTTGCTCTTTCCAAGGAATACTTTATACACTCAAGCAAAGCAAGTCAGTCATACAAAACCTTTCCAGTGCAATTCTTTTCTCCATTGCATCAAAGTTGAATTCTTTTTATAGAACATAAAATTTAGGTTTTATGCAAACAGCTTTAAAAAGGGCAAAACATCAATTTACAAACTCCTGACATACATGTTTTTTCACATACATGAAAAAATGTTTGTTTTTCTGTGTAGAGACAATTCAGTGCATTAGTCTTACAGGTCTTACAAAAGCCCCTCTCATCTGGCAGATTAGTCAACAAAAGTTTCATTTATCAACCCAAGAAGTCTTATCTTTCTTCTCTACAAGGCATAAAGGCATATTGTGACTTTGTAAATTAGGATATAAATTACGGGAGAAGCAGAGCTCACGAAGGTTGTAAAAACTGACATTGAAAACCTCACTGTGAATTTCTGTAGTACGTGCTTAAAACTAGGATACTTAGTCATTAAATATTACTTGCTACTTGCCAGAGTGATACACTCACTGGAGATCAGAGGGATGGAAAAGAGCTTTTCATCAGTAACAAGAGAAAAAAAAAAATCAAAGCTAGGATTCAGTTTTCAATAGGATATGCTTTTTGTTTGCCATATCAATCTGCATATACAGTATTTACCTCTCGGAGAGGGATAATAAGACTGCACAAGTTCTCTTCCTTACTAGTAAAGCAAATGTAGTTTGTAGAAACGAACATCTGACCCAAAATGTGCATTTTGTTGAATGGAGTCCACAGAGTACAGTCTGTGTGTCCATCTAATTTCTCATCCTTGGGAAGTCGGAACAATGCACGGTATCTCTCACTTTTTGCTCTGGCATCAAGATCACTAAATACAAAACAAAGAGATAGTTATATTTTCTTTAGAAAGATGAATAATGCAATGATTTTGTATGAAATGATTTTTTAATAAAATGTATCTTAAAATGTAAGTAACACACAACACTTACATACTCATATGCAATTAAGCAGAGCAAAACAAGAGACATGGTTTGCTCAGAGGGGTCATCTAATCTCCCTTGCTAGAAATTTTAAGACTACATGCAAGAAATATTTGTCAGGAATGACTTAGGTACAAAGATCCTGACTTCTGAGAGGGAACAGATTAGGTGATCTTTTGGCATACAGCTCAATCTATTTATTACTTAATGACACATGAGCCAGAGTAATATTATGACAAAAATATTTCTTTGAGGCTGATTTAATGAGATAGAATCATGTCTCAAGTTGGGTTTGTCTCAATGGGTTTGTACTATGAAAGAGACAAATCTAAATGATATAGTAACATATCAGATGTCACTAAGTAACGATAAATAAAAGTCAGTGCTTCTCACAAATCTCTACACCTCACTAACATGATCAGTATATATAACTAACACAGCACTGTTCAACTGCCATATAACATCAATAGAGACAAGTAGAAATATTTTCCAAATTGTATATCCCCTCTTACCATTTTACCACTGTTTTGTGTAGCTCAGCTACTTAAAGAGTATGTTCTGAATAGAACTCTTTATCTACAGGCTATAAGGCCAAGTCTCTATGTAGGCATGTTTCCTACCAAGATTTAAGTTGTTTTATAAATGAGCTTTACAGTAGACATTAAATACAGCCAGCATTGAGAAATGTGTGAGAAATGTGAGAAACGTGAACTTGGGAACAAAGGAGATTTTCACTCAAGCATTTCTTTCGTTTCTGTAACATGATCTAATTGGCCTATTTCTCTTTTCTATTTCAGGAGGAGACCAAATAATTATATATAAATAATTAACTTTACCACCATCAGAAAACAATTGTTCCTTTTGAAGAAACAGTAAATGGCAGCATCATCAGGAAACCTCTACATGAAATGCTACAAGCAAGAGGACTGAGAAGAATCTAACAAGTAAGAGCCAATGCTCCTTACCGTTTCAGGGCAGATACTTTTTTGGGAGACTTCTTTTTCAGTTTGGGCAATGACCTGTCTTGTTCAAATCCTTCATTGTCCAAGAGCTGCCGCATAGCTATGTTGGCAAGCTGTTCCATTAGTTTAAACGTTTCACTGATATTGAGGAACACCGAGAAGAAATGTTCACTTGACCTTGTGCTCACTTTGACCATATCAGGGAACAGCAGTGTAGCATTCTTTTCAAGTTGAGTGATGTCAACCCAGCGGATAACTAATTTTGCTGAACAGAAGCAAACAGAAAAGATTTAGTGCAAAAAAATACCCTATCATAAAGCATTTATTTTCCTTTTTTWAAAAGAAATTCTCCATTTATTTTAGAATTTAGAATTTCAGATATTTCATGGCTATTCAATTGGCCTTTCTTCATTATTGCAGAAGCACAACATTCAATTTTGCATCAAGTTTCTTTAGTATCACAATGTACGATCATAAACATGTAGGAAATCTGGCAATACTGGCACAATCAAGATTCCCCAGAGTATTCACAGAACACCTCGCATGGAGGGTTGAAATCAGTATTTCTCCTATATACATCTGCACTTGCCAGTAGAATGGGTGAAGCTGAAGAATTTGCACTGCTTATTTCATCATCTTCTACTCTATGATTTTTATATATTAAAACATAACATTGCAAAACACTACAGCACTGCTGGATCCTTGGCTTTTCTTTCCACATCATTACAGTAGGTTTGGAACTGATTTCTTAAGAGAGAGTAAATTTACTTTTTTTTTTTTCCTCCCTATTTTAAAGGGAGAAATGGATCGTTCTCTTTGTCTCTTTTGTTAAAGAGACAGACTTGGGCATGATCCATTGCCCAGTAGCAAGTAGTGCAGAGTGGCTCATCTCCTATACTGCTTGACAATCYCCCTTCAGGGCATGAATGATTGCACAGTGCTAGACAGCACTTGATTCTGAGTTTCCTCTGAGCATGTTGTGATCCCCTAGTGTGATACAAGAGTTGGACATTTGAGGTTGCAAAGTCTGCCTGGGCTGGGGGAATTGGACAATATAAAGAAATCCAAAAATGGTATGATTTCATTTCTGTTTCCTTTTGTACATGGAAGTGAACAACAGCTCTAAACCATACCCGAGTATTTTTTGCAAAGACCTATTTTGCAAAATCCAAAACAAACTAGATAGCAAGTATAAAATTAAGCAATGCAGACAATTCAAGAACAGATCCCCACTCCCATTTTACTTTGCAGCGTCTTTGTACCCTTAGCATCCATTAAACAAGCAGTAATAAACTGCAGAAGACTTCATTACAACTGTTAGGCACAGATTTCATCATTCCATTTTTATACATACCTTCCTTTCCCATGAGGAAAGAATAAAAGCAAAGGTGATTAATGCTGAGATACATCCAGCCCTGACGAGGAACTTTCCCCTTCCAGTAACTGCAGGAGTAATAATTCACTAATTTCTCTTCTTCTGGCATCCCAAAGAGCTTGTGAAACTTCACTATGGCTTCCTTAAATTTTTCTGTATCATCATCCTCCTTGATGCCATTGATTTTGTTGTATTCAGCGATGATGCCCTAGCAGGCAAGGAAGGAAGCACACAGCATGTTAGCACAGAGTAGTAGATGTCCTTTTACCATTGCTCTCCAGAAGCAAAAGCCATGGTATTGTRTTGCCAAAGTCTTTTCTTTGTTCCTTTTTTTCCTACTTACTTTTCTGCCTATATTGTTAGTTATTTTTATTGAAGGCTGTCTTTCTGATGACTTCTTGCCATGCCTGTATCACAAGTAATCAAGCACCAACCACTTAGCTTCTCTGCCAGCATCTTATTTTAAACTAGAAAGCCACCTCAAATATTCCTAACAACTCTACAAGGCATCTATGGCCTGTGAGTTTTCCCCCTCCCAGGTAAGGTGCTTCTTCAGGAAAAAGCAAATAGGATTTCACTAGAATATTTTATTCTAAAAAGAAGGAAAAAAAGTCAAACAAGAAGAACCTATTGCTTATTGAGGAAAACAAACAAAACCGACCTGACCCCTCTTAATGGATCCTGAATACAAGAGCAAAGAAACAGAACCATCTTCTACTAGATTAATGAAGAAGTGCAGAAGAGCTTCGTAAAATCTGAAATGGCAGTAGTCTAGTGAAAGGCTGTTTTATGAGACCTGAAAGATGTTTCTGTTAAATAACTCATGTTCTATTTTACTCAATTACTTACCGAACAGTTTCATAAACCTACCTTACTGTTGTCTTTCTTAAAGAGATAGAAGGGAAGCTACTTCTTGATAAATTGGTGCATGCATGTAGACAGCAAAGATGTCTAACACATGATGGTTGGCTAATTTTCAAAAATGTTTGTCCAAGTCTAAAAGTAATAAATCTTCTTAAAAGATTATAAAGGATTATTTTTTACCAAACAAATGCCTTATGTCATGAGGCATTTTCATGAGTAGCCATAGCCTTCATGTTTGATCTACCATGTCGCATAAAACTCGAACACAAGGGAATTTTTAAGAGACATCCAATTAAATGTTGAAAGAAAGGATTGAGAGAATGTAAATGTCTGAAATACAAACAAATTATGCACATTGTAACCATATTGCTTATGTATAATCTTTTATTAGTGTATCTATTTTTACAAAATTCTTAGTGCAGATGAAGCACATCCCAGTACCTATATAAGGTACACCACCCCCAGTACCTATATAAGGTACAAAAGCCAACACTAAGCCACATAACTACACAGAGGTGGGTAATGAGACATCACAGAATGAGCTTATGTAAAAAAGTTAAAGCTTTGCACTGAAAAAAAATGTTTTGAAAAGTGACAGTGCTTAAAATAGAAACAATAGCACAATTAATTTTGAAATATCTAAATGACTGGAGGGCTACATATAATTTCATTGCTAACCACACTGTGGTTATGTATGCTAATACTAGGCTCCCTAATTTTCACTAGGTGTTACCATTCTTTAACTGGGTTTTCCTTCAAAAAGATGGAGCATAGAATTCACGTCAGATTTCCGTATGCAGACACATCTACCATTAACAGTGTTTATAAGAACATACTTAACTACCTGTATTTTTCCTCTGACAAATGTGTTTATGTCATTCTCATTTTCAAAGATGGAAAGGGTTTGCAACAAATTCTGTTCAAGCCACTCCCAGTGTTCAGTGATTTCCTTCCGTGAGCAACCTGCACAATAAATGAATAAATGTTACCAATTTCTATGTCTTTTAATCATAAACATAGAATTCAAAACTTGCCACTGATGAAAGAAGAAACATTTCATCATGTAGCTGATACTGTATCCTCTGAAATTCTCTTGCACAATGAAAGAAGAAACATTTCATCATGTAGCTGATACTGTATCCTCTGAAATTCTCTTGCACAATCTATATTTTCATAGTAAATAAATGGAAATTTTCAAGATCCTTTGTAACAAGAAACTATTGCTTATGTCAGCATCACAAGCAAAAGAAAAATAGTTTAGAATTCTAGTCACAGTGACAATATCAAACTGTTCTACTTGACCTTGAAAAGTTAGTGAAGGTATTACTTGAATCTGTTAGAAACCACCACCAATAATAATAAATAATGGTTGTATATTCTACACTTGGTTCTTAGTTCTTCAGCCTGATATATTACTGTTAACTATGAAAATTATAAGTATAAAATTTCAAAAATAGTTTTCCTGACAACTCTGCTGAAAAGTAACTTCCTCAAAAAAGACCAATGTTGAAAGACTTCTCAAAGTTAGGTCTTTTTAGGTGTGGGAGAGTTGTCAAAAGTAGCTTACTTGAAATGATGAAAGAATATACTGAACTTCAGCAACTCAARTTTTCTTAGGAGACCCAAAGGGGTCAAGCAAGACAATGCTGATGCACAGCAGACAGCATACACCTGGTCTGTAACGTAGTACGCCACTAGAATGAAGAAGCTTCTGGCACRAATTCAATGGACATATGCAAATTTYTGCTTCCATTTTATTTGAGATGGCATTGCAATACATTAAACTTTCACTTTGTCCCTTTTTTTCTCTCCTTATCTTGCATAATTGTTGTTAGTGCTGTTCAAGATCTGTATGTGGGTATACAAAAGGAAGAACTAAATCCAAGCACTTGCAGAAATTTTCTGTCCCCAAAATGGAGCCCGTGGGTTTTATTTCAAAATCAGGCTTACGTAAGAACTTTACAAAAATGATCATTAAACATTCACATAAGAATATTTTCAGTTGAAGCTTGATTAGAAGTATGCCATTCTTTTTCCGTCAGAACTTTCGGTTCTTATTAGAGAGAACTAGCAAGAAAGAAATGCACTTGTCTGTGAGCCAATGCCTACAAAACCAAAAAAAAAATTAGAGCCTAAACTACAACAAGTCACAAGTGTGCAGAAGAACATATATGCAATGAAAGGATTAGATTCTAGATTGSCAATCAGGGAACATTTTTGGGAAATGAACAGTGGAAAATAACAGAGGCCTCCATCCCTGCTCCAAGGCCATTTCTCTTTTTACCCAGTTATTGTCTAACATAACACTTCCTACTTCATAAGCTTTCTATTTAGCCACTAGATCAAATTTTCTGTTTCATCCTGATCCATTTATTTGTCCTGAAAGGGCTGTGCTCAGCAGGCAGGATGCTCTATTAGTTATGTGGCACAGCATCCAGGAAGAAAAATCCACATGTCTGTAGGCATATCCTTACCACAGGCAATAGTCCAGTATACCAAGGAGTCTGGTGCTTGGTAGAGGATTCGATATGGTGCCACTCTTGCACTGGAGTCCAGCACAACATCAAGAGTTCCCACAAGGAGACCTACAGGAGAGGAAATAACGATTGACATTCAGTGATGAACCATCTGGGACTCTGCGTCCCTTTCCTCCCTTAACTCCCCCAGTTCACCCTCCACAGGCAAAGACACCTTGTCTTCACCCCAACACACTTCTTTCTTCACACTGCAACACATTCATCTAAGAAAAGCATAATTCAAAGACTTCCAGCAACGATAACTAAGATATGTTTTGGTCTGGCTCTTCAGAGCAGAAAGGAACAAAATGCTAGCAGTGAAGCTCTTTTTCAACTGAAAGGATATTGATAAAAAGTCACTCCACTTTGCCAAAGTAGCTTAGACAATTCTTTGCTACTGCATGGCTGACAGGTGCATATTCCCTATACTACCAATAATGCACAACATGATTGCCATTACTTCTAGATATTAACAGGAAATCATTAAAGCAAATAAATAAGGTAAAAACCAAAACATCCTTTTAAATGCTTTAAATCTACATGAGATTTCCCGATTTTTCACCTCCACAAGAAGATCTTCATCCCCTGTGCAGAGATGCGAGTTGTAAATTTTTGTGTTGGAAATTCTCAGTAGATTCACCTCCTGGAAATGAATTTAAAAGGAAACCTTTTTTTTTTTTTTTTTCTCCAAATATTTACCAGTGGAGAAGTTACTTTTCTAACAGCTGAAAACCTGCAGGCACCAAAAACTCCAGAGCTTTAAAATACTCCTATTAAAATCCTCTTTTAATTTCAACTGGCTGTTTTCATCGTTAGTTCTCCATTCTGCAGGGTCAAAGTGGTACAGGAGGTTTCTCTACCTGTTCATCTTTCAGATTTGCTTTATGCATCACAAATATATAAATGTACTATCCATTTTCCACCTTAGCAGAGTCATGAAATCCAAACTGTAACTGATATTTGGAAATACCCCACCTACCAGTGATTCTGTGTTCTCCAATTTTTTGTCTTTTTGTTTGTGGTAATAAAATTCATATTAAACGTACTCTCTTCCCACCCAATCCATTAATATCCTCCACTTTTTTAATCAAATAATTCTAAAGCATACAAGCAACACACGTGGACATGGTATGAGGTCATTATCAAGCAGTGCCAGAAAGGTGTCTGCTAATAACAGACTATGAACACAAAACAGTAATTTAAAATAGCCCAGTGTTCACTAGCCAAGCTAGTTTTAGCAGTTCCTATGTAATTTTACACTCTCCTCTCTCACATCTTTTTGATTACTGCTAAACACACAATTCCCCAATACTCCACTGGCCCTCCAGATATGACTTTTCAAACTCATCAAACTGAAATATTTTGTATTCTCCTTTTAAAACTCTGCTATTTTGTGCTCTTTCCTGTTACATATACTCTCCATTCTACCACTACAAAAAAAAAGTTCTGGCCCATAAAACAATGTATATACATTTCACTTCAGCAATGGGCAGAGATCCTCAAATGGATAAAGTTACTAGTGAGCTATTTCTCATTTGGAGCAGAGACTAAGCCAAACACTATGAGTTTTTCCTCTGAATTTGCTGTAAGAAAAAGTGGCAGGGCTTATGCCAAAGATTATCCATGTCTTTACATGAATGTTTTACAAAATATGTCTTCTGATAATACCAAATATGTGGTTTTTGCATATTTATTTTTATATATCAAATATGCAATAACATGCAGATTTACAAATTACRACATATGCATGGCTTGATGCAATATTAAAATAAAGCTGTATGCTGACGAAACATAGTCTTCTCTGGGGCACAGAAACTGCTGGAATTTTAGAAATATGCTCATTTCTTTCCTCCTGCTCCACTGCCACATTCATTGATGTGTGGATGGTCCTACCAACTTTTCCACCCACTCTAGGAGACTGTTACAGCTGTGAAAACTGAGTTCCACAGATGAAGACAGAGAGCTAGAACAAATTGATTGACTTGCTGGGGAGCAGCAAGATAGGAGAGGGTCCTCACCCTAACTCCTTCTCCCTGTAACACCACTGGAGCAGTTTAAGTTACTCAGTCCCTTTACCCTTGAAACAGGCTATAGAAATACATGAGCAGTGAGCTTAGGGGAAAACAAACAAACAAACAAACAAACAAACAAACAAACCCTACAGAACTCCGAAAAGTCCCCAGGATAATTAAAAATCTTGGTTTCTGAATCAACTGCAACAGACACCTTACCATTAAAATCTTTCTTAAACAACAGAATATCTCTTCTGATAGAAGACATAGATGATATTTTAAAAGTAATTTATGTGCTATTATACATCAAAGCAAATATTTACTATTCTAAACAACTATCCTTATTGCTATGCTTCAGAAATAGCTCCATTTTGCATTGTCGGTCCCTTTTTTTTTTTTAAATGCAAATACATGATGCAATCACAATGAAATAATAGTAGCTTAAACTGGTAATCTCTCTGAGGAGTTTCTACATGGAAGCAATCATAATGAAGAGAAATAAATAATTGATTTTAATCCTGTTCATTAACTCTTCATACAGCATGTACCTTCTGAGAAGCACTAAAGAAACAAGCACCTGAAAGTACATGTAAAAAGGAGGAATCATATTGCTTGAATTAGATCATTCCTTGGGTAAGAGCCAGTGAATTATCCAGTTACCAAACCAATGTGACTACACTGACTGCAAATTTATTTCCTTTCATTCCACCACATTTCTCACAAGACACCATGAGGTAAGAGAAGTAATTTCTGGCGTAAGAATACTAAACCTGCAAGCCCATGTTCAAGTGAGCATTCCTCATGGGCACAGATTTAAAGTAGGGGTTAAAACTAGTGGGACTAGCACCTAACTGACGACAACCCTGATTCTGAAGACATTCAAGCACAAATACTTGATGTCCCAATGCTAGACGTCTGAAGCAAGCAGGCATAGAGACAAGGAGTGAGAAAGGAGAAAGAATGGTTTTATTTTGCTTGTTAGGACTTTTCAAATGAAATCAGCTTCCTCTTATACATTCTCATGTCATAAAACAAAAGACCAGAAAAAACAAAAAGCTTTTTTTCTTTTTTTTTTGGTGAAACATTGGTATTAGCAGAGAAAAATCATGAATGGAATGTCTGAAATCAGGGAAGACACAAATGCAACTGGGAAGAGGTCTGTGCAATTGTTCTTGCATTGCATTACTGGAAAGATGCACAATGCCCCAGATGATATTACTGGAAAGTAATTTTATTACTTGATGCAATTTACACCAAGGGAAGAAATCATATGACAGTTTACTTATCTGAACACTGGGCCTAACACTTAGTCTTAAGCAGGAGGGGAATGGGCAATAACCATTGCACAAAGTGTAGAGATTACCAGTCTGCACTTAGAATCATAGAATCATAGAATCATAGAATGGCTAGAGTTGGAAGGGACCTGTAGAGGTCATCTAGTACAACCTCCCTGCACACGCAGGGTCCCCTAGAGCATGTGGCACAGGGTGATGTCCAAGCGGGTTTTGAAGATCTCCAGAGAAGGAGACTCCACCACCTCTCTGGGCAGCCTGTTCCAGGGCTCTGTCACCCTCACTGTTAAGAAATTCTTCCTCAAGTTCCTGT
>PTEX01000155.1:1058578-1156345 GCA_003342815.1 Eudromia elegans | reverse complement strand
CACTCCTGCATTCCCTGACAACATTCCTATATTGTTCCCACGTGGCCTGGCCCTTCTTCCACCTAACGCATGTTTTCTTCTTCTCTTTAAGTTTCCCTAGCAGCTCCTTTTCCCATCCACTTCTGCATTAAATTATGATACACCATACTTGCAACTTTATACTACCAATCAAATTTCAAAGTGTCTTCTGCTGGAAGGGATAACTTCAATACGAAGCCTGATTTCATGTGTAAYGCAAACTCTCTCTTTCACCAAAGCGTGCCTTCCAGAGAGGCATGTCACCTTGCTTTGATGACTAGCCCAATTGTTCCTGCCAGCTGGACTCTTTCAGCCTCCACTGCACTCTCCTCTCCTCGGGAATCTGCAGGCAGTGCCAGACTGTTTGCAAATTGCCCACAAACGGTAACGAAGTCAATAGATGCCCTGCAGCAGAATCAAGTTGTTATGCCTTAAATCATCACTACTGAAAATACGAACACTTCAGAGTACATGCAGGTATGTAACTGTAGAAGTCGCAGCATTTTTAGTTGCTTGGATATCCACGTATTTCTGTACTTGACGACTGTAACAGAACTATTTGCCGCAGGTACATATTTTTTCTTCTTTATTTCAAAATAATCAGTGATTACATATTTATCTTTGATGAGAATTTGCTAATTTACTGCAAGTTACTGACATTTCAATTAAAAAGTAAACTTATGCATCTTACACAAGAACAATCATTTTTCTTTACAACAGGACTTCTTCCACTGAAAAGCAATAGCCCTTTATCAGCAAGTCATGTATTGACTCAAATAATAATAAAAAAATGCAGTCGCACACACACATATCAAGTAGTCCTTACTGCCTTTCTACAGTCTGACAGTAATTTTATGATTAAGATTGTGAGCTTGCAATGTTTTACCCACTAAAAACACACGGCCCTGACAGTAAATTTGATTACACACTCAAGAGTGAAGACCTGGATTACATATTACCTTCTGTGGTCCATATTGAAACACCAAAACCAATTCAGGTATTTTTTATGAACTACAAGGAATAGTGACCCTTCAAGTCTTAAAAGTTACCAACAGCAATGGCTTTATTGCACAGCTAACACTATCTAGCTCAGAACTAGGTGAGAAAGTGACACAGCTAGTCTAACTACAACATTGTAACGCTCAGATTTGAGGTGTTTTCAGTTTAGATCAATCATCTATGGCCATTCTTTAGCCTCATGAGCAACATATAAGAAGAGTCTTGCTTAGACCTGAAAGGAGGTCATTGCAACTGGCACAACTGTTGTTCCTCATACTCGCTGCCATCCAGGGACTCCTGTCTCTCCTGCCAGCTTGCCAGATCACTGCCTCATCCTCCTCTGGCTCAGTGACTATGGTTGCTGCAGAAGACCCAAGAGTGAAGGAGAAAAAGATGCTCAATGGGGAGGAGCCAGTTGCTCCTGGGAGTCACATCCACCCTTCTGCCTCAGGGAGAGGCTGAAGAAAGGTGCAAGCACCCACATAGCATGTGGGCAGAAGAGCAGCAGCTGCTCCTTATTTATTCCACCCTTACCTTTCCTCTAATCTTCCAGCTACCACAGCTACTGGCGTAGCCTGGGGCTGGGACAGCAGGAGCCAGAGTGTATTTGTTACCATTTGGTTTTCCACTCCTAGGGAAACTGCTTGTGTCATCTCCATCCAAGCTGTTAGAGACCTGTGCGCTATCACCTTGCCAGGGGTCAGTGCTTCCTTTATTTCAGCGGCAGTTTAATCAATAGAAGAATACTGCTGAGGATCATTTTCACTATATGCACAGCTCTTTCTGCTGTGCTAGTAATACCATTATGCAGGTTTACAACAATAAAAATGCACCACATCCCTCATTACAGTTATTATTCCAAAATTTTTCATAAATTGTTTCCAAGAAAAGATGACTGACAAACCCTCATTTATATAATAAGCAGCCTGTCACACTCTCAAACATCCTCAGTAGCAGTTTTTTATTTTTAATGTCCAAACAAACAGCAGGTATGCATCTTTTTAGCACACAGAGAAGTGCTGAAGTACACATTCCAAAGGAGCTAAGGCTTCATACAGGTCAGATGTGTTTCTTGGAGTCACGACAATGAACTGTTACTGAAGCAGTCCCACTGATGTCAATTGCCTATTTATGCATGAGCTCAACCCTGCAAATTGGAATGTCTCAATGCATTCCTAAGAAAGCTTGCAAAATCATGTGTTTCATTAGTAAGATTTTTTTGTTTGTTTTAAAAGAGCATACTGACATTCCAACGCTGCAAGAAACACACACTGTTTAAATGGTTCCTGCTATTAAAACCACGTTAAAGACCCCCTCTTCTTCTCCAACTATGCAGGAGGAACATAAAATGCACTCTAGTCCTAATCCTGAAATACTGAAGGGATCCTTTTGGATTGCAGATTTGCCCTGATTTCTGAGAAAGCCTCAATCGGTAGTGTTGATTTATACTCCATGCTTTTATCCTCAACATCTACTTTCATATTTCATGGAGAGTGAACAAAATTTTTCTAAAGATTCCTTCTTCTAAAGCTTAGGTATTACTTCCTGGACCATAAGAACAATAATTCATAATAATATATTAAGATTAATTGTTAGGATGTACAGACAAGAGTTTGTTTTTCCTAGTCATTGTAATGAATCATTATTTTCCCATTCTTTCTCAAGGCAGTCCACGTGTTTATGTAATCAGCTCACTCATTTGTTATTGCAGGAAGAGGTCACCCAATTACTTGCCTGCAAAACCCAACCTAAGCCACAACCTGAACCCCACAGGTAGCATTATAGACATACTCTTTCAAACTACTCATTAGTTTGATTTGATTTCACRGCACAAGCCAAATTAATTGACAATATCGTAATCACTTACGCATAGTCTGTGTGTTAAATTTTCCATTCTGGTAACAATATCCACAAAAGTATGAAAACATCAACATCGTGAATAGCATGAACTTTTGGAACTTTATGATGGAGTAGATGTTTCTGTAGTCCATGTGTGTATTCATTTAAAAAGAGGGAGGAGAGTGGGATATAGGAAGAGACAAAAAAAAAAAAAAAAAAAAAAAAAAAAAAAAAAAAAAGAGAGAAAAGGGACATGCATAGAAAACTTGGGAAGAGCCAGATTAGATAGCGTAACTTGACTACAGGAGCAAAAATTAGCAAAGTAAAAAGATTTCATTCTCCTTTTTTAACGACTGTGATTGAATTGGATTATCTTCTGGAAATCACAACTTAACAGCATTCAGCAATTGAACATCTACTGCAGTACTTGCCAAGGTGCCCAAATGACTCATGGCCACCCTTGTTAAATAATTTAACATAATTCTAATCTAAATCTGACTAGGTGCAGACTTTGAGCTTTTAGAACTTCTTGTAACTTCACTACACTGAAGAGCTTTAAATCATTGTAAGATACAAGTATATTGATCAATACTATCTACTTCAGAGTAGTATCAGAGGAAACTGATATCATGATCAAATAATCTGACACACCTGGAAAAAATATCCCATTCCCTCAGAATAGTGCAAGCAAATTAAACAGATTTTACCACCTGACAAAATTCAAATCAAAAACATCTGCATCAACATAAGATTCAGATGAGGTATAAAAGATTCCTGATGAAGTAAATATGACCAATTTTTAAAAGCACTGCCAAATGAGGAAGAAAACAAATTGTAAATTGAATCTAACCAAGAAAAGTCAATGACACAATATCGAGAATTGAAGTGTCTATGGCAAATTCATCCAGGCTTGTTCCTTAGCTCAGGGTGAAGTGCAGTAGGATCAAGTACAAGTTGAATCTTAAGAGAAGTGGATGGGTTTCAAAAAAACCAATGCAGATTAACTATCCTGACTGGATACCACTGCAGACAGAATCAGAGTGCAATAAACTATCAGAGGAGGTGTTTTACCAGGGAAAGAAAGAATGCTGAATGGAAAATCCAAGTATTTCTGCAAATGAAATACTGGAAAACGCTAAGGGGAAGCAGAACTCTTAATTGTAAGAAAAGAACTGAAAATAGAGAACTTTACAGCTGAAAAGGAGGCTGTTGTGGTAGGAATTCACAAACTGATCAAATAAAGCAGAGCAGAACTGTCTGAAAACTTCAGAACAACAACAAAAATGGTGCAAGCAGCAGTTCGAACTAGAGAAACTCAAAATCAGATTTGAAGAAATCTCCCAGGATTTACACCCATATTAACACTGGATTTGAAGGCACAGCATAAATGCCAAGTATTGAATATCAACATGAAATGGATTTCAGAATTACGATTAGCAATTGCAAAGCCGAGAAAGTGCAAAATTTCACAATCAAACCATTAAAAACACTTATATGCCATCTTGCACCTTTATTTTTCAGCCAAGTCAGTGGTAGCGACACCTTTGGCTTCTTACAGGAAAAAAACCCCTACATTACAGAGTATGATACTATGAGGGATAAAAGCAGCAGAGGTCCAAATCTTCACAAAGAGATAAATCTGAAGTGATCTTGCACATGCCCATTATTTACATGAAGAACAGTTACACGAGAATATGTACTTTGTAACCCTCTTTCAAAGGTGTGTGACACCATCCTACCTTGGTCTACCCCAGCCTACCTTGTGCAACCTTTTTAAATTCTACAAAACTAACTGCAAGTATCAAAGCCACAAGCCTCTGAAATACAGTATAGTTTTATAAGAGCAAGTAACTAGACATCAATGTCATCAAAATACAGACACTGTTGCAGCAGACTGCCAGTCTGCACTCTGTCTAGTGGCAGTACTAGACAACAGAAATCCTGTAAACAACAAACTCTGGTATGCAGAAAACTAAAAATCACTTATTACATTTTGCTCTTAACTGTCATTACCGACAGGGCTTTAGATGAACAGAGATCTCAGAAAACAGCAAGCCCAGAAAACATCTCAGAATTCCAAGCTGACAGTGTGTTAGAAGGCAAAAAGACAAAGAAACAGATCAGTTCAGAGGCCTTGATGGGTCACAGTACTCACAGTGTAAAAGATAAAATAGCATCAAGAACAGGAAAAAGCCTTTCCTTAAAAAGCAACATGGCATGGAAACAAGAGCCACACTGCACCAAGCAACACTGAGACTTTTCATCTCAAGCACTATATCTGGGCAAACACTGCATTTTTGGTACATATTGGTAATCAACAGAGGCACAAAACAGGAAACAAGACTTCCTCCATATAACGCATTTTGGAATTCAGTACAAAGACTGATGAAGCAATCCAGAGAGTCAGAGCAGTTCAGCTGCCCATCTCTAGACAAAGTAGATATCACACAGTAGGAAGAAGCAAATATAGCCATACTGAATCCTAATAGGTAACTGCAGCAGCAGCAGAACAGACAAGTTTAGCAACAAATTACAGAGTGGACTGAAAGAGATTAGTTTCTACTCCATGAACCAGTATGGACATAAAAAGTTAATGAGTGACCACTCATAAACTATGCTAATCACATATATTTTGGTAACTGCTTTATTTCAAGTATCAGGAAGCACAGGTTTCTCTCTGAAGTCTATCAGATGTTCAAATTTTGACTGCTTTAGTCAATATGGAGAAGAAAGGTAAGTTTGCAAAAGGGTGCAACATCTTTTCACAAAGACTTATTATATATTGGCCAGAAGATTTTCTGCTTCTTAAACATAAGCAGGATTTTAACCTATCCTTTCCTCGATGCTCCAGATCGAGAAGGTGAAAACAAGGCAAAATTTCTTCCTCACATTTGGGCTCCTAACTGCACTGTTTACTGCAGAAAAGTGTTCTGAGTTAGAACATTAGAACACTGTTACAGTATTAAAAAATGTACTACACTTGACACTGAAGGTCAGAATTGGTCAGTCAAGTTCAGAACCTTTCCTTTCTATCTTTCCAATGTGGAAGTTACATGGCATCCCTTTCCACACAAATATCTGGCAAGAAAGACAGCACTTTATCAGTTCATTTTATCATCAGAAGTTAGCTAATTTCCACCTGCTTAAGTATTAGAATCATCTTTGGCAATATCTCATGGACTCACAAACCTGCACTGTCTCTCTTCACACACACACAAACACACACAGACTCAGCTGCAATCATGAGCAAGCTATCTGCAAAATAATATACACAAAAAAACCAAAACAAAACATCTCTTACAAGCTAAGAAGAACAAGTTATTTGTTTGGGGAATCTAAGGGATCTTACGACAACAACATCTTAAAGAAAGCATCTGGAAAGTTCATCTCTTTCACACACAAACATATGCATATAAGCAACGCAGTCACTCAAGCTAAGCGAGCCACTCCCTCTGCCTCTCTTCCTGTAAACTCTATCAGAAGCATTTGTTATGCTGTCAGCTAGGGGCTGCATTAATATCTTGCAGCAATGTTTTCATGGAAACTTGGCTAGTATTACAATAACACAGCAGAAAGCAAATATCAGGACATTTTAAACCTCTATTATATACCCAACACAAATAAACATAAGCCTTCCAGGTATTCGTAAAACTTATGACATAATCAAATCCCTACATCCATGAAGGTAGTGACAGGTACAATGTTCAAATCACGAGAGATTATGTTCACGTTCTCTCCACTGATACAGGTTGCAAATGCAGTAACACAGTGGATCCTACTGGGAACAAAGCATTTCACACAGGACAAATCACCAAGCCGCTCAAAGGAAGCAGCTGACAAACAGGTAAAGCAACAGCTATCAAACAGCAGAACAGGTATTAAAAGGAAAAGATTAAAAGCACCCTATACCACTGACCATAAATAAGAGAAAGAACAAAACGATGCTGGTGAACAAAATGAAAATCCCAGTCTTGACTAATGGTCAGTCAAAAGCAAAAGCCATGCAAGGCATTATGCACAGAGTATGATATTATTTCATTACAGAGAATATTGATCAATTATCAAACCATTTAAAGTAGGAAAGTACATTTTTGGTCTTGACCTGGAAGCATCTTGCATCACTGCACTGCAAACAGTTTAGACAGCAGATGTTAAAAAACAATCTACAACTTGTCCTTGTTTTTCTAATTTAAGAGAAAAATAAAACTCAACCAAGTCTTTGATTAGGGCATGCTTACAAAGGTAAGTCACACTGGTATGACCGGCTCTGACAGAGACACAATCATGCAAAAGAGTCTGGGCCTCAGTTAAGCATAAAAATGTCTTCATACAGCTTAATAGAAAAGCTTGAACACTGAAGCAAATTAATAATTAGCTACATTTTATTAGGAGCTGATAAGGCACTGCCCTAACACTTCAAGTTTCTAGCAGGTTACAATCCAGTACTAAACTAAATGTCAATAGCATTTCTGACGTGTGAGTGAGTACTTAAACAAGAGCTTCCTCTGTTTAACAAAGTTATGCAAACCCAAGCCAAAGGCAGAGAATCAGTACAGAAATGGCTGAGATTTCACTCTTTCCCTCAAGCTGAAATAAACTGTTTTATTTTGGACAGAGGTGTTTGAATGGCACCTACAAGATCCCTTCTCCTGGGTTTTGCTCTAGCGATTGTAACTTCCAACCATGGGATCATAATAAACAAGGGATGAAAGGGCAGGTAGATTTGAGACGTACTGCAGTCATGTCCAGAGTGACTATCAGCCGTTAGTCCCAGTTGCAGAGTCTGAACACCCAGCAGCAACACTGGATGTTTCTGGGAGACCTTCTCCCTCTTATGCCACTTCATCCATACCAAAGCAGTCTGGCTCTGCTACACCAACACTATAGGATTACAGTGAGCCACAAGCTAAGCTCTTTGGCATTTAAAAAATTAACAAAAGGGAAGACCAGCATTAGCTTTAACCCAGATCAGTCTGCTGACTGCTCAGTTTCACGGTAAAGCTGGGTTTGGTGGCAACGCCAGCAAATCAATGCTGCTCTTCGTCAAATCACAGCCTAAGTTACAGTGGCAAAGCCATCTCAAGTTCATAAGTGCCCACATTCATCAACCTGAAAGTCAATTGTCATTCTACAGCTGAAGACAAACTGCTTCAAAAGAAAACAATGAGAGAGCACATGTCAGCAGAAATTAGACCCTGAGGGAAGAGAGGGGATTAAATAAATAAATAAATGGACAGCTGTATTTACATCCTATTTGCATGTATTAATTCAGACCACTCTCACCACACTGAAAAATCTTACATGCAGTATTCCTAGTCAGCTTCAAGGACATGTGATCTGGTTTCTTGCAGAGCAACCAGGGCAAATTTTGTACAATATTCATAGGTGGGTGACTTCTTAGAGAATAGCTAAACAAAATTCAGTAGTATGTCATTATAAACTCGTAAGTCACTATAAAACATGGGCTTGAGGAGATTAAAAAAAAAGGCTCATTCCTTTATTTCTRATTTGGTCCAGATATCCTCTAGTTCTGTCATTATAGTTCTTTCTTTATCATTTACAGACCTTACAGCAATAATCCAAAGTGCTATTTAAAACTATACACCCAGGAGATGGTTTCAGCAGTTTTTATTTATTTATTTTTTAAAACTTCAGGATCAGGTAGGTCCCCGGACATTTTCCTTTTAGCCAGCATCACCTATTAAGCACAATTGTTTGCCTCTCTTGACCTGCCTCAGTCCTGACCAGGCACACCACAGCTGTTACAGCATCTGGCACAACATTCCACTATTGGTGTTTCCATGAAATGCAACTATCAGCAGCTCCACTTATTTTTGTGCCTACCTACCAGGTCAAGATTGGCCCCACCACTCTGCTGCCACCTTTCTTCCTCTCCCACCTTTTGCCCACGCTTATGGCACAATCCCACGTGCTAAAATGGCAAGGTCTGACAAGTTCCTATAAGGCTTTTTTTACTACTGCCAATCTAACAATAACTTCATGAAGGCTGCCAGCATGACAGAAGTCTGTTTCGTTATGGTTCTAACAATATAATGCAAAAAGCTAGCACTTTTTTTTTTTTTGGCTTCTCCTTCCCTCCAACTCGCGTGAACAAACAAAAATCCTAGAAACTGCCTATTTGTTGCTATCACCTTATCCCCAGTGTAGATGCTTTTCTAGGTAAAGTACAGACATCAGTAAAAGTCACACGGAAATCAGTTTACAAAATATGCATACGAGTTTTGCATTCTAAATCAATACACAGATAGCATCCACATAGTCAAATAACTGATACACTGCACTAAAACTCAAATTCGAAGGGAAAAGGATGCACAAAGCCAGATCTATTTCTGTACTCTTGATCTCCTACCAAATGCTCACCTGAGCTGCACAAAAGCAGCCATGGGCATTTACAAATCCTCTTCTCACTCAAAGGACTGAATCCTCAAGAGCTGTCTCTCACTGTAAACAGTGATATCATCCATCAGACTACCGCACATATTGCAACAATGCCTAGACATCTATACACTCTGCTGAACAGAGTACCTAAAAGTCTCAAAATACTTTCCAAGTAACTCTCAAGATTTGGGAGATATTTGACACGCTGGCTAGGTTTCTCAAGCAATCTCTAATTCAAAGGCGAAAAAGCCAGAGAGGCACGAGGATGCCTAGACACACCACCTACAACAGACAAACAAGGAGAACTTTGGAAGCAGCATCCAATTTTCTGAGACAAAGAACAGCCATGGAGAACACACTCTCACTGCTGGTAACTCACCAATGGTCAGTTAGTCTCTTAAAGCTGTTCCCTCATTTCTCATTGGCAAATCCTACATATCATTGTAGAAATCTCTTCCAGCTCTGTAGTACTGCACTGAAATATCGGCAGCAACTCTTAGTGGCAGTGGCGTATGCCACAAAAGGCAAGAGCGCAAACAACTCCTTGGCAAACCCAGTGTGGGTAAACTCCTGAGGCAAGGAATGGGTTTTTCAGTCTTGGTCATGATGTAAAAGATAAAGATCATCGAGTAGCCAGTACAGAGTGACTGCTGGTCACTTCCTTTATATAAATGAGGCAGGTGCATTAACGAACACCACCACTGCAGACCTCAAGGGCCTCCATGAATAAACACTTTATAGTGGTGCTAAATTATTTGTGTGAATTATTTACAAGTCTGTAGAATATCCAAAGGCCAAACAAATGCTTGATCTTTTGGCAAATATAGAGAGGACCTTGAACCAAGCAAACATAGGCAATCCACATGTTTATTCTGACTAGCCTAAAGAGGTAGTTTCAATGTAAAGTAGATAAAGAAGAAATCAATTTTCAAAGACCAAGTCTGACTAATTTCTGCCAATTCAGGTAGGACTGGGAGCGACTCTGTTGATTTCTATATATCTTTCTGATTTTATAAAAATGCATATATATTGACTAAAAATAAAGAAAGATCTTGAGAAACACACGCACGCAATATTAAAGGGACCAAAATGCATGTGATCCAGACCTCTACAAAGGTGGCTTGAGTTGCCAAGGTTTGAAAACAAGGCATTCGGGTGACATGCTCCATCATGACGCCCCAGAGGAACACGGGGGACCCGAGGCAAATGTGCTCTGGTGGTTTCCAAGAATGCCAAGTCCAAAGCCAGGGTCCTCCATGCACACCTCCGAGTCACACCCTAACATACAACAGGATTGCACACACACCCCCCACGGCCACCTGGGCAAAGCTCCAGCTTCCCCAGGAGACCTAGGAGAGCCCAAATCCCAAGGAAACCAACCTTACCTTGCTGCACAAGAATTAAATGCGTAAATCAATAAATAAACGGGGCGGCTTTAGGCTTTCAGGTCTCRCCGCAGCCCTCGGCCACCACCTCCCTCTCGCCGCTCGGGCTGGGAGCCGCAGTGCGAAGGTCACGCCGCCCCCCCCCCCAACCTCCCGGCCGTCATCCCGCCCTGCYCGGGGTGCGGGGCAGCCGCCGCCGGCCTTACCCGCGAGCCCGCCGCCGCCTCCATCACCGCCGTGGCCCTTCCTGCGCTGCAGGATGAAGTAGGGGTTGGCCCGCTCCGTGACCCACAGCGCGTTGGCCAGCAGCACCTCCTCGGGGTTCACCCACATGCTCCCGCCGCTTCGCCGCCCGCGGCCCGCCGTGCGGGGCGGCCTCGCTCCGCCACCCGCGCCACCGCTCAGGCCGCGGGCGCATCACACGGCGTGCCCGGTCGCGGCGGCAGCGACATGTCCCGGGCGCCCTCCCGCTGCTGCTGCTGCTGCCGCCACCCGCCGCGCCGCGGCCGCGGGACCCCGCAGCGCTCGGCTCGGCGCTGACATCAGCGCCCGCTCCGCTCCGCACTGCGCCGCCCCGCCGGCAACAGCCGCCCCGCCCACAGCACGGCACCGCCCCGCCAACGGCCGCAACGGCCGCGCCGCCAACGGCCGCCGCACCTGCGCGCGGGGCGGGGCCGCCGCAACGGGCGGGCACGCGCGCTGCGTGCCGGCCCCATCCTCGTCATGGCGGCCGCG
Source organism: Eudromia elegans (assembly GCA_003342815.1). NCBI lineage: Eukaryota > Metazoa > Chordata > Aves > Tinamiformes > Tinamidae > Eudromia > Eudromia elegans. Next base: position 1,144,970 of record PTEX01000155.1, on the reverse strand, counting down.
GCGGGTGGCCGCGGTGTGCGGGGCGGCTGGCAGGCCCTGGGGTGCCGCCGCGGTGCGTTCCGCGGGCTCTACCGCCACGGGCGGAGCGCGGCGGCGGGCAGGGCACGGGCCGGGCCGGGCCGGGCCGACGGCGTGCGCGGGCTGGAGCACCGCTCCTGGGTGAAGCCCTCGTTGCCCTCGCGGAATTCATGGCAGAGTCAGAAATTTGGGGAATTTTAATGTTGTCGAAAGGACCTGGCCCTTTGGACTGCATCAATCTGTTGAAGAAAAAAAGGGGGGGAAAAAGGCATTTTTAAATAAAAATTAAACAAGTGAAGGCTGTCCCCTTTTATAACAGAAGAGAATAAAGGATTTTATTTTCCTTCCTTTATTTGCTTCCTGACCAGCTCTAGTTAAAATGAAGCCAGGGCAGACTGAGAGTTAAATCCTGGCATGGCTAAAAGGAGTGGCACAAACGCCTGGTGGCCTCCTCGGGTGCTAGCGGGGCAGGACGGCCCAGGAGGGTCCCAGCGGCCACAAGGCTGCCTGGTGCTCCAGTGCCCAGCTAGCCATGCCCCCGTGGGCAGCAGCCTCCGCCGTGGGCAGCAGCCTCCACCGCTAGCCGTGCCCCGTGGGCATGGTGTGTGCTGGAGCTGCCCCAGTGCCACCGCTGTGACCCTGGAGGAGGAGAGGAGTAGAACGTGCCGCCACCAAGGCCGGGGACGGAGCTCACTGTCTGGGAACACTCAGGTGATTTTGAGAGGGAACAGAAGCTTTCTCAAAGAGCCAACTCTATTCCAGATATAAACGGTGTTCTCTGCTCTATTTCTGGTTTATGGACATAAACATATGGGGTTTGGTAGGATGATTTGGGTCCCCATATGTAGCAGTAACCTTAATTCACTATTATCCTATCCCAGTTCTATGCTGGGAACCGCTGTGTCACTTGGAAACATTGTCAGTAAAGATGATTTATGAAGTCTCCCTCTGGGCTTGTTCCATACACAGCTGTTATGACCAAGTTAATTCCGTATCCACCGTTACGTGGCAAAATCCAGGCTTTCAATACTAGCACTGCCATCTATTTTGACCAAGGCTAGCTATACTTCCAGAAAAATAAATAAGCTTTCTTTGGCAGGATCTGCTTCCATAAGATGATCTATTGACAGACAAAGGTAAAACACAGAGATATTCCCATCCTGTAACTATTTATTTATATCGCTCCAGATTGATCATTTTGGTATAACAGTGCTCAGAGATAGACTAACTAGTCCCTGGTTTGTTAGRTCAACTGACAAGGCTTATTCTTTTGAAATATGGGAACCATACCAGTATAAGGATGATAGAATCAAAATGTCAAGACGTGCTGTCTTCTGATGGGAAGAAAATAGAAGGCTTGCCATTAAAATGCCAAAGCAGTTGTTAAAGGTACCTAGAGCAAAACAAACCAACATAAAGTCRATAAGAAAAATAGCAGCACTTTTAAATATGCCTTTGGAGGCCACACACTTTTGAGCTAACGTTACTAGCAAAGGTGGAAACCCACTAGACAATTGCCAAGAGCTAATATTTTAAATGCAGCAGTGCCCTGGAAAGAGCACTCTTGCTGTGCCTTGGTGACATGCCAGAAAAAGGGGATGTATGCAGCTTGGTAACATTTCTTTTTTTTATTTTTTGCCCCTTTCCCTCAGATTCAGTAATGTCACTTCACCTTGCACTGTCATGTTGTACCTGCAGGAGCCATCACAGTCCGACAGGTAAGAAATCATCAAACCAGTTGAGCAAGAAGCAGCATTGGTCTTGTTTCTTCAGCATGCGGGAAATGAGAAGGTTTGGAGAAAAGCACTGCTGAGGAACCAGCTTTCTTCTAAAGACTGTAATGGATTGTAATCTTGTAAGACTTAAGTAACTTTGCCCTTTCATAAACTGTTTATGCATCCTTAAACTCAGCATGTTTATCCTCAAATGACATTCTGTGCTTTTCTATACGGATTTTGTTATTTGTGCTGTACTAGCGTGCACATCTAATCAAAACTTCCTCTAGAGAAGAAACATTTCATCAGAGAGGGGACCTAAACCTATATCAGAGTGATGGAAAGCCAGGAAGAAGCTGAAGTACTGATCTGCCTGTTTATTCATTTGCATATCAACCAATTTGTAGGATTCCTGGATTTAATTACTCACTTTCCTTATCAGCAACCACAGAAATGGCTTTGGTTGCTGACACTAGTGGCTTGAAAACTATCTCAGGGATTTCCAAAGCATAACTGGGTAGGGAGACGTAATGAACTAGAACTCAAATAGAAAAAATCTCCTTTTTTCCATTCCTAAGTCATTCCCTGGCTTATGACACCATGATTAATAAATAGTAGGTGTCACAGTAATGTATTATCATAATTGCAATTCTTTTGCTTAATCATCTTGTCCCCTAACCCTTACCAAATAACCCCATGTGATTCTGGAGGGAGCCAAATAAGATGTTGATTTGGCAAGTGCTTGCATAGAGATGGTAATGTAATTTGTGGGAGTGTCTGCTCAGAGACAGGATGTAAACACAGGGAGAGAGAGGGAGGAGGAAACATTGATACTTCACTCCAAGTCCTAGCTTATTGATTTATTTATTTATTTGCCTTAAAAAAAAAAAAGAAAAAAAAAGGTCAATATAAATTTGTTGTCTGGGTTCCACTAATGTCTGTGTCTCATTGAGAAGACTCTTCAGGAGGTACCTCATCTTTAATACTGCTATCTGATGTGGTGCCACATGTATTATTTATGAATAATAAACATGTCAAGTTGGGGTCTTCATTTTTAGGTAAACTTCCTTGGCGATCTTAATAGAGTATATTTCAAAACAAACACTTGTGGTAAGTATGGGTTAAATAATTGTTACCTTAAATATTTCACATTTGTTACCTTAATATTATTAATAATTGTTAACTTAAATATTATTGTGCAGCATGTCTGTGTGTCATTTTATCTTCCTTTTTTTCATTTTGCTTTTTACCTCTATTGGCTCTGAGATGTCATCCATTGCTGGTAAAACGTAGGAATATACAGTGTGTACTAAGTAGGTTTCCGTGTGACTCCAGTGCATTCAGTGAAGATGCATCAGGCAGAAACCTTGCTTTGTGTGACTAAAATCTTAATAATTTATCATGTAGCTGCCAATCTGAATTGGTACTTAGAGATTTCTGTTTTATGTTCTTAAAAGACTAAGTGATTCTTGAAAAGCTGATAAGATATGCTTAATCTAAATTAAGTCTAAATGAAGAGCAATAATTATTTGCCTGCTTATTGAAAACAGCATAGACAAGGCCAAGATGAGTTACGATACTAAAATTTGAAGAGCTGACTTTCTTTGAAAACAACACATCAGTTCCAGTCAAACACATTTAAATCCTCCATAAATAATGTCATCATTCTCAGGGTAACCCAGGAGCGGTAGCCTCGTAAACCAAATACGCTTGCTGATTTGTGCTTGTTTCCAAATGAAACGTGCAAAGGAATGTTAATCTGGATAATGCTGTGATTTTTTTCAGTTTTGCAGAAGACTGTTTCCTCTACGTAAGGGTAGGCTTACAATGCTTTGCACTGTGCTGAACCCTCTTTGAAACCTGAGAAAAGAAAAAAAGTAACATTGGTTTGCTTTGGGGAATCTAAAAAGGAAAGCAGTGTTTCGGTGATCTCCAAAAAGGAGCAGCCCCAGGAGACTTTATATTGCATGGTCTGTTGCAYTGCAGTGAGGTGGTCCTCAGTGCAGGCTGGCTACACTGTCTCACGCTAGCTAGCTTCTTAATAGAGGTTATTGTGATGGAGGGAAATAAAACCACAGGGAGAGAAAAGCCACTTTTTTTTTTTTTTTTTTCTTGCAGAAACACAGAAGATTCTTTTCCAGAAAAGTGAACAAAGCTTCCTCTTTCCTTGCTGGGAATTTAGACCTACCACATCTCCATTAAACATCTGGATTTACTGTACTCACCCCGCAGACACAGCAGAGGGAARTGAGTTGCAATGTGCCTGGCCACAGACTTGTTGCCTCCTCAACTTCACCCCAGGGCTGGCTCCCCCATCAACAAGCAGGAATTGCAGTGTTCAGTCCAGGGGCCTGGTGTGGTACTTGAGGGTATGGCAGGGAGGGGAGCAAGGCAAGACTCACCCCTCAGCCGTTCTGTGCTCATTCACACCTCCATGGTCCCAGCCTGTGCATTTTGCTGTTAGGATCTTCCTTTCTTTACAGGAATTAAAAGGGTAGGAGGTGGTAGTAAGAATAATTTGCCCTCCAGGAATACTTTAGAATGATTATTCAGCCATTTACAGCCATTTTCCTTCCATCCCACTGCATAGGAAAAACTGCATACAGTAAATCACATGGTGTAGTTGACTGACARTATTCATGGTGGCTTTCTGTAAAAGAGTACAGGTCACACCATTGTGAAGGGAATTTTCCTAGTTATCTCAAAAATTGGGAAGTGGAATTTCTTCAAATTTTCCTCTTCTGCTTGAAAACAGTCACTGAGAGTAGTCATGGAAAGTCTCCAAGTCTCCAAAACAAATCTTTTGAGAAAGCCATACAAATCTGACAAGTCAATCACACAGAGYTGTGGCAACTGCATTACAACCTGAACTACATACAGCATGGACTAGACCAAGAGCTTTCAGGACATTTAATAGTCTAGCTCGTTAGTCATTTGATTCGTAATTTACATGGACTACTAAGTCCAGGATGGTCTTGACAACAGCACTTATAGTAACTTGTGTGATTTTTGTTACATGTTCTATAGCAATTCTGACATCTGCTTATTCTTTTCTGCTCCCTTGCCCTGGTTCAGCAGAAAGGATTTCAACAACAACAAAAAGCATTTTTAGTACAGTTTCGAAGATGATGTACTACAAATCAATAGTCAGGAAGAAGTTCATGTTGGAGTCTTTTTTTTTTCAGAATAGTCAATTCTCAATTTTTCAATTTCAGGTTTTCAGTATTTTCAGAAGAGGCTGTTAGAACATCACAAAGATGACATCTGATCTTAACCTTTTCAGGAGTTTATATGTACATATAATGCATCTGTTTGTACATAATAAAAGGTTAACAGAAAATACACAGAAAAAAAGCTTTTTTTTTTTTTAAGAGACTTGTCAGTAATATATTCTACTCATAATCCTTTGACAGAATTTCTGGACAGGGGTGAATTGCAACACTTCAGAGAAACTTGCAGCTTTAGACTTCTCAGAAGAGATGACAGGAGAGTCAAAAGTTTAGATGCGAGAAGCAGTAAATCTGGGGAATCTAAGCCATGTGTGCTGCTGATGTGCCTTGGGGCCCTCGAAGGGATAATTAACACTCATTCTAAGGTAATATAAATTTAAAATGCTGATGTCATAGTTGCCACAAAGCTTGCGAGGACATGAAATCATGCTCCAAAGAAGCAGGATTGAGAGCACCACTACCCGGGGGAGCTGCCCTCCTTGGCACTATCACCGAGAACAGCCCTTAGTCTYCTATACTGTTTTTGGCCGTGCTGGAAGCGTATCAGGATTTTTAGGATGGTTCACGATAATTGAGAAAACAGTTTCACAGCAGGGGTATCACAAACTTCTGGAGAGACAGAAAGAAAAAAAAAAGGCAGATTGAAATGTCTTTTACCCTCCTAGCCTGTGGTTCTGTTCTGCTCATCACCACCACAGCGCTAGTCTTTGCTCGCTTACAGGGAACTCCCAGCCCCCTTGAGTGTCCCTCATAGGGGACGGCCAGCTGACCTGGGTGAGCCACTTCACGGGAAAAGCCACGGGCAGCTTGCCTCCTTTTGGAGTTTTTGTTTGTTAATCCACAGTAAATCACACAAAACGACAGCAGTGAAGACAAAAGCAGCTCTTGGATGGGCTGCTGGCCTGCCCTTCCTCCCACCCGGCTCCTCCTGGCTGTCCACCAAGCAGCTGCGGGCAATCTGGGGAGCAGGGCTTCTGTGCCTGCACAAAGCGCCTGCTTTTGCACAGCTAGCCTGGGCACCCAGCCAGCTTTTGRACCAACCTCTTTGCCATCACACAGAAACCCTCTGGAGCTGCGGGCGATGTTCTGGGCCAGTGCTAGTGCTAGCCGAGCCTACACGACTGTGAGCAACCCAGGCTCCAGGTTAACTCCACCTCGCACTTGTCTGCTTTCCTGGCATCCATAAAGGTCCTCACGTCTTCCCACAATTACCCCCTCAGGCAAGGCCAGGCTTTTCTTTACGTGTGGCACTGCACGGAAGCATTTTAGTRCAAGGCATTGTGGTACCTGTGCTGAAGCACGTGCAGGAACAGCACAAGCACAGTGAGAAGCAGCACAGCCGTGCTTCCTAGAGGTTTGAACCCTGTCCGGTGCAGCTGTGCAAAATGACACTGCAGTGACAGCATCACCACTCATGGCTGGGGTGAAAGCTGGGCCTCTGAGCCGTTCCTGAAATCTCTGCCAGGGTTGAGAGAGGGAGGTGCATCACTCTCCAGCCCTTTCTGGGCAACTGACAAGCAGAAGAAAGGATGAAATGACGAGGAGGAGGAGATTGCAGAAGGGAATGATTCAGGCTGAAGGAAAAGAAGATAAAAAGTGAACATGGGAAGAAGAGCAGAGAAAGAGAAGAAGACCTAATGGAAGTGTATGGAGGTAGGGGTGGAGAACAAGTGGGAGGGGTAAAAGGCAGAAAAATAAAGCCTGCTTCAGCATGTCAAAATATCACAACATTTTAAAATTGGCAGATCTTTTACTCCTACGTTACCTGTTTTGGCACATCAGGCCAACCAAAGCCTCGTGTTGGTTCAGGCCAAGGTGTCGGCAAAGGAGCTGCTTCAGGATCCGGGCAAAGGCTGCTCAGGCCGTAGTCCCTATATTCCTAGGGATGAGCAGGAATGAAAGGTGTTAACTCTTTAACTCTTTAACATTAGCAGAGGTTYGCAGTGCTTCTATTGGTTACCACTGAAATAGAGATCCAGGAGCAAACACAGCATCTCAARCAATCAGTTTTCCCCACAGAAAAGTACAGACATGTAAATTAAGGGATTTTATTGAGTTCCTGGAAGCATGTAACCTCTCACCACTTGCTCCTACATCAGTGGACACTGTCCTTTGCTTTTGTGGAAGCAGCCTGGGGAAAGAGCAAACTCCTTTGCCCAGTCCAGGAGCTGTTTCCAGTGGCTCTCATCCTCCTCACAGCAGGCTGTAAAAAGCCCTGGGAAAATCCCTGTGGAAACCCAGAGGCTGTTCATGGGAGCCTCCCTAGTGCAGAACATCCCTGCTGAGGAGCTGGGACTTGTCATTAAGACAAGTATAACCCGAGGGCTGCATTCCCAAGAATAATAACTCCAGGTCTGCTGTTGCCAGACCACCCAGCAGGATCGGTCTGATCCATCCAGGATCACATTTCCATGAAATTAAACGGAGTGTGGTAGGAATGCCAACCCTGCGCTGGCTCCAGAGAGGGCAGAATACCTGACCCAGCGTAAAGCCTGACAGACCAAAGTTCACCAGCCACGGATTTTGGACAAAACCTGAACAATCAGATACTCTGCAGGCTGTGATGCAGTACAAGAAGCCCGAGGCTGCACTGCTGAGGTACATCCCCAAAGGCAGCTTTTCCTTAGGGTTATTGTAGCTCCTGAAAGGAGATTCCAAAAATTCCCTGTGGAGATGGGCTGGCAAACCTCCCTGTGTGTCAGCTGCCCACACAGGGGCTGCAGGTAGTATGGAGAGGAAAGTCAATTAATAATAATAACAGCATACATTTAAACAGTTATAGACCAATGCATTTATTCTTAGGCAAGGTTATTGTTGATGACAATGCAGCTGTGGGTTGGCCAGCTTTGTTCTGTGTCTGTACAACCCCATACCAATGCCATATGTGAGAGCTGAGTGGCTTGGACGTGCCCCAGCAAAGCAGGCAAACACTGCGCTGTCCTGGGAGCGCTGCTGAAATCAGAGGAGCAGCCTCTGATCTAAGCTGGCTGCTCAGCTCTCTGTAAAGCAAGGTCAAGTTCTCCTCACCGCAGCAGAATTAAATTGCCTGCTTTCAGTGCACAACTGCAAGGCAACACGAGAAGAAAAAAAGCGTCTCCTTAAGAGATCGTTTCTGATAACACACACACAAAAAACACGTCCCCATCAGTCGTTCTGCTTATCATCACCCAGCTTTGAGCAGCTTATACATGTTCCYGTTGCAGACAAAAGAATATAAGAAATGAGGCTGGCTAGGGGGAAAAACAAACCAGCGAACCAAGAACGATAAAGCCAGCGAGATCTGGGGAATATAAAGCATTCAGGAGCAGAAGGGGGAACGAGGAGGAATCTTTAGGTGAAGGTGGAACGGGAGATGGACTGCTCGTTGCCAGGCAGCAAGGGCACCGACTGCATGGGATAGAAAACTAGGGGTGGAAATGGTAACCGGACACCGGAGCGYACGTTGTGCCTGGGGAGGCAGAGATGGCCTCCACGCAGAGCCCAAGCGGTCTGGATCGCTGCCCGTGTGCCTCGCCTGGCGTGGGACGAGGGCTTGAGCATATGAAAGGGAAAAAGAAAAAAAAAAATCCTACTTGCGCAGGGAGCTCTACAACTTTTTATCCCAGGCCTTGAGACTATTTTTAGAGAGCCGTATTATCTGTCCAGCTGCATTGTCTGCACCAGAGAACACTTTTGGCTCTTGCAGATAAGATGGGGAAAAAATGCTTTTCTAGGGAATAGGTGCCCAACAGCACGACCAACTTCCGTGCTTTCCCCAGGGAATGAGCCCAGGCCGAGGCCCGCGGCCCCCCAGGGCAGCCCCACTGCAGGAGCCCCCATGAGCTGGAGCTGCCACTGATGGCACAAGGGCATCAGGTGCTCAGGAGCGCGCTCGGGGACAGGCAGGGGACGGGCAACATGACCAGCCACTGAGGTCCAAGATATACCCAAGGCAGCCACTGCCGTCACACATGGAGAGCGCTCCAACACTCACACACGTGTCCCTGCTGCCCGCTCGGTGACCAGGAGTCACCGACCGCTGGCGGCTGAAGGCACATTAGCCCTGGGGCGGTCACGACGCGGGAGGAGCGAGCAGGAAAGCGGCGAGGCCCCGGAGCGCCCGGCTAAGGAAGCGCTGCCCTGCGGTGCGGTGCTGCTGTGGGCGGGCGCCCCATGTCCCCGGCATGCCTTCATGGCCAAGGACCAAGGCACCCACAGGAAGAAAATAGGAGAGAAAATCAGTGGGATCTGGGTAATTTGTTCAAGGTTGGAATGCCAAAAAACAACCTCTGTAGTTCTTCCAAAATAACTCCATGTGCAGACACACTTAACAATAACTTCTCCTTCATTCCACGTAGTTTTGAAAGCGGATTATGCTGATCTGGATTAATGTATTCTTTTTCCCAGAGTAAGATTATGCTCCAAGGAATCATTCAGATATAGCTACCATGGTGTAAACTCATAACCTGCCRAAATACACACTAGGTGTCACACATAGACACCTGCTTTGTAGAAGGACAGAGATTAAAAAATGATTGCATGATATAAATATTTCTGAATGACGCTGTAGGTGCTGCCCCAGAGTTCATAGAATCATAGAATGCTTAAGATTGGAAGGGACCTGTAGAGGTCACCTAGTCCAACCCCCTGCACACGCAGGGTCCCCTAGAGCATGTGGCACAGGGTGATGTCCAGGCGGGTTTGGAAGATCTCCAGAGAAGGAGACTCCACCACCTCTCTGGGCAGCCTGTGCCAGTGCTCTGTCACCCTCACTGTTAAGAAGTTCTTTCTCAGGGTTCTGTGGAACTTTTTGTGCCTCAATTTGTGGCCGTTTCCTCTAGTTCTATCACTGGCCACCACTGAGAAGAGGCCAGCCCCMTCCTCCTCACTCCCTCCCTTGAGCTACGTATACACACTTATCAGGTCCTCTCTCAGGCTTCTTTTCTCAGCTCTCTCAGCCTTTGCTCATAGGGCAGATGTTCCAGGCCCCTAATCATCTTCGTAGCCCTGCGCTGGACTCTCTCTAGCAGCTCCACGTCCCTCCTGCACTGGGGAGCCCAGAACTGCACACAGTACTCGAGGTGCGGCCTCACCAGGGCTGAGTAGAGGGGCAGAATCACCTCCCTCSRCCTGCTGGAGACGCTCTGCTTAATGCACCCCAAGATCCCATTGRCCTTCTTGGCCACGAGGGCACACTGCTGCCTCATGGTCAACTTCTCATCCACCACAATGCCCAGGTCCCTCTCTGCRGAGCTGCTCTCTAGGAGGTCAAAGCCGTTCAGAGGTCAGAGTTACACCAATGGGTTTCAAACACACCCCTGGACTACGAGAGCTACATGTGAAGCCTCAGCATTTTGTTTCCGTACATCCCAGCTTGGACGCTCAGCATTTATAAGAGTTGAGCGAGTGYCACAGGTGCCAGAACAGCCAGGGCCAACATGGGGGATATTTTCTCTGCCTCTCTCTGCTTTGCTGTCAGCAGCCATGAGATATTTATTTGCTCAGGCTGCGCTACCTTCTTAGGCACTGAAATCCTTCAGAGTCACCCGTGAGGGCTGCCAGACGGGGCTACAGCACGGAGCAGGCTCAGAGGTGGCAGGATGTGGCCACACCAAGATGACACGCAAGCTCATCCCGTGCTTGTGGAGATGAGATCCAGGACCCASCACCGCACCCGCTATCGGCCAGGCCCTGCTGTCCTCTGCAGGACGCCAGGGGGGCCGAGCGGGGCGTCGCTGCTCGCTTGGGTGCCCGCAGCTTGCTGAAACAGCCCCAGCCCGCGCGGGGCTCGCGGTGCGCTCGGCTACAGCGGCCCCAGCCTCAGCCCCAGCCCGCGCAGCCGCCTCGCTGCTCTCCCGCCGCCGCCTCTGCCCAGCTGACGTTTCCCGGCTATTTTTAGCAGATGACTCAGCCCTGGCGCATGGAGCCGTCACCGTTCCTGCGGCTGCACCACAGCCAGGGCCGCTCTTAAGCACCAAGCCAGGCGCATGAGGGCTCTGCGGGGCACCTGAGGGGTCCCTTCGCAGCAAGGGGGGTGGGCGGCGCACACTGGGGCCGTGCTGGGGCACGCACCGGGGCTGTGCTGGGGCACRCACCRGGGCCGTGCTGGGGCACAGAGCTTTCCCGCAGCTCCCGCAGAGCATTCCTGTGGCGCGGTGCCGGCTGCTGGAGGCACGCTGAGCTTTGAGCCAGCCCCGAAGGCTGCGGCTGAAACCCCAAAGCCTGCAGCCTCTTCTGCTGACGACTGCCCCCCGGCCGCCTTTCTCTGCGCGGACACGTGCTGATTTGGTTCTCGAAGCGCTGCTGTACCGTACTGAGCCTCAGGCTTGCTGCTGCCCCGGCGAGCTGCCTTCACAATGGGGAGGCTGGAGTAGGGTGCAGGATGGAGGGCGCCACCCAGCACCTGGTGAACGTGGTGGCTGCAACGCAGGCCCGGCCCTGCACTGCTTCAGCGGGGTCGCCTCAATGACTGCGGCGGCACGGGCTGCGTCTGCCCCTGCTGCRCGGCCTCACAGCCTGCCGGCCCCAAGGCACTGGGACAGAGCCCTCCACGAGCTGCGCCTGGAGCGTCCCGAGCCCCATCGCCCGCTTCAGTGTGAGCCAGCCGCGCTCAGCACGTTGCAAGGCTCACACCCCTGCTTCCCACAGCCCACGAGCTTGGCTTCCAAGTGATTTGTTTCCCTTTGCAAGGGCAGGCAGACCTCAGCCTGCCTCAGTTTCCTCAGTAGAAGGAGTTGCCACCCGCTGCTGCACACGGCCACCCTCATGTCAGCACCCAGGTGCAGGTGGAGGCCGCCTGTGCTTCACGCCCTGCGTAGATGTCCGTCCCCTCAGAGCTGCTTCCAGGGGCTCCTCAGCTTCCCAGCCACACGCGGTGGTGCCCCCAGTCCCAGCACCTCCTCGACGGAGGAGCAGTAACGACCCGTAGAGTGTGCAGCCGGGCACTGCAGCATCGCAGGCGGGGCAGAGAGCGCCTCTTCGGGGCCCCGCGGCCAGCAAGCCCGCAGTTTAAGCGCAAGCACCCTCTCTTTTGATTTGTTCCCATCCTACAGTTGTTTTAAAATTCTGGGTAGCACCACAGCAAGTGTAGTTTGTGGCGCAGTCATCTTAAGTGGCAGCAAATTCTGCCGATCAATAGGATGCTGCATTACAGTACCGCCTTTCATTGCTTTCAGGCTTCATATCTTCCGTGCCCTTGCATTTCACGCAGGAGTAAACAATCCGGAGCACACGACTGTTTTCCCCAATGGTACTTTACACCCCCTCGAGTTTCCTGCAGCAGCGGGATGAGTGCCAACAGCAGATGAGCCAGCACTGAGGACAATGCCACCATTGGGATGGGGCTGCTGGCCACAGCTCCAGCCGACACGAGTGGGAAAACAGATGTCCCTCRCAGCCGGAGGAGGAAGCTTCGCCAGCGGAAACCAGAGCTCCAAGCTCCCAACAAGCCGCCCGCRACACGCAGACAGCTCGCCCGAGCTCTGCTCGCACAGGAGGGGATTGCCCTGGAGAGTGCCTCCCCACAGACACGCAGCCAACGGCAGCTGGAAACCTGCAGCGAGGGGACCGGCCAGCTCAGCAGGGCGCCGGTCCTCCCTAGCGGCGTCACGGCCGCAGGGCCATTTACTGCTCCCTTCCCTTGTGTCTTCTCTCCTCCTCATTTCTTCCACTTGGAGAACTGAAACATCTATCTATCAAGACTATGCATGAATCAGATTTTTCAAAATACCCGGCTCCAYGGTAGCTGTTTGTGACCCAAAGACCTTTGTTTAACACACAGTTCATTTGCAGCTGCTTCCATGTGCTAATGTGTTGCCCCATGACAAGATCTAAGTCAGGTTGAGGCAAAACAGCCTGGGGCACTTCAGCACAGGGTGGGATGCAATGTAGGCAAGGAGGGAAAAATGCTCCTGAACGTCAGGTTCCTGCAGGAGCAGGGAAGGTAGGAAACACAGGCACCTACTGAGGGAGAGACGGCCCAAATTAGCCTCCCTGAAGGGAGTGGGAGCAGGATGAAGCTGTGGAGGTCCCAGGGGTGGCAGGAGTAGCTGCTCCCTGTGAGAGGGGCCTGCGTCGGAGGCTCTGCCTCCCTGTCGGGTGCTGGGGCCCAGGCGCGCCGGCTGTGTAGCCCTGCGAGGGGCCCGCAGGAGTGCGGGGWGGCGCCCAGTGCAGGAGAGCAGCATCCCCACGCTGGCAGCCAGAGCGGGCACCACGCAGGCAGCCCCAGACACTCTGCTTCTGCCCGGAGCAGAGCCTGCACAACCCACACGTACGGCRCCAAGCAGCACACACCAGTGTGCGGGCATTCGCTGCCATGCTGCCAGGGAGCTCTCCGGGATGCGCTCCTGTGGCCGGCGCCTCCCGCAGGGATAACCCCACACGACGCTCTGACCTCGCAAGCTCCCCTGGCTCCCGCGCTCGCCTTCCGCTGCGGCTCCGGGGGAGCCCCCAGCCCCGAGCCTCGGCTGGGCAGCCGTTTTCAATGCCAGYGCGGGCAAAGCAGAGCCCCGGAGCAGCAGGGCGGCAGAGGCACTCAGCAGCGTCAGAGCCCGCGGGCCACACAGGGCGCTCCCATGAGCGGCAAGCTCCCCACCAAGCGCCTCAGAGCCCATGAAGAGGCCCATGCCCACCCTCGCCATGGCCTCCTCGCTGTCCCTCTAGGACAGTTATTCAAACAGTCCTACAGAAAATCCTGCAGGTAACTCACATCTCTGCATGGCTCCTTCTGGTACTGCCTCTCTGAAGCCCGTTCTGCTCCTCTGCCCCTCTTGGGGCTCCACCAGGACAGGCAGCTGCACCAGCCACCCCAGCCCAGGTGCAGGGCTGCAGTCCCCTCCACAGGTTGGTGCACGTGGGGTGGCAGAGCAACTCGCAGGCCCAAGGGGAGCTGCCGTCTTGTGCTGCCCCTCCAGGGCCTTGGACTCCACCCAGACAGGCAAGCACCTGGAGTGAGGTGGTACTGATGGAAAAGGACATTTCAGTGGTGTTACAGCCACTTTTAAGCAGACATAAGTGCCTGTGCAAACAGAAGCTCAGCTGACTTCCTTTAAGACCACCCTGAGATCAGTAAAGTTGTTAAAGGGAGGCATCTCCTTCACCTGTGGCTTGGCTGCAGCTGGAGCCCCTGTGGTGGGAGCCCTGCTCCCCTGCGGGTCCCGCTCCCACGTGGGCCCTGCTGCCCTGGCCACCAGCACGCCTCCTGGTGCTGCTCACGGCCACGTTTCAGGCGTTCCTGCTCTTTCATCAGTGCTCTCTCCTCAGGCACCCGGGCTCCGAGCACCCTGCCCTGGGTCCGTCTGGCCCTGGCTCAGCTGCCTCAGAAGCTGAGCAGCAAACACCAGATATCGCCATGTCATGTCCTGGTGTCCCGTGTTCGGAGCARAGACGAAGCTTGTAGACTTCCCATAGCCGTGAGAAAAGCGTGAGGCGCCCCCAGGCTTGGGTGTGCGCTCACACCCTGCAATGAACTGCCTTATGTCCCCTGTCACTTATAGCCCTGCTGCCATCCTCAGCAGCTCCAGAGCCCCTTCCTGCTCCACAGATACCGAAATCTCCAGTGCTGGCCGCCCACAGCTGCCTGCCGAGGAAGCRTGGCCCGGCCCCCCCCGGACACCCCACTGCACGCAGAGGCAGGGGACGGCGCAGGGGGAGAACGGGCTCCACCGARAGCCCTACAGTCTGCGCTCCCAGCCCCGCTCCCCAGCGCGGCCGCCCGCTGAGCCCACGCGCCCGTTTGCTCCGGATCGCAGGAACTGCCCTCCCGGCTGCCAGGGGCTCCTGCCCTTCCCAGGCCTCTCCCCTTTGCCTCACACGCACCAGAAGCGCCAGTTTTAGGGTTGGTTAGGAAATAGCCAGGACACAGTAATCGGTTTCATTTTATTAAAAAACCTGCAATAAAATTCCTTGGAATTCACAATCTTAACTTTGATAGTTGCAATATTTTACTAGTACATAATAACACAGTTCTCACATATTTACATTATAATCCTCTATTTAACAAAAATAGCCATGTTGTACTACTGAATGCTTCCAAATATTAGCCGTAACAGTTCAGTACCTTCTCCAGCTGAGTCACTGCCCGGGCTCTTCAGCATTTACAGTATATAACAAAGCAAGAAGGGAAAAAACAAGCGTGTGCCTTAGGATTTCAGGCAACTCCCTTTACGATGGTGGTTCTCTGACTCCCACGTTTTTCAAGAGAGATAAAGTGCTTTGGAGGGGAGGATGTTTACACTGCAAGGTATCGGCCAGGATTTGAAGGGCGTTTGCAACGCTGCACAGAAAACACCGCCAGAGAACAGGCTGCTCGCACAGGCGGCCGCCGCACCGCCCCGGCAGAAAATTCACCGGTAGCAGGAAAACCAAACAAAGAAAGAAACCCCAACACCCCAACCTGCTCACTCAAACCCCAGGGCCGTTTCCGCGAGTGCCGTGCCATGCCGTGCCCTCTGGCCCTGCTCCTTAGGCGGTGTCTCTGCAGCGTGGGCGCCGCTGGCTGAATGAGACATTTCCGTAGCCCAACAACCCACCGCGCTCCGCTCCCAAAGTACCTTTGGGAACGTGGCAACATGGCCCCGGCGCCACCCGCTCCCAACAGGGAATGCTCCCCATTAGCTGATTCACAGAATAAGACGTGTGCGACGGCGGCTTTGCTCTTCTTCCTCCCTTTCCGAAGGCGGTGCTGGCAGGTCGGGCTCTGCAGCGTGCGGGAAGAGCCGTCCCCGCGAAGCAGAGGGCTCTGGTGCTGCTCACGAGCTGTGGGCAGAGCGGGTGCTGCAGCCGCGTTTGGGGGGCTTACGGACTGCTTTGAACGAAAATAACTCTCTGGAAACGGACGGAATGCGCATTTCTGACAAGTGCAAAACCATGTTCCGTGTTTACTAAACACAAGGAACGTCTTGCTACAAAAACAACAGGCCCTCCCGCCCGGCCCCTGCCCGTTGACATTTCTAATTACAAAACGGTGCAGCCTTCAGGGGTCCCTAAACAGGAGACGAGAAGTGAGGCCGGGACTAGGGGCATGTACAAGCGTAGCTGACATCTCCACAGCTGTCTACATTCAGGGCAGCAGAGCTCCCTTCCATCTTCTGTAACACTACCCAGGACTGAAAAATGAGCAAATAAACCAACAAAAGGGAAAATACAATTTTTCACTAGTTTCTTCGGCATTCACTGCCGTGAGAAGCAGCGTCCCCCAACTCCCACGCGCAGTGGTTGGGGCAGGCGAGGCTGACTCTGCACAGCACGCCCGCCCGCCGGCGGTTCCCCCGGAGCGCGCAGCACCCTCACACATCCACGCACCTCGCTCGCCTGTTCGGCCTTTATCCGCTCTGCTGGTTTGCTGGTTCGGGTCCCGGCTCCTCCGGCTCCTCCTCGGCCGGCAGAGGGCGCCCGTGCCCTCCCGCCGCCGCCCGGACGGGCCCAGGCCCGGGCGCAGCTGCCGCCCCCCGCCGCGCCGCGCAGGCCCCTCGGAAGCGGGGCAGTCCCGCACGGGCCCGCACGTGTCCAGCGCCGATGGGGGAAAAGCGCCCGGCTCTGCCCTCACACGCCTCGCTGTCACCGCTGCTCCCAGCGGGGCTGCTCGCTCCGTCAGAGCCGCTGCCCGGTGCGTGCTCACACAGCCCGCGCCCGCAGGACGCACCGGGTGCTGCCCCGTTGGAGCTCCCTAGAGCGGCGACCCAGGCCGAGCTGCCTACGGAGCACGAGCTCCCCCGGCCGCCCCGCGCCCGGGCCCCTTCTTGTCAAGCCCGCAGCATGAGCTGCATCTCGGGCCACAGGCTGCCCTGCTCATTCCTGCCAGATCAATAAACCAAAACACGGTAAAAACAATCGAACAAGCACCGTTATTGCTAATGGAACAGGAATCGGAAAATGACTACTGGTTTGCACAGCCTGCTAGGACTTACTCTTAGCTCAAGAGGGGACTAATCTTATTTATGAAGCACCTCGAGGTCCTGCAGCATTTCAGAGGTTTTTCAAAAGCAAAGCAAAACAAAAAAAGAAAAATGCATCATCAGCCAGGAAAACCTTTCCATTTGTCACTGGGGCTTAACTAGACTCATATAAGACCCACTGAAAATGATGTGATTTCAGTATAAGCCCAAAATGAGATAAAAGTGCTTTTGTGAACAAGGACGGATTTAAACATTTGCTTAAGCTCAAGCTTTGGTGACGCATCACCTGGCCTTGCTCTGGTTACACTGAACCGTGCCCAGACCTGGAGAGCAGAAGAGGAAAGACCCGGAAAGTGCCTGTGCGGCGTGGAAAAGCCGAGGAGGAGAAGGAGGAGCGCGGGGCAGGCTGCCCGGGTCACTCTGGCCAGGAACGGCGCAGGCGACGCGCGAGCGCAGCCTCCGCTGGGCACGCAGTGACGCGTGCGCGGGACGGGGGCACGGGCCGCACGATGCCCCGCGCGGCAGGCGGCCCCGGGGCGGCCTCCCCGCCAGACTCGAGGTGCAACGCGCCTTGGAGCTCAGCGCCCGCTGCTGCTGTTCTCCCTGGGGTAGTGCCCAGCCCGCCCATGCCCTCGCACAGCCCGGACATGCCTCGCTGGGGCGACTCCGTTAGGGCAACAGGTGATGGGCCAGCCTGCCCCCTGAGGGAGATTCAATACAGTTCGTGAAATGAAAAGACGACCGTGCAACGCTTCCTCAGAAGCAGGAACAGTGTTTCCTAGGGCCGGGAGTTTCGACTGCTGCTACTCAGCCACAAAGGATGTTGGAGCATGCAGGTAGCTCAGCTGTCCTGCCCTGCTGCTCCTGGGACAGGTAAAGCTGGCCCCAGCAAAGGCGGGAGATGAGATAGGAAAGGAGGAGTGGGGCGCGCTGAGGCGCGCGCTGCCCTCAGGGAGAGCTGGCTGCACGCAATGCGCTGCTCGCTTTGCTCCGCATCGTCACTGACAGGAGTTTCCTTCCGGAGCGAAAGGCCGGTGTTAGACCTGCGAACCACCGAAATCCCATTTCAGCGTTATTTCCAGGGCTCAAGTGGACTCATGTGGTACCTTGTGCTAAGTCTCTGCATAGGGTGAATTTCACAATCGACAACCCTGACACTACGGGCCTTTCACATAGCAACAGGGAATGAGACAACATTAAAGAATATGAAAAAAATGTGTGTTTATAAAAGCATAAATATGGGCAAGAGTGACCAAGGGCAGGCACACAGCCTGGAACCATCTCCAGCATCCTTTTTAAACCACACAGATCTCTAACCGTCTGCATCTCTTCAGATAACAGAGATGTCACTTTGACAGGGTAACAAAAACGCACTGGCACCTTTCTGGGTCACGGTTCTGAAATCTTAGTAGCTTGTGTTTGTCTGCCTCAAAGTTACCCTGCAGTTTATGGACTAGGGAAAATAACAAACAAACAAACAAACAAACAAGATCTACCCGGAGCATGGAGTGTATTTTTGATTTCTTTCTGGATCTGAAAAACAAGCCACCAAAGGTTTTAGGGATGCCAGTAAACACATTTGTTCCTGAATAAGAGCTCATGGGCAAATTTTGGCTGGAACTTGTTTTCCACAGGTAACCTGTGAAGCACAAGGAGATTCAATGGAGCATGAACCCTAATGCTTGCATTTTGAGTTGCTGCTGTGACACAACTAAGTGAAAATACTCAAACTCTCCTGGGACTTTGAGACACGGTGAATTGTTGATTCTCCTGACCTGCTCAGGAGGCTGTAATGTGATTTAATCCGTCTTACTCTCAACAGAAACCATTTACTCTTGTGTAAACTAAAAGTCCTTCTTTGCAGTTAAATGAAATTGTACACTAAACAAGTGACAAAACAAGCTCTTCTCTGCCCAGCATAATTCAGGTTGCACTAAATAATAATTACAAGTCATTGTTATTTAGATGCTTTATGTTACTTCTGTTTGTTTCCAAATTTGCTCTCCCAGTATTTTTGCTTACATAGTTCTATGTAAATTGCACGTAATCTGCTATGCTTTTTATAACATTAACAGAGACTCTGGAGGTAAGGAACAGCTTGGGCTCCTTTGAAATAGGAATCCAGGTTTTGGAGGAAAAGGCAAAACTGCATTTAAAAAATTAGAAATGAACTATATAAGGAAAAAAAAAAGTAAAGTCTCGCTTCATTAGCGATTTTTGACACTGATATTAGCATCTCCAAACCCCTTCTTGGAACATTTTTGTCATCCACATAACGAGGAGCTGTTAGCAAGCCCCTCTGGAGACCCCTCCCACACTCCTCTGGCCTACTGGCCAGATTTTGGTCTGCAGCATTAAGAAAACACAGTGCGTTACAGTAGCTCTTCCTATCCCGCTGTTGGCTGGGGACTTGAAGGAAGGCCATTAACGCACCGACAACGGCCAAGAGCCTAAAACAGAGCAAAGGATTGCAAGGACACGGTACGGCTCAATGCCCTCCTGTCTCTCCTGCATATGGAACCAAACCTGTTTTGGATAGAGCTCCAAGGAAAAGCCAACATAATGCAGTTTTACATAAAAACAGTGATCTCTGCTAATTCAGAGCTCTCTTACAAACAACAGCTTTCAAAACACATGATTTCCAAGGCCCCATTTAACAAAAGCAGGATTCAACACAGGGCACTGAAGCACTATCCTTCTGAAGCCATGTACACGTCACGTAGAAACGTCAAGGCAGTAATAAAACCTGGATTCAGATCATGAAGTGACCAGTGAAGGGGAATGGATTTTTTTGGATTGAACTCTTGAAAAAGTTGGGGTCAGTCAACAAAAATATAGTGTCCATCCATAACAAACAAACATACGTAGGTCTTAAAAAACAAAACAAAACAAAAACATTGACCAAGTGTAGAAAACACTCAAGCTGTCATTTCAGTTGTGTAGTTATGAGCCACTGAAGAGCTGCATGACTGCTCTCAAGCACATGGGTAAACGGGAAGCCTTCATCCTCCATGTGAGTCTAATGGGCATGTGCAGATGACGAACCTGCAACCAGGCAGACACAACTGTTGCTATTGCTTTTCGTGACCGTCTCAGAATGGAGTGTGCTGGAGTGACAGTGCTCTGGAGGTGTGTGCATGACTGGTCCAAACCCTGCAAAGCTGGCTCGGTCCCTCCCTGTGACCCTCCCCTGTCGTTTAGTGTCGGGCTCCTGGGGGGTTTTCAAGACTTCACCTCCTCGCAGTCTTGATCGGTGGAAAGCTCCACGTCCGACAGTCCAACCTCCATTGCCATAATCAATGAAATATCTGAATCACTGCTGACTGTTGGTTCCTGTTCATCTGTGAGGGCAGAGAAGACAAGGAAAGGACATTTTATCTTTCTGTCAATGTATTATTATTTTTTTTAACTCCACAAATGGGACCTAAAGGCAGATCCAGGTTTATCCATCACAACAAAGTTGTGTTTCTAAGCTTTGCTGTTATTCAATATCTTTCAAAACCATTGCAAAAATATCACAAAGTTCACCCCATCAGGAGTGAGAAACCAGCTAAGAAGCCAGGCTGAGCAATGCTTTCATCTCCTTTCAATGCTTTTTGGGCCCCTCGCTGCAAGAAAGATCGTGAGGTGCTGGAGTGTCCCCAGAGGAGGGCAGCGAAGTGGCCGGAGCGCAGACCCTATGAGGAGCGGCTGAGGGAGCTGGGATCATTTAGCGTGGAGACAGGAGGCTCAGGGGAGACCTCATTGCCCTCTACAGCTACCCGAAGGGAGGCTGTAGAGGGGCAGGTGTCGATCCCTTCTTCAAAATAACTACAGATAGGACAAGGGGAAACGGCCTCAAGTTGCGCCAGAGGAGGTTCAGGTTAGATCTTAGGAAGAATTTCTCCACAGCAAGAGAGGTGATGCGTTGGAACAGGCTGCCCAGGGGACTGATGGAGTCCCCATCCCTGGTAGTGCTCAAGACATGTGTAGATGAGGCACTCAGGGCCATGGTTTAGCAGGCAGGGTGCCAAGAGGATTACGGTTGGACCTGACCTAAAGAAAGGTCTCAAAGGTCTCAGGGACCCAAAGGACCTCAAAGGTCTTTTCCAACCGTAATGATTCTATGATCTCCTCCTCATTCTCCCAGGGCTCTCATTCCATGCCTGTCATCCTCATGACTGTCCTCCCACCCTGAGCACTTCCCGCACAGTCTCCTTCCGCTCCCTCTCCACACAACCTCTCTGCTCTCCCTTCCTCATCTGTCCCACAGCCCCGAGAGGAGATGCTTGGCACCCTCCCGCCTCCCCCAAAAGGAGAACACAGCTTAAAGACAAAATCTGGGGCATATGGGCATTAAGCAGCAGGAAAACATTTCTAACAGGAAACAAAACATCCTAAACTTCGCCAGGTGATAAAATATCTATTATGGGAGTCTTTTAAGACCAGGTTAGGCAAAATTCTGGAAGGAATAACATAGATGCCATTAGTCTTACCTCAGGACTCAAGCCTAGACTACTTGCTTTCTCAGGTCCATTTCAGACCTGAAAATTCAACCTGTACTTCAATTTTCAAACACTTTGTAGGTTCCTGATCCAGGACCAACGGATCTACCTTAATCCAGTGTGATCACAAGTACATTATGAGTCAGATTAATGGCATTCACTAACTGTAAATTCCAGCAAAACTAATGCGAGAGAAATAACATATTCTTGGTTAAGCTTACAGCCCTCTCTACACGTGTACTTGGCAGAAGGCAAAGCCAACAGATCATAGAGGCCTGAAAGCTAATTTTATTTCAAGAACAATCCAGAGAAGCAAAGGGCACTGGCTCTCTGGGAAGGTCTCAAAGGTGCAAAGACCACAGTGGTGGCTGAGTCCCACACAGAGTCTAGAATTCAGAATCATAGAATACTTAAGGTTGGAAGGCACCTCTAGAGGTCATCCAGTCCAACCCCCTGCACACGCAGGGTCCCCTAGAGCATGTGGCACAGGGTGATGTCCAGCCGGGTTTTGAAGATCTCCAGAGAAGGAGACTCCACCACCTCTCTGGGCAGCCTGTTCCAGGGCTCTGTCACCCTCACTGTTAAGAAGTTCTTTGTCAAGTTCCTGTGGAACTTTTGGTGCCTCAATTTGTGGCCGTTTCCTCTAGTTCTATCACTGGCCACCACTGAGAAGAGGCCAGCCCCATCCACCTCACTCCCTCTTTTGAGATATTTATATACATTAATCAGGTCCCCTCTCAGTCTTCTCTTCTCTAGGCTGAAGAGGCCCAGCTCTCTCAGCCTTTGCTCATAGGGCAGATGTTCCAGGCCCCTAATCATCTTTGTAGCCCTGCGCTGGACTCCACGTCCCTCCTGCACTGGGGAACCCAGGACTGCACACAGTACTCGAGGTGCGGGCTCACCAGGGCTGAGAGAGAACTTGGGAGAAAAAGTTGATGGCTCATATGCTCAAGTGGTTGAATTCTAATAATGACACTTCTATTGTAACAATACATTATTTTTATATCTGTGGCAGATTTCCTTTATGTAATTTCTTTTTTCCAGACAACAGAAGGAGAGCTTAACTGATGCAGAAAAGTCTGAAACTTGAGTACCTAAGAAATAATAAGGAAGAAACACTTCAGCAAAGCCAGGAAAATAACTCCTCACAGTTTAATTATTCACTTGAAGCTAAATGAGCACAATTAGTCTCCTCTCAAGAGCTATGGTTTTAAATTGGTTTTACAGAAAAGTATGTATTTACTCATACTGCAAGTGCTGATTGGACCTCATGTTCTGGAGAGAAAGCTTCAGTGGGCTCTGTATTATTCATGATGCAAGAGCCAACACGTTCCTTTAAAATCCTACACAGTTTTCACCCTTTTATTTTTGTACTTTCTTGACTGCAAGATAAATAATTAATACACACAACCTCTTCATATCTGTATATATATATTTTCCTCTCAATCTCTGAAGTTGTCAAAAGTTTCTAGGCATTGCTCCTGACTAGAAATATTTATCCTGGAGGTTAAGTACTTACTGGCTGAAGGAAATAGAACACAGACCTTGCAGTGGGCTGCAGTTACATAGAACTGTTGGGTGAATTGTCAGATCTGAGAGTGCTAAAGCAAACACACACATCTCTGAGACCCAAAACGTCACCTCAAGGGTTATCTGCTTCCTGAGCCAGAAAGGCGTGGTCCAGACTAGTGGATGATCAATCAGACCCTGTAACTAACACCATTTTAGAAACAATAATAGTTATTTAAATGGTGACCTAAGAGCAAGTTTACATTCGCACTAGAGATTTCCCAGGACTCAGCCACGTTAAGTAGCCTCTTGGAGCACTTTTAAGAGAAAGCTGCTTTAATCTGAATCCCAGAATCCCAGAATCCCAGAACTGCACAGGAAAGAGCAACTGGCTGAACTGTGTGAGTTAGCCAGAATTGCACTGAACTGGCAGGCTGGGCTGCCAGTACCAAATGTCATAGCGTCAAGGGAGACTGTTACAGTGCTGAAATGTTATTTCAAGAATTATTGCTTCTTTCAGGGCTGCGCAGCAGAAAAAATCTCAACTGAATTCAAGAGAGAAAGAGAGAATGGAAAGAGCTGCTCAACTACCAACTTTTAGGGCTTTTATGTACAGAAGCACCTGAAATCTTTCCAAATCAGTGAACTGCACTTTCACATTAAAAAAAATCCTTGGATTTTACTCTTCCCAAACTGCAGGTTTGTCTTCTTGGGGACAAAGGGCCTGTCAATAGGAACAATGCACACAGGAGCCTAAAACCTGCCCCTGCTGGCACTGCCTCTGGGGCTGCACAGGCACCTAGCAACACGGACACTCCATTTTCCTTGCTTGCTAACCGTGCCCACGTTCCTGCTCTTCGAGCAGCCTAGCAAGAAAAGCTCGGCTCGCCCGCACAGCCTCCGCAGGGTCAGCGCCGCCGCTCCTCTGCCAGCTGCAGATGACGCAAGCCGGACTGATTCACTGCTAAGGACTTCTATGACTTCTGTTTTTCCCCAAGTTTTGTGTGATTTGATGTGTTTCTTAAAGTCCTGAAGTCAAGTGCCAATCTCAATTTTCAGTGAAGACCTCATCTTTCATAGAAAAAAAAAAGAAATCCTAAGAAACAAAAAGAAAACAAGAGATTTTTTCTTTAAATCCTCTAATTCCTAGGAAAGCTTTATTACGGAAAAAAAAGATCTGTGGTTTTGGCTGTCTGAGATTGACAGTCAAGCCTGACAACACCCTTTACAAGGCTTGCACTGCAAATCACGGTGCTTTAGCCACAGCCAGCCATGCTGCTTAACGAAGCAACATGCATTTCCCAGCGCCAGCCCCAGTGCTGGTGCCCACAGCGGACAACTGCAGACCCCACTGCTGCCGCCCGCTCACGTCACACGCCATGGCACGCTGCCTGCCTCCAGACAGGCCTTTCCTCCTCCTTCCCTTCTCCGACACACATTTGCTTGAGGAAGGTGCAAGAATCCAAAGCCTTTCTCTAGCTAATGTTACCTGAACCTTAACGGCACTAATGCATGCAGAACATGACCAGGGAGATATGGAAGTGCCCTGCGTGACAGTGGTGCCATCCTTATCTGTTGCAATGTTCTTGAGTACAATAGCAGTCAAGCAAGAATTAAAATAATTAATCACTTTGGTGCTTTAAAAACAGTAAGACTGCACACCAGTCCTGGTTACACACTGATACTGCTGACAGTCCTCCTACTTTGAATATCTCATAATAAATATTCCAAAATAAAAAAAAGTTTCCAAAAAACCCCAGGTTTCTAAGAATTTAATACTGTTGGCACAAACTGGAACCCAGTGAAAAAGTCAGAAGGGGTCAGGGACAAGAAGCAGGTGTTGTGGTGTACATTGACTTACGTGCAATCTGCTTGACTAGCTATACAAGGCTGGGTGTGTAGAATAAGAAACAGGTCTTGTTTTGTCCTCTGATAATTTATTTCTTAAGTTCTTGATGGTTGATGCCTGACTATGAGGAACAATGTTTGATTTATTATTGATTTCCTCATCTAATGAAATGCTTAAAAAATGATCACCTATTATGTCATCCAAGTTGGATCCGTAGCTGGCACACACTTTGTAGCAGACAATGGGACTCTGTCTATAACCTGATTTTGACACTACATACACAACAAAAAATGGGCTTCGTTTCACTGTTCATTTCACATTCCCCCTACTGAGAAATTTATCCAGTTTTAGACCTCTCTATGTCTGATGACAGAACTAAGCCAAAATGTGTAATCTGGAGTGACAAGTCCCCCCTCAGATCAGATCTAGGCACATACCTAAAAGACCAGCTCGCACGAACCTTAGTCTAGTTAACTCTAACATGGCAGGGCTGCACTAAACCAGAGCTTAGAGAAACCCTGCCATAGCATCACTTTACTGCTTATATCTAAGAGCACAGTCCCCTCCTAGGAAGTCAGTTCATCAAGCAGCAACTCCTTCCACAACAGTACCTATCAAACTGATCTCCAAGACCTTCTTTAAAAATGTTGCAGATGATTAAAATTATCCTGAAATGAATCCTCCAGTCATTCATATTGGCTCCTTGTAGAAATAAAGTCCCCAAAGCTTTCTATATCAACTTGATAATCCTAACACTTTAGAATAGGCCATAACTGCACTAACAAAACAGCTGAAATAAAATGCATTCAGAAAATGCCTATAAAATCTGTAATTCCAAGGAACCACTGGAAATATATTTGGGCTGTTAGAAAAAAACTGTTGTTCTCATGGCCCTTTTGTACCCAGAGGCTAACAGAATGGATGAAGTCTGCCCAGCAGCAACTGAGAACAAAGTACTGGGAAATATTTCTTGTTCTTCTCCAGCACCAGTGTGTGACCTCTTCCAGCAGTCAGAGGAAAAAGGACTTGGCAAAGTAAGTGCTTTTGAAAGAAAAGGGTAGCATCTTTTTCGAAAAAACAAGTCAGAGCTCTGTGAATATATTAGTGGCAACATGGCCTTCATCCAGGGGATAAGGCAGCCAGGCAACTCCTGGAATGAGGATGCTGCAAAGGGCACCCAAACACTGGCAAGCCAGAAAGAGCCAAGCACTGGGACCTGACCAGATTCCCTCAGGGCAACATCACAAAAACGTCTTTAACTGGATTGAATCTCTCAGAAACCAAGAGACTCGAAAGATGGCCCTGGTGATGGCATAAAACTTAGGAGATGCTCCCAAAGCAACTTGTTTTTTCTTCTTACATTCTTCCCTTACTCTTTCTTTAGGAGATGTACTTTAGGAGAACATGGAGCATCTCTTTATGAAAAGCAGCCAAAGACACAGTCTCCCATCTCAAACACCTTACAGTCCTTGCCGTTGCTTTAGAGATGAGCTACTGAGCTGGAGAGATGTGACTATGCGAAGCATTCACCAAGGGCCCAATTAACATGCCATAACCCATGACGTTTCAGTGATAGTATTAAACCCTGTACACTTCAAGCACACCATCTGCTACTGTAGGTACAGCTGTAAGTACTCAGCACTTACAGATCTCAAGCAGATCTCAAGTCAAGCATCTGAAAATGAAAGGCTGCTACCAGCTCTGAAGCTCAACTTTGGAGCATGTCATACTTTGTAAATGAAGTTTAATACCAAATACCTGACAAAAAAAAATGTGTTTTGGCAAAAAACAATAAATCCATTTTCATGAACAGCATGGAAAATATCAGCCCCTGACTGTTCTATTCAAAAGAGAAAGAAAAAAATCCACTCGAATGAGGACAAATAATATAAAACACATGGAGCAGATACCAAACACATTTCCAGAAAGCTGAGCAAAAGGAAAAGAACATATACCAGATGTTAAAGCATGGAGACTCTGGAGGCTGACTGGTTGGAAAAGCAAAGTCTATTTTTCTCATCTATACACATACAAACACAGACATATATATATGTGTATCTATAAAATAGGCTTATGCTTATTCCTTAGGAGGATAAGGGCCGATGCTGCCCGCGCTCCTCCACCGGCCGTCGCCAGCGGCAGTAGATTGGACCAGCTGCACGTCTGGTCAGAATCAGTAAGCTCTTCTACGTCTATGGTACATTTCACAAATAAATCTGGAGAGCATTTTATTCAGTGCACAGGCTGTTAAAAGGATCGTTATGTAGGGCTAGTGAAGCTACTTCTGCACTTGCGTCAAAATCAGATGAGATCCATCATAACAAAGGAAAACTCTCAGAAATACTGAAGCATATGGCTCTATGTGACAATTTTGATTTTCAATTCTGAAGGGACTTTACCTTCTTTTTGTAACATCCTTCCATTTCCTAACTCCAGCTAGGATTCTTATGAAACATTAAATGAAATTTTCCACTTCATGTTACACAAAGCATCTAATTCAACTCCTCCCCAAGCTCAATTCAAAAAAAATCTCTTAGGCTCACACTGAACTGAAGCTGCTGTTACTGTGTGTGCAGTCCCAGCATTGCCACCAACATGCTGGATGCAGGGCATATTCTCCAATCATTTCTAGTATTCTTCCATTCATTTTTCGTAACCAGACCTTGATTCTGGCTTAGCTGACGTATGGCTTCCTGATGGACCGTATGAGCAGCCTGAGGCAGGGCCAACAGTGAAGGTCCAACTCGCCTGCCTTACCCTGCTCTGCCCCTGCCCTGGGCACACGCTCCTGACACTTACTTTGAGTCAGCTCTGCAGTTCCTTGGATGAAGATTAACCTGATTTTTTTTTGGTTATGTTAGCAGCTGAATAGGCTGGTTTAGCCAGCAGACAAGTGCTGCAGCCAACTTAAGAAGCAGACAACAAGGAGAGAGCAAGGAGAGCAAGGATGCCCTCTTCCATTCAGCATCTGCAAGCTGTTGCCGAGCCCCTGCTACACCATGAGGTTATAACTCTAAATTGTCAGGTGTGGAATGGGAACTACTATTTTATTCCATATTCTTAGCAGCTGCTAGATGACCAGGGCTCCTTGGCGCTACTGCAAAACAAAAAATATCAAATGCTAAATTAAAAAGTAATCATGTTCGGCCAAGTTCATGGTGTTTAAGAACTATTAAAAGGATTTTTCAGACGTCAAGGTGAGAAGCATGGAGAGATACACATCTCTTGCACAGCATGCAAAAATCTTTACTGGACAGTCATTTAAAAATCTGAAGCAATGACAGCCATGGGACAGAAGTAGGATTAAATGTGCTACACACTAGCGTGCCTTATATGCTCTATGGCCTATTGGCAGATGATAATATAGAGTTTTACATCCTGAAAATACAATCATATAATTAACCTGCATGTATCACTATTTCCATGGGCTACATTGGTGACAGCCATTGTGACTGAGTTTTCTTATTTATATTTTAAAAGCCCATGTCAGCAGCATGCTTTGCTTCCTGCAAGCCTGAGAAAAGAAGGAAATTACAGTCTGACTCAGAAACATAATGTACTGGATTGAACAAATGAGCTTGTAGTGGTAAAAGAAACTTCAGTTCTGCTTTGTTCTCAAGGAAGACATGGAAGAAACATGAGGTGATTTAGAGACAGTCTGGCCAATACCTTGCAAATCTCTTGCCACCATCATACCAGCGAGGCAGCACAGTGCACAACTGAATATTAACGCTGAAGACTTAATGCAAGCTAGCAGCTTTGAGAATCTCTTTCTCTGGTCTGACCATGCCGTGGAGTCGATAGTTCTGCTTGGGGAACTCCGTGGCTGAAGCCACAACACAGACAGTTTGCTTTAAAGGCAGCTCCTGCTAATTCTTGAATGATGGCATCGAAACAGCTCTTGTCAGTCTGGCTGAGTTAGTCTGTCATGGCAGCATGTGCAAGATTTTCCACTCTGTCTCTTCATATACCTTTTACTGCGTAAGTTATCAAGAAAGTAAGGGTGGCCAGGAGCCACAAACTGACACCACTACCAAAATGCAACTTTAAACAGCGTGTATGAGGTAAGGGGAGTCTTCCTGTCCGTGTAGTGCAAGGAACCAGCACAACTGAGCACCGGCCCAGGGCAGGGCACAGCTGACCTTGTCTGTGGGAACGCCGGCCTCCAAGTCAGGGCGGACCAGCAAGGCAGCTGGGGGCCGTCCACCGACGCCATTCAGCAGCCTCCGCATCCCGCAGGGCTGGCCATGAACAACCGGCATCTGCGGAGACCACAGCACCGTGGCGCTGCCTCCGCTCCCCTTTTCCTTGGGCACCTCGCAGTGAAATCAGTGTTTTGCTTCCCACCAGCTACAGGCTGACTTGTAGGATCTGGCCCTTTGAAAAACAGTCAAGGTCTTCGAGAATTTTAATCCAAACCTGTATTTGACCACCTTTTTTCTCCTGTTCAGTCATTACATACACTCATCCTATGGCAGCACTGTCAGGTGAATGCCAAAAGAAGCTGGTGAAAATTTGACCAACACATTTAAGTTAAAGATCAAGTGTTCTAAGTCCATAAGAACAGAAAACACATGCCGGAAACAGCACACACGTACATATACAAACAAAACAGAGAAAGCATATTCTTGAACTTTACAAGACAGTCTAACCTGATTGGAATTGAACGTCTTAATTGTCTATTTTTGTCATAGGCCCTAGCTTATCTTCTTACTGTATTTCAGAAGATAAATACTGATTTAAGTGCAAAACAGCTTTGGAAAAATCTCCTGTTAAAAGCGGAATCATAGAGCCTTAGCCGTACTGTGTCTTGGTGCCTCTAACAAATTCTCTGCTATAAAAGCAAAGCAACTGCTTGTCAGCTGTCGGCCTTAGAAAGGCCACCTAGGCAGGAAGACGTAGTCACTCCCAATGGTGTGGCATCAGCAGCAATACAGTTTACTGCAATCAGGTGCGATGCATGTATTAGAAGAAGCAAAAACCTGAAGAGATGACTACAGCCATACGCTTTAGCTGTCCTATTTCTGCTATGCTAAGATGGGCAAAATGGCAAAAGTCATCCTTCTTAAGAGGTTAAGCAGGTATTTTTCACGGAAGGGCTACTTGGATTGGTCATTTTTATGTTTTCAAAAAATGAAAGAATGAATACAATGATAAATTAAAGAAAACATGAATATTCAGGTCTCCATACACTAGGAACAATTTCAGCCATTTATATGTGCATTAACCATGAAGAAAAATGATGTGACAAGCGGCAGTGTCACCTCCTAATTTCATTAACGTTGCAGCTGTTTTTAAAATAAATTCTACATTTCTAAGTAACATATTTCTACTAATCTGACTCTCCTTCCTACAGGCTTCTTACAACATAATTCAAAAATTCTGCAACTCAGTTCCACAGTATTATTACACATGGAAAATCTACCCTCGCCGGAAATACCCTACCCTTCATTTCTAGCGCACTGCTTTCCGATGCAATCTTGGTAGGTACGTGTGCCCAGCCCTCCCTCCTACACCCAGAGAAACCTCAGCCCTGGCCTTCCCCAGCTCYGGCAATCCGTGACCATCAGTCACCAGCAGCTGCTGGCGGTACCACACACGYCTGCTTTGAAGTCAGTAACCTAAAATACTTCAGTGTTTTCAAGTTTTCACCTTCCCTGGAGTCTAAGGGACAATGTTGTTTAAAAACAGTAACAAGAGTGGAAAGCACAGACATGAGACTTCAGGATAGCTTTAGTAGGTTTTTTAATGCAAGAAGTATTTCTCCTTACCTAAAGAGGAGGCATTAGGAAACTAGCACAGGAAGGGAGGTCCTGGTTAGCTCAGTCTACTCTGTGCTATTATAGTGGTGATGTGAGATGACCCCTTCCATATTTGACCATGATAAGTATCATTCGCTCTAGGAGCTTTCCAGCCACTTAGCTCATCTCTTTGCCGGTGCACAACCACAGCTGGAAGACAGTTAAAAGCTACAATACCTGACTTTCAAATGAAACCTTCATGTAACACCAACTCGCAGAGATTTAAAATTCTGTTGTACATCCTATGGTGACAGATCAGTTCAGCTGCTAATGCTCTTTTCTCTTAAACCTCACGAACCTATCAAACCTTGCAGCAAGTTTTACCTTGCAGGCTGCAATTATGCAGGCTTTCAAGATAAATGATTTCAACTCTCATCAATCCTGCAACCTACTCAGTCTCTTCACTGTCAATCAGATTTTCTGCCTATAGTTGTGGCCATCTCTGCTCTGACTGACCACCAAATTTGAACTTGGCTAAAAACAAAATGCTCAGGATCAAACAGTGAACTGTGGCACTCGATACTTCCTAAAATGAGAACTTTCCACTAGCCAGATGACCTGCACACTGTTAAGACCCATGTGCATTGCAGGGCAGCTGTAAGCAGAACTTGCCTTGAGCCAGGCTGAGCGTTGGCACCTTGCACAGGGGTGACGCCAACTGCTGAGGACATTTACGGACTGGCACTTGGGCACGGGCAGCTGTGGTGTAACCCGTGAATCTTGCACAGCTGAGACGAAGCACTAAGAGGAACAGTAAAATAGATCTATGCAGCTTGAAACAGCCCTTACTCTCCAGCAGGAACATTGCTAGCACTTCCTATAAAGGACTACACCTGGTTGAATAYATTTGGAAATGCCTGTTTTTAAGAGAAACATGGCTCTTTTCATTAGTTTAGAAATTAGAAAAAAAATCAGACTTTTTCAAAAACTTTTGGCTTTCGGAGAGTAGAACCTGTTAAGTGCCCTTTGGGTCTTTTCTAGGGTGCTTTCGGAGTCTGCTTAAAGGATTCAGCAGTATTTTTGATATAACCAAAAGTATTCCACAGAAAAGAAAACAGGAACTGGCAGATTTTATATCTCCTTTGTGGTTATTTTTTTTCCACTGAGATGCTGCGACTTAATAAATGTATTTTAACTAAGCATTTTTCATATTCTATGCTCCTCTGACTTTCCAGTTCTACAAGTTTTCTATGCATTTTTCCTGTAGGAGTATGGCCCTTCATTACTGCACAGCACTGTGCTAACTAGATAGGGACAAGTAGAGGAGAAATTCAGCACTGATATCTCCAGGTCGGTTGTCCTGTCTGTGTGTCTTACGCTAGGGTTTAATTACTGCCACAACAGAGAATATGTTCCTGCTTGATCTCTACGTGCCTCAGGCATGTTAATGGCAGTTAAAATGAAAGTAACTGAAAACAAGTATTGGCTCTTACAGAAAAAATAAAAGGAAAAAAAAGTGCAAGTCRCATAGTCCCTCATATATTCTGTAGGTGCTTTGGAAATACAGATATTAATTAAGGCAGCTCTGTTTCCACATTGCATTATGCTGAGGGCACCTTGAGTATACTCCTGCAGTGGCAGAGATTTTCTTCGCTGTTCACAGCTTTGAAACTTAGATGAGTAAAGAAAATTCAACAATAGTTCCTGGAAACAGTGCACTTTATTTGAGTTACCTTCAAACTGGACTTTGTGGAAAGACTTCAAACTTTGTAGAAGCCCTGAGGAAAATACACTCTCTTGTTCTGAAACAACTAACAAAAAACAAAAGTCAGCCAGCAGAATCAAGGGTCACCATATGCACAAGTGTCACTGCTTTTCAGGAGTGTCTCCTACATCTCAGCGTCACGAATTCACCCTCTCATAGGTAAGTTGCCTTTCTGCTGTTTCTCTTCACCCACGGGAGCGAGGCACAGCTCACCTGTCTGCAATGGCCACAGCAAGCACCAGCACTGACCCTCCAGCTCTGCCCACCTCCTGGAGAGCGGTGCCTTGGCTCACAAACCCTGACCTCCAGGTGCTGATCCAGGCGCTTCCTTGCGTCTCCCATTTGTCTTGACTCCTGAATGGGCTGGAAAGATGCAGAAACACAGCAGCACATGGCGCCTTAAACAGCACCTCCTGCCCGTTTCGCAGGAACCGTTTGTATAAACACTGACAAGAACAAGAGCTCCATAGCCATTAGAGATGTCAGGCTGGATCCTAATTAATCAAACAGATTGCATGCAACATGCTGAACATCCCTTGCAAGGCAGACCCTTTCATTCCCAAATGTAGATCAAAAAGATCAGCTAGCAGGAAGGCATTTGGTCTCTCTGTACATCAGATTTTTATTTTACATTCCTATTTTGCCTTAAAAACAATGGTTTTCAGTGTTTTCTTTACACTGGGAAACAGTATTTCTGCCTGAAACAGTGAAGCCTAAAGATAAAAACTGTTATCACCGACCCCAATCTTCCCTCTCTTCCACCTGCAAAGATATACAAAACAATTGGGAATCCCCTGTCCAAAGCAATTRGGAACCTAACTTCCAGAGACATAGTTGTGTGCAGTCACCACTTTCAAAGGGGYACTTTTTAAAATTGATTTTTCTCTAAATAATAATAAATCTCCTGGGTATTTCATATTTCATGGCTACTAATAAAATGACACCTGCACATTCAGACTCATTYCACTCAAATAACATTTCAAACTTCATGCTGAATGTGCCTCTTTTATATCCTGATGCAGGGAGAACAGACAGCTATGTGCTACTGCGATCCTGTGCTTATAGAGGTGTTATCTCGTGTATCAGTGTCTCTCCGTGCTCAGCTTACTTTACTTACCTTGCTGCTTGAAGCYTGTTGAACTACTCTCTGGGCAACTGTCCCCAGCAAGAAGGGCCTTGGGTAGAGGATCTTCCCGACTGTTCCACCATAACTGGAGGATGAGAGGCCCTTTTTGGAGCAGAGCACTGGGTCTGCTAAGCAGCAGCAAGCCGGGAGCTCCCGCCTCTCCCAACCTTGGGAGTAGGGCAGGCTGCCACAGAACAGTGTCCCAAGGGTTTAAAAAAGCGTTACCCAAGGATTCCATGGACTTCATGACAGGAGGTTAATCCATCCTGACAATTATGTCGGAGACAGTCGGCCCCTTCCTGAATCTATGCCTGGGCCAGATTTCAGCACCTTCTTCCACCATTTCCCTTTGCTGTCTGCAGGAGGGAASCACAAGTTTGATCAAGGGAGAGACYGGGGCACT
This sequence comes from Eudromia elegans, assembly GCA_003342815.1. Lineage (NCBI taxonomy): Eukaryota > Metazoa > Chordata > Aves > Tinamiformes > Tinamidae > Eudromia > Eudromia elegans. The sequence continues at coordinate 1,111,257 of PTEX01000155.1, read as the reverse complement.
ACAGCTTATACCCCGTCAGTCTAGGCATGCCACGGGCACAGCTGAGTGTTTATGCAGAGAAGAGGTGAGATTTGCAAACCAACAGTTTTGTCCTTGCTATCTACAGTCAATGTCAATGCAATTAGCAGATATGAAACACAGAGAAAAAGAAAAAAGAATTTAGTCTTTATCATTTGCTTCTTATGTCACTGCATTTTGTACATCCCTTTTTGCCATCTGCAGTCAGGTTTCACTTGGTGAACCTTTCAAACCAATGCTGGCCTTCCGGACCACCAATGCAATGCTAGCACTAGGCTAAGATCTCAGCTAAGCTGCAAATTGTGGTCCATGGTAACCACTTACGCAACATCCACACGGCTTTTAATAGAGCTGCTAGACTTATGTCATCCTCAAGGCACAGGGGACCCAATCTGTTCAGCACTTAAGTAGGTCCCATGAGGACTCTSTCTCCAGGACAGTGCTAGGTGCTAATGCAAGTGTTAATAACTTTCAGTATTAAGTACTGTCTAGGGAATTTTTCACCTTTTCCTCCCCCTTTACTTTCTGCCTAAACAAAACTATTAATAGCAAGGAAGAACAGTCAAGCATTTGCAAGACACCAGTGGATCAGATTCTTACCATGCACTTTCATCTTCTTCCAAAGGCTGATTATTCTTCAAAAAGACATTTTAGACATACACAGATCAAAATAATTACTTGTAAAGTTATATTAATAGTGTTAAGGAAGAACTATCAGAGACCTGAAAATACCCTGCCACTCGTGATGAGCTACATGTTGGTAAGGTTTTACAGAAAGAACAAAACTGAAAGAAGTAACTGTGGTTTTCCCCAGAGTGCCCACTCTGCCGCACAACCCAACTCTGTGAACTCTGTAGGTGACACAGTATGTCTGCAGAGAGAGTTTGTGTATTTTCCTGCTAAACTCTTATCCTTGTTTGGAGCAGAAATATTTATGGATCTTCTCCAACTGCAGAGGTAGGGGTGGTGGGATTTCTGAGGCCTTGCACAGCGTGGTACACTCTCGAACAGAATATCTCACTGAAAAGTGCGTGCATAAAACCTTGTGCAATCAGAAAAATGAGAGGTATTTATCTTCAGGGAGCAAAGACCCAGGCAGTGCACAGGATCTACTGAAGACATTAGAAAGTACCACATAGTAATTGATGCTATATATGATGCCATACATGATCACAAAAAAAAAAATAGTGCTTTTTTTTTCCCCCCCTACAAATGCCAGGAATGTGACTTTCCAAATATTCAAATGTTAATTTCCCAGTATTTTTAGAATTAAGAAAAAAGGGAAATTATAATTCAATGCTGTCTGAGCCTGACTCAAAGAACATTGAAAAGTGTCTTCCACAAATTGAAAACCATCTTCCACTCTGCCCAAGCAGCTGAGSCTGGAGCCCCTTCTCCTTCAGATATTAGCCAAGTCAAGCCTCAGCCTAGCTCACACTGTGCCATGCCTTTAAAGTARGAGATTCCACCTGCTCTGGAATGTCCAAAGATGGCAGCAGCACTTTGTCTAACTCTCTACTAAAAGACTGGGCAGCACAGAACATCACGACGCACTCCCATAGGAAAAGATTCTTAGCCTATCTTCTTTCACACCCTCTGGAGAGCTGAAAAGTAATAGGATCAAAGCAGGAAACTCATCTGGAAAGAGCAGGTAGGCATTTCACACATTTTTTTTTCACCCACTATTTTTCTCATTCCAGTTTTTCATCCATTTTTAGCCACTCAGCTATAATATTTCAAGATGCTATTCAGACATTCTGCAGAAAATCTCATCATAAAGAACAGTCATTAAAACTAAATAGTGCASAGTCTTTGGCTGTGGACAGGCCCAGAGGACTAGGTGAAGTCTGTGTCTTGGCAGCAGAGAGAAACTGCTGGTCCGTTCTTTAATACTATCACACAGGAGATGCTTGGCTTAGCACGAAACCATGGGAAAAGGCTGCAGAATGAAGTCCATCTAGCCATCCATCATCTAAGTGACAGAACATCTCTAAGGACCCTAGGGAAGACATTTTCTATTCAGGAGCATGGAGAGGCAGAGGGAGGCAGTGTAGAGGAAATGTTTATTGAGCACATGCACAGAAATAAAAGAAAGCACTGGCCRAGCTCCAGAGATGAAATTCTGGCCYCACTGAAGTAGGTGGGAACTCTGCCACCAGATTTCAGTGGAGAACGGATTTCACCCAGTGTGAACAGTATTCTGGAAATATCCTCCCTCCAGACACACAGTGGGAGCTCATCTGGCTTTGAATTCTCACTGGAAACATAGAAAGTAGGATCTGACTTCTGCAGCAATGAAATTAAAACCAAAATGAAAAAATAATACCAGAACAATTAATCAACAAACAATAGGGATGYGACAACAGTCAGGCAGAAAGAACTATTGCAGAAGTGGTGGAAAGGAGAGGGCGAGTCCCTTACCCCCTGGGATACTGAACCCTGCCAGGGATAAGCAGGGGCGCAGGGAAGGGCCCAGGACACAGGCTGCCACGTCAAGACTGCTCTGGAGGCATTTTGCACAGATTCAGTAACAACAAGAAGAAAACCTCAAGCACAGATTCAGCCTAGGAATATGCTCCTGTCACTAATGGTAAATGAAGAGGCCCAAACCTAATAATTCCAGCACAGATTCCTAGCAGCAATGAGTGTCATCACTTGTGAAGTCCCAGGCAGACTAGTTCACAGAAAGGGCACGCTCAGCAAGCTCTGCATTGTGTAACTGGGAGCATTCTGGAAAAGGGAAATAAATTCCTAAATACAGYAGACACAATTCTTATAAAGCCCTGTCTCTGTGACAACTATGACCCAGTTACTTAGCTCACAGATGCTGTCCAAATCAGGTATCACTTGGTTTCCCATCCCAGCTATACTGTGGTCCTGGATGTTCCCCTTTCATTGACTGAGTGCTCAAGTTGCTTAAAATGATAGGCCCAACCTTTCAGATTGCCTGTACACCTATAAAACCAGCATAGATTAGCTGGAAGTATAATTTCCCACAACTGCTGGAATTCAGCCCCTAACTTCAACATAAGCTTTCTTTGCTGTGAGTTCCTCTGCAAAATGGGACCAAGAGTTTCTGCTCCCAAGCACAACTGCAAATCCCACCACTTTTGGATGTGCTGACAAGAATGCATAAACTGGCACACCTACTACTGAATAACACTTAGGTATTACTTTGAAATGAGAAATTCTGAAGAAAATTCATGCTTAGATGGGCAGCTGAGAGCAAATACCAAAGCAGCATTTCCTGAGTGACTGTGTGATAGGCATGGCTGAGACAGGTACATAGCAGGACTTGGATGCTGCCGGGATCCTCTGAGCTTTCAYGAGACTCCTCTTTCTTTACAAAACACTTGGAGGGGACTAGTTTTAGCAGCACATCACCCCTGTGACACAGTGATGCTGACATCCTTTGCAGTGCTCAGACCACGTGCCAATGTCCTCCTTCTGCTCTCTTCTCTGTCCCTCCACATGCTGGGGTAAAAGCCTTTGCATGGTTTCCCCCATGTCTCTTCAGGTGACTGATCTCAGGCTCCTGTTGGAGCCCCACACTTTGCTGCTTAGCCACCAGTGTGCACTGCTATCTGTGCTGAGGACTGCCCAGTGCTAGTGACTGTTGCCCAAAGCCATCAAAGGGCAAGGGGGAAGAAAACCAAAGCAAAACAAAGTGACTCAGCAGGCTCTGCAGGGCTCCCCTGGGTGCAAGCTTTGCACCCAGTTACTTAGCCAGGCACTTGGTAAATGAATGACCAATCTRGCCTGAAACTGATCCTTCCTGAGACTCTGGAAACAAACCTGGAGGGGAGGAAAAAGCCTGGGGGTTTCTGAGCTCTTGTGTTTGTTGGCTGCCTTGGCACTGCTGTCATCACTGAATGCAAACCCAAACTGCTCTGAAAGTGCTTCTTGGTGAGGCAAGATCCTGGGACCAAAAGCACGGGCGATCCCTTGTGCTGTGCTGCCCACCAGACTGCAGGCTCTTCTCAGCATGCCATGCAGCTACAGGTGTAAGGGCACCCATGGCCCACTCGCCTCACCTGAGCACTGGACATGGTAAAGGCCAGTGGGACAAGGACAGGTATCTGCCAAGGAGCTACTGGCTTCAGGAGTGTCTAAGGAGTATGAGTAATCTAGCCCAGTTTTGAGCACCATTGTGGCACCATGAAGTAAACTCACAGCGTGAATCAGCCTCAAATGTGTTTTAAAACTATCAGTGGAGGGAATACAATATCTTATTTGGAACAGCCCGTGCCAGCATCCAAGGAGGCTTGAGAAAGGTTTATTCTCCCACTGGCTGACACACCGGTCCCAGATCACACCAGGCTGTACAACTTTGCCACTTCCCCCTTGCTGCATCTGGGATTTGGAACAGAAAAGGATCCAAACTGAAACCAGGACATAATCACAAACGTGAAAACACTGAAAAACACTGCTGGGTCACAATAATGATTCAATGCCCAAGGGTACCAAACCCAGTGTTTCCAGAAGTTTCTTGCACTGCCAAACACCATCTGTTGCCAGAAAAAAGGCAGCAAAGAAATGCTCCAACAGATTGGCCATACAAGGGAACGTGAGGTTATAAAGYCTCTCCAATGAGTGAGGAGACTTAGGCAGAATCATTTCAACTAAGTMCCCTCACCTCTCTCCCACTTTTGCACATCATACCACTATTTGCTTTCTTTTTCACACGCAGGCCCAGAATAGTATATAAAAATCCTTGAAATATATAATTATTCTCTATGGATTGCACAAGTTCTATTTCCAAACTTGCATTTTATCACACTCTTCTACATACCTTCAATTTTATCTGATGTTTTTCTACAATACTCTCCTCAATATTTATACACAAGCTTATGTCGAACATATGTGTTCCAGTTATCTGCTATTTTATCTAAAAGTAGGATTTGTAGACTGGTACAATCCTCACTTGGAAGAGGTGAAAACTACTTTTTCTAAACTGTCAGAGGTAGATTTTCAACACAGAACATMATTTTTAGGAACAGAGCGAGAAGCAGACATTTTGGGAGTTACTTGTTCAAAGAGTGCTCCTAAGCAGGAAAAAACACACTGGAAGCATCCATATTTGTCCTTTTTAGTACAAATTGCCAGTGCTGTTTCAGTAACTTGGGTTTTCAAATTCAGGAACTCTGACAATAAATCTCTCTGAAATGAGAAGTTCAAGTATGAATAAATAACCAGTCAAGCTTCAGCTGACACAAGAAAATAAAGGAAAGGCAAAGCCAGAATTCAACAGTCTTTTCTTCTTGTCTGAAGACAAAGAAAGGGACTGTGTCACTATTTATGAAGCGCGAGTAGAAATAACTTTTATAGGATAACTTGCTGTCCAGTGAGGGAAGGCAGGCCAAGGCCAGTGCTGAAAATAACACGCACCAATATGCATCGATCTACTTAAGCAAGAATCCCTGTGAAATACATCAAGGTTATCATGGTAAACAAGATCACTTGCTGTAAAAAACATCCTAACAAGACTGTAAGTTCATATTGCATTGTGCTGACCAAAACAGCTTTTTCTATCTGGCAGAGAATTCTAGTTGGAAAAATAAAGTAACATATCGATTTGCACCCAGGGCTGGAATCGTCTGCACTACATTAGAATGACATGTGTATTTAAATCTACTTACCTTGTAGTTATCTGCTGCGTTTAAAGTCAGGAGATCACTCCGGTAAAAAAGCCCCTAAAAGCCATTTTTCTCCCATTAAAGATTGCTTTGTGATTCAGATTTCTACACATTTCTTTCAGTGCAAGCTCTGGCAGAAAGAAGAACTTACTGCTTGTTGTGAAGTTACCCTCCCCAACCTGGGGAAAGGAGTCTACGTCTTGGATGACTTGTAGTACTCCCACAGTCCGGACCGGGGGATCCAGGGCTACAGAGCTCTCGTTGACTGTTATGTCACTGGCTCCCGTTATCTGGTTCGTTGGTGGTCCTCCTATGGATGCTTCCAAGTCTGGAGGTATATCATCTATGCAATCTGCATTTGGCTGATGGGAAGAAAAAGAAGAAATCTGAGCTTTCATCTCTCAGACACATTTAATCTACCTGCTCCCACTTTTTAAAGTTTTTTCTCTTTTACACCCACTGCTGCTATTGTCATTCTCTTGATTCCCGTAGGACTGCTTTTGAATGAGTACTGTAAATGGTAACATCCAGGGAATTTTGGAATTTGACTTTTATTGCATGAATTTGCCAGTTTTTTTATGTATTTATGTCCTCGTAAGAGAATGGGTTGTTGGAGAGACCCAAAGTATGCAGTGGAAGTGTTTAGTGTGAAAGTGTACTCACAAATATCTAACTTTATTTATACTTTTCAAAGGTTTTAGGAGAGTTAAAAAACCCAGTTCATTTATTGATATGATCTGCTCAGATTCCTGAGTCAGATAGGAAACATATACACAGACAGTAGCTGAAGGGGAATGATTACCTTCAAATTCATTGCTTTCCCTAAATCTATGTTTTTGTAGAGTTCATATCAGAGTTTTCAGCATCAGGAATTCATGGTGACTGCTCTGGGGTAATCTGTGTGTGGGGTAAAAGATTAGAAGCTAAAGCTATTGATAAGAGAGGACACGCATTTTAAMATCAAAGACCTAGGCTTTGCTAATGCTATATTTTCTGCAAAATAAAATGATGAGAAAAGAAATAAACAAGCCTTAAAGGGAATTTAAAGAGTTTTATTCAGTCCACAGTTTTTCTTGCTTTGTGATCCAGAAAGACCAAGGAAGGACTCCAGTCCACGTAATTTAGGTACTTCTGTATCTCAGTTTTATATTTAACATAACTACCCCTACGGAATGAGCCAAGCTCTCTAAGTCAGGTGTCTGCCTTTCCCTCAAGTTCACATGGAAGCAGAAGAAGCACAGGGGTGCCCACCTTCTGCACGGTATTCTCAGCAGCACCTATTCAGGAAGAGCACTGGGAATCCAAATGCACCCTGAAAGGCGGAGGAGGGGTATTTGCCCCATGAGACTACATCCAAACTGAGCACTTGAAGCAGTCAAACAAGGTTCTACTCTCGATCTGTCGGGGCCAGTTACAAGTCAGGTGCTCTTCTTTATTCATAAACCAGTGATTTCTGTGGAGCTCCCACAAATCATCAGTGGTAACCCTGACCAAAGTCTGAGCAGCAGCGGGTCAGCTGCAAAATACTGTAACAAAAATATGGTAAATTCAGGAACRAAGATGCTGTTTGCAAAGCTCCTGAAATGCCAGATAGGTTTAGCAAGGTTGAATTTGATTTCAAGTTTGACAAGATTGAATTGGCAAAGCAGCTAATGCAGATAGCTTGTTATGTTGGGAGGCACGAAAACGTAAGTTGTTCCCACTTGTCTTTATTACCTGAAGGTTAGATGGCTCATTTCGATCAGTCACTTAGGCTTCCTCTCTCTTCAAGGGACTGAAGTAATTTTGCTGTGTGACTCATCCCACCCTAAGGTAAGGGGTATGAATCATGCCCGCTCCTGCCACTCACCACTCCATGGAGAGGAGGCTCAAGCTGCTAGGCTGGAAAGCCAGTGTGTGGACGTTAGAGAGATGCTCTCCTGCGCTTAGGTGTCTCACTGGCTATGGCGTTTCTAAAAATCTCACTAGGTGCCTATCTCCAACAGCAGGCACCTAGAAACTAAGCAAAACATCTTATACTTCGATAGAGCAAAGGACAAGTTCAGCTTTCAGCACACGCGTTAATCCTTTTGAACTCGGGCATAGAAAGTTAGCAYATGCTGAAGGGTTTTGCAGAACCAGGAACGTAGCATATTTTCTTTTCTTCCCATAAATTCCCCGTTGCCACCTCATAAATATTTTTTTGCAAGTGTTCCTCATGAAAAAGCCAGGCTTTTAAAACAATCCTCAAGTGACTTGTATCTGCAAAACAAAGTGTGGGATAAAAACTAGAATTGTCACCGTCTTGCTACGATCTAATCTGCAAGCCTTCCCCAGAGCCAGGATAAAGGTCCATTGAACTATACCAGGATATAATGAAATCTACCAAACTGGTACTTTCCTAAGCAAAATACTGAGCATTTATCTAGGATACAAAATTACTTGCTAAACCTATAAAAAACACCTTCAGAATTTTATTTTTAAATTGAATTTGTCTTTGAGAGCAGTATATCTTAAAAGAAAATTCATTTTTTCCCCAAGGGACCAGTTGTCTGTCCTTTGCTCTGTTTCAAGTCATTCCTAGAATGAGGTTTTATCACTAATTTTTAAACCTTTAAAAACAGGATTATAATTGAAAATTGAACTAAACAATAAAGATACAGAAAGCACATAATTCAATATAATTAATCCCTTCACTCACAAGTCATTTTAGTTGAAAACAAAAAAAAAGAAAAAGACTAAGCTGCACCCTATAAAACTAATGATATAAAGTACTGATTGAAAAAAAAAWATATATAAAMCAGTTTTCACTCTCAGTGTGACCCAGATACATTTGGGAAGTTTAATTATATTGGTTTCACTCACTCTCTGCACGCAAGTGCTTTGAGGGCACAATTCTACTAGAGTCAAGGGAAGTCTTTGTATTGACTTCTGAGGGCCTGGCTAAGGCTCTTACTGAATAGCTTCAAGTCATCCAGTCTGCTGCCAAAAATGCAGCTGTCTGCATATCCAGCAGATATTTGCAGAGAAGAAGGAGAAGCTGAGGGAAATTATTTAATTTGATACCATCATGCCAACAGCAAAGTAGCCCACTGAAAGCGAAAGACGCTTTCACAGATAATTCACTTCAAATCTTATGGCCRAAAGAAGTAAACTGTGAGCTGGATTCACCCGCAAAGGAGCGGTGGAAAACGTTATGCCAAATGTTTGCTGACAGATGTTTAGTTAATAATCGTCTGGAGCTGCAGGGTACCTCGGTGAAAAGCTGGATCATTAGGGTGCTCAGCTACTGTGAAAATCCGGGCAGTCATTCTGGCCTCACTGCAGCCTGGGGACTCTTGTTTGAAGGCAGATAATATTTAAAGCCTTTGTTACAAAATGAATGGAAAGTTTAACATATGAACATTTACATTGTCTGTTTTTTAACCAATCATTTCCTGGAAAATCCTGAGCCTTGATGCTAAGTGAGGCCCACTATATCCATAGTCACACAAGCCAGCTTTCAGTATCAACCATAAGACCAGTACGAAGCTGGCAGAAACAGACTACTCTAGCCCTGCCTATGGTAAGATTTCCTTGCTCTTCCCATTACATAAAACAGGGAAGACTTGGGCAAATCTGTGCTCGTTTCCCATCAGAGAGGCTGGCCTTTGGCTGCTTTTCTGTGCGTGGAAATTTCAGTGAAGATGGTTTGGCACGACTGTAGAGTGTGGTCAGGGAATGGCATTTTCACAAACGTTTGACACCATTCCCTGAGAAGCCCCAGAACTCTGCAGCTTCTCCCAGGGAAAGATCTTTTCCCAGGACAGTCCTCTGACAGCAGGCTATTATGAAAACATGAGTTCGCATGAGCTGACAGGGATCGATGCCTTATCAGGGGCTGGTGGCTACACTCTCTGAAGAGGAACAGGACTTTCTGTGCTATTGGAAAGCTTGCGGTGACACCGGAATCCACAACACAGGGCAGACAGATGGCCCCTCTCTGCTTCCCGCAGACAGCACTGAGCACAGCAAGGAGGAGGAGGAGGAGAACTTGCATTTTCTGTCAATGTGGAGAACAAAGTCCCTCCGCCAAGGAGAGGATGCGTACACGGGCAAGGACAGGGGAAGGCAGCTCAAAAGGATAAGAGTTAGGCGAGGGGCATATGCAACAGGGAAGCAGGTACAGGAGGATGAGGTAGGAGAAAGAGAAGCAGGAGTTACAGCAGATTCTAGAAACAGAAGACAAAGAAAACAGAAGGGGAGCAGAAACTGATCCAACATGTTTTTAACCTGCAAGCTCCCAGACACTCTCGGACACTCGTTTCCTTTGCTGTCAGCCAGAGGGACCCTGACAAGAAGAATATTGTCTGCTCAGTACTGCAAGGGGTGAAGCTCTGATAAATGGCTCTGCCCCTATCAGTGTCCCACCCCGGGGCAGGCAGCATGCTCTCTCCAAATGATGCAGAGAGCAGCTTGTTTTCAGTTTGTTGTCTTAAAAACCCAGGGAATTTTCACAGAAATTAATAAAATAAATCCTTTGTTAGTGGAACATTAACACTAAAAATTAAGCACTTGGCTGGTAAGACCAACACTAAGACTGACTCTGAGATCTTGACCCATTTGTCTCTGTCAGTTACAACAAGATCTTTAATTACAAGATCACACACAATTATTTCCTAGAAACTCCGAGTGGAAAACTCTTGGTGAGGGAAGCAGAGGGACACCCGTTCTAGGCAAAAGCTACATGGCATAGAGGGTGCAAGCCAGGGAACTGGGAGAGGGGAAAGCTGAGCCAATTGAAAGCGATGCCCTTCCCTCTTCCTGGCCATTACCTTCGACACTTGCCGCCACAGAGCGATTCGTATTTAATAAACCCCAAACCCTCACACCTGGCCTCTGAGCACGTTGCTTTCCCTCCCCTCAGTGTGCCCCAACTCAGACAACGTGTGCCCCCATGCTCAGCCTCCAGCAGCAGCGAGAGCTGCATGTGAACAGGGACCGGTAGCATTAGCCATTCTGGAACGATCTTACAGCTCAGCTCAGTGCAGGCCACCAAAGGGCAAAGGCCGGTTCTGGCTATATCCCCGAGTTATGGCGCTGGATCAGAAGCATGATAATAAATGCTTAGCCCTTCTGCTAGTGCAGAAAATGGGCTGGAATGAGTGCAGGAAATGAATGCTATCGTCGACTGCAGAAGAAAATCAGGAAACTATTTACTAGTCAAGGAGAGCAGGTGTCAAAATATTGGATCATTTGCTCTCTGGCAAGTGTATGAACTGGGACACAGAACCTGTGGAAAAAAAAAAATTGTATTTCAGGCTGAGTGCAGCAATGCCAAATGGCAGGGACAGCCTTCGTTCTGGCCTTTCCTACCATCTCAAAGACTGACTTAACAACTCTACCTTTTCCTAGTCCAAAGACAAGATAAATACAGCAGGAAAAAGTGGCCCAAGTGTAATAAGGTATTACCCTAACTACAATGCTCTAACACAGTTTTTGCAGTGTATGTTGTTAACTTGGATTATGCTGTTGATTACCATACCTGCCTACCACTACAAAAACAAACTCCATCCCTTGCTATGAAACCTCTCTGGCAACAGCTTGTTTGGCTTCCATGTTTCCATGACAATGAACTGCTGCATTTGAGGAATGGCCATAGCAGCTGCTCTAATATATTTGTATTTTACCTTATATAATTTTTTCATATGTCACCACTTGTAATTGGGGAGGGTATTAGCACTTGTTAACGCTCCAACCAGCAACACTTCAGTATTGAACTTCCCTATCATGTTTACATGCTTTACATATTAGCTTTACATAGCTTCACATATTGCGAGAAAGTGACTCACTTCTTCCCGGAGAAGACCCTGATCTTTGTGATAACTGTACTGAGAAACTGTAGGGCAGGCAGGACGTGTGCTATCTGAATGTAAACATGCAACCTAAAAACAGGAATTGTTTGGTAGGTTCTTATCACATATGAAGGTACCCAATATCAAAGGACCTAACAGTTTCCTATATATCATGGGGCCCACTACATGTTTAGGTATGGGGAAAATGGTTCCTAACTGGAATTGGGAATATGCTACTTGCTACACAGACTTTGAGAGAAATCTGACAGGAAAGAGATATGGCTTCCTAAAATGAGCAATTAGTTGTTCCAGACTGGCATATCTCAGAAAATTTTATTTGTACACCTTCTCCTTTGAGAAACTAATAGCGACCATAATTAAAAATATATATATAGTCCTGAATTAGAACACACAAAAAACATCTTTTGAAAGAATACATATATGCACCAAAACATCATTAAAAAATACCCACCTCCACAAATCAGGCAGCTGCAGACACATAAATCCTAACACCCATCCCCATCCCATACCCAGTCTTTCTTGATCACTGAATTGGGGTGCAAGGAGAGAGCTAGCGCCAGGTGTTTCAGTTTGTATTCCCCTAAATAAAGCAACATAACGTGGCAAGCAGCATAGGACAGGAAAAGGCAGAGAACTGGGGAAAACCCCCCAAGGTTGGTGTTTTCTCCCTGCCCTGTCTGGGCTGCTTTGCAAGGTGCTTACCGGAATCCCTAGAGCTTTTAGAATATTCATTTTACACATAGGGCAGGTACGATGGTCTAGCAGCCACGGGTCTACACAGGACTTGTGAAAAAGATGCCTGCAATGAAAAACAGGGTATTTTTAATTCAAATCTACCATATTAAAATTTACCTCCTCGTAGTACCAGAAGCTTCTTCAAAATTCTGTAAAGGGCAAGCATTTCAAACAGCGTGGTTTGGGATCTCTGCAAGGATGAGGAGCCCATGTGGAGACAGGACTTTATAATGACTGCTGTAGCAACACAAGCACCTGTGCACACCACCCCACTCCTCAACGCAGTTTTGGAAAGAAGACATGTACACAATTAGAAAATCAGAAAAAAAATGTACACGGTGTGCAGCAGCAAAACTCATATTCTTTAAACGTTAAAGGCCATCAGTAAACAACATCTTCTTGCTGGAAAAGGTCAAATCACAGTAGTGTTTCTGGATGGTACTACAGACTAACCTGATTACACATAATTTAAATGTGAAACCATGGGGGTCTCCTATTATTTCTAAGGATGCAGGGATAGAGAGAAGAAGGTGAAATACAAGTATGCACCACCTTTCTTTTCAATTAAAGAATATGATGACTTTTTTTAAAAAACATTCCCTCTTACTTTGCCACTCTTCAGAAGATGCCCATCAGAGTGAGCTTCCAAACATTTCTAGCCCTGCAGGAGTTGTTGTTATTCTCATAGTCAATGGCCATCAAGCAATGACACGATCTACATGGCTGCAGAGGAACGGAAAGCTTCTTGTCCAGCTTTGCCAAACACAAAACGAGATTGAGCACAAAAATATTTATTAGGCAGACTTGAGTGACAGCTCTGGTCTCTCCTGTGAGCATATTCTGTTACACTATGGTTTTAGAGGACGAAAGCTACAGACTATGGGAATGGTCCCTGCTGCAGGGTGTGGGATTTAAGAAATGCTGTTGAGACCAGCAGAGCAGCACAAGGTGGTGAAGTTCCCTTCTCTTCATACATTCTCTTTTACTTAAATTGCAAGTCCCACGTATAGGCCCCATATTGACCTATCTTGCATGTAATAATCCTCCTCTCTTCCTGAAAGTGCTCTGAAACTTTATTGTTTGTTATGTTTTGTGCTGGTCCAGTTCCTGAAGAAGCAGAGAGACCCCACTGGTATGTAGGAGTTTGAAATCAGACTTACCTTCCTAAAAATCTTATATAAACAATAAATAACTTAAGCAAAACTTAGAGTATTTTTATACTGAAATAAGAGGATCAATATACAGTTTTGCACCAAAAGGTACAAACAAACACTGATTTGCTTGTTTTGGTAGAAGTTACAGATGAGCTTTAATTCCTTTCTAAGGCTTGCAACAGGTGTTGCACATTCAGAGGGGCAGAGCCTGAAAATCAAATTTCAATCTACTTGAACTTTGACACCTGAGCAATCTCCAGCCTCTGCTTCCCTGTGCCGTTTGTGGCCCATTTACATGATACAGCATCATATACAGCACACCACACAAAGCCACCACGTGAGCTGCCAGCCACGGCCTCAGGCTCCATATGGGCCAGGTGTATAACTGATCACGTACTGGCCTCCACTAGGAAACACCGTCTCTGGAAAAGCCAGAATCGCTTAAGTGCCAACATAATTTTAATTTTGAAGTGGGGTGCATGCAGCTACTAGGTTGGCTGCTGTATCCTGTCATATTGCTCCAGAGGCAGCCACCTTTGCTTAACAAGATACACAAAACCTTTCAGCTTGATGGAAGATACTGAGATGCATTTTTATCAGTATCGATTTGTATCCCTGGCTCTTACTGAAGTGATATCAACCCACATACTAGCTGGCTGCAGTCCTAAACACTAGAAATTCAAAGCCAAAACTCTGTGATATCTCAGAAACTGTGATTCTTTTCACTTCAATATTTTTCTTCCTCCTTCTAGAAGGAATGGATCCTTTGTGAATCAAAACTACATGGCGAGCTGTAGTGTTGCTGTGCTTGGGCTGACTTCACACAACTATGAGAAAGGGCAAATGTGTTCTTGGAAGTTTGACCCAGTCTAATTATATCAGCTGGCTGTGACACCAAATTTCATCAGGCCTCACCTGATCCTGTATGTCAACATGATTAGCACAAGTGAAGCGTAAGTTTAAGCCACCACTTATTAAGGCTACTAAAGTTTACAACTCTTCTTCAAAAACACTTGCCTTTACTGGATAAAAACCAAAAAACCTTAAACTTGAACTACCTCAGCAGGGACATATTCGGCACATCATGAGACAGGCATTTTGAATAGGTGGAGGCACAGTGATACAGTTAGCAGGCGTGTRCAACTTTACATTTCAAACTCTTACCAACAGAATACCTTGCTTGAGTGTGCTAATTCATGCAGAATGCTGAAAGTCAGTGTCTTGCTTTTCAGCTATTCAAAATAACTACAAAAATCTTCACAGTGATTTGTTTTCTTTAGTTGTACACCCAAATTCATAGATAAATATGTTGAACTACCAAACATTTGAAGCACAGTTGGACCAAAATAATCAGTACACTGAGATATTTATTATGATCTTGAAAAAATGTACTGCCAAAATCTGTTTCTGATCAAAAGTATGCAACTTCTGTCAAACCATTTCACTGTGGACTTTCTAGAAATTTTCCTTTTGTTTTCAAACTCAAGCTTTGCAAGCCTCAGTCGAGCTGTGTCTTACATTACAGCATTTCGTAATGTTTGCTAACCACTGAGGGCTTGGAATTTTCATGTTTTAAAGACATTTTTATWAAGTTTAGCTGCTTCTAAAGTTGTTTCCAAAGAACAATATTCTAAAGGTAATACTGAGTAATTTAAATACAAGACAGGTCATGTCATTTTGCAGTTTTCAGTGTGAAATTAGTATAGTGCATTATGGCTCTATTAATTTTAGATTTTATATGTACAGTCAAAGGATCTGGATAATTAGCTGAAAATCTAGAATGTTACTGAAGATTTGTATTTTTAAATTCTTGCATCAAAGCATATAATTATCTATTTGTGAATATGTAAACATCTGGTGCAGATAAGTTAGGTGCCAGGCTTTGTAAATTTAGATTTGGAGACTTATTTTATTCTGTTAGCTATACCACTATATGCACACTTATGACTTTTAACAAATTGGCAGCTTATCAATATACTAATAAATTTACTATCTAAATTCAGAAAAAGTAAAGGTCAAAACAAGGTAAAATGACAGGGCAACTACAAAATTTTACAGTCACATGCTAAGACAAAGGCAAGGTCAACTACAAAAATCTCTCTTCACTTCTGGTTCAAACAAGTTTTAAAAGGAAGGAGATGGTAAAGGCAGCATGGGTTGAGTTTAGAAGTGATCCCTATAGGAAGACAGTAAGAAAGATGTTTCATACCCCAGCTTGGATCTGGACTTTGACAATACAAGGCATGGCTAGAAAAAACATTTTTACTGTTGGATGCACTTGTATGCATGCCAAACTATGCTGATTTGGATTGCCTGAGAAGTTTCTTAGAAGAGTTGCAGTTGATCAGTTTGGAGAAAGGATGGAKAGAGGAGAGGAAGGATGTTCTAACAGTGTTCATATAAGAAAAAGGCTTCCAAAAGGAGGCAAAAGCTGAAAGTGCCATTCCTAGGGACTCTGAGTACAAGAATCAGTGGCCCGAGATGGACACGGCAGGGGACTGAGAAGCAGCCTGCTGAGAGACTGAATAGCATATTAGTATCCAACAAGGAGGTTGGGCTTTTGAGCGGGATATTGTTATTCACTTTTGAGGAAGAAGTATGGTGATAACCTAATTTTCATGGAAGACAAATCAAAAGATGTAAAAAGAAGGAAAATCACAATTGCTAATGGACCAAAGCTTCAGGGGAGGGTTGTGAGCTGGAATGGTGTCAGAAAGAGCATTTTTTGTTGATAGAAATGGAACAACCAGAAAAGGAGATAATGAAAAATGAAAAAGTTCTCAGACAACATGAGGTTGAAAGAACCGTCTTGCCAATTTGTGTGGAAGGTGATCCTGGACAGCAAGATAAATAAAAGTTCAGTAAAAACCAGACAAAGGGTACAGCAGTACCAGTAACTTCTTCCAAGATGTTTCAGATAAGATAGYGCTAGAGATCGAGAACAAGAAGAAGGTACTAGGGCTGTGACAAGAGATGCCATTCTGGGAACAAGCAACTTGGTTGCATTTGATGCTGTGTCAGTGTCCTCAAAGATAACTTCAGTGATGCTTGCTACTATTAAATATAAAACTAGCTGTAAGCCAGCACTTAGTTCATGACCAAATGCAATGTCAGTGTCAGTATGTATTTACTTGATTTATGAACTCTGTAGAGTGAAACTTATTAATATATTCAGCTATGGGAGTTGGCTTCTTAAGAAGATGGACAGGAAGAAAGTCTAAGTTAATTGGAATTCTCTTCATAGTCTCCAGTGTGGGCTACACAGCACTTGTTATCCCAAGGCTATCCCAGAACTTGTTCTCTGCAAAGAGCAAAAGAGAATATCTGGGGTAATGCCACAAGTACTAAGAAACATCTACCTATATRACTTCAGACTTCATCCACTAAAGTGTAGGTCAGTAGATTTTTGTACCAATTTCTAAGTAATAGCTCCAGTAGTCCTAAAGAGAAATCTCACAATATATATCAACTTTCTACAGAGCGTATCTGCTAGCAATGGTACTCCCAATCCTGCCTGCAATACAAAGCAGTCTTGTGTGCAGTTCCAAGGGAATACTTGGCTTTACAGGAAAAAAAGTCCTGCATCTTGAGCACCTCCTGGATAAAAAAAGGAAGGTCAGATAGCTCTGGTCTCATGGTTGGGCTTTTGTAAGGTTTAATGAAGTGCTTACTTCTGTATGATGCACTTACATTGTATGTTTAAGTTCATCTTACATATACAGTGTCTGTAGGTCTTTATCAAGATATAGTGCTCTCCTACTTAACAGAGAGCTAGAGATAAATTAATCTCTACAGACAACAGTAGGAAGACTCATGACTATTATTTCCTGTTTTGGAACACTGAACCCACATGAATGTGTAAGCTATTACCCTCACAGTTTGCATAGCAGGAAAGCCAGGGTCTGTGCAGTAACTGCTTAGGGAAGCTCTTCTAATATTTATAATTCAAAACCTCTCAGGCTCCAACAGTGGGTATTTTACAAGACAGATCTGCTGCTGGTAACCTTTCAGCATGAGTCATTTTCTAGATGACCTTTTAAGCCAGCCAAATACTGCACATCACCTGCTAACTGTGTTTCCTATTCCCTGTGCTTTACTTCAGACTGTGCATGACAAAGTCTAACTAGAGACTCATTAATTTACGAAGCAAGACACAAGTGAAAGCAATAGCTTACCTGTATTGTTTTTGTTACTGTACAGCTTCCCTCCAAAATCTTTTGTCAGTTTTGTCTGTCTGTCAGATGGACTAGTACAAAATTTCCAGACTTTATTAAGCTTCTATGGAAATGGGCTTGATGGCAAACCAAACTCGTATTTTTTCATAATTTCTCAGTTTTCTCTGTTTCTGCTTCATAAAAAAATGCATTTGTGTCTCTTTCTAAAAAAAGAATTGATATGCAATATGCAGTTTGTTTTTGGGGGGTACACAGTAGGTCAAATTCATGATTAATCTGTTGTTTTTCTGTTTGCCATTTAGTGACAGCAGAAAACAGAYTTAATGAGTCACAAGAATGAACAGAAGTGGACAGCTTGCAACATTCAACTATCTTCTAGGGAGCAACAACACAGTCAGAAAAGAAACAAACATTTCTGTTTCTCAAACCAGTGAACATGTCTGAARTGGAAGAAAAAAAACTCCCTAACAATCTATGCTCTCTATAGCCTACAGCACTTGAGATTCTTGTTTTTAAGGAAGTCAAATACTTGGCCTTTCTCTTTTAAGAGAATTAGTATTCCCATAAAATTCCTGAAGAAACTGATCTTCCTAGAGAAGTCACACGTTAGTTAACACACCAAGTGTGACAACACAATGGCACGGAGAGAAGAATACAGCTGTTATGGGTGGCAAGAGGCTGTGCTCCTGTGTTACATCACAGGGAGCAAATGTGAAGGGGGGGAAAAAAGGAGGAAGAACCACCATTAAAGCTCATCAGTTCCATGTCCCAACATGCCTGGTAATGCTTTCACCAAAGCAAGAAAAAAAGGGGCCTTTTGTCATATTCCTTTTTTTGCTTTCCTGTTTCTACTCAGTGTATCTCTGGGTTTGGCTGTTTTTCTGATAGAAGTCATCCCTTTCCCAGCATCTGGTCCTAGCACAGAATATCAGAAGAAGTGGCTCCATAGGCAGTAGACAGACCGCTCTGGGCCTACGACTACTGTGCCCAGTGCTCACCTGGAATAAAGGAGTAGTCTTCTAAGTCAGTTTTACTAAACTGGTATAAAAATAGTGGGAAGAATAGAGGAATCAAGCTCCTTAGTTTAAAAATCCTACYGAAGACTTGATTATATATCCAGACAGGGTAACCTGCAGTCTTGAGCTACATATAGACATACATCTCTATATGTATGGACATATAATTCTTCACACTAAAGAGTTTTGGCACTACCATCTTAAGAAAACAGACAGCTGTTCTTGTTACCAGAAAACTCAGCATCAGCTAGCATCATATGGTTTAGCTAAAAATTTAGACCAGATGAAATTTCCAAATATCATGGTAAACTCAGGTTCTCAGGTTAAATGGCCCTCAACCCCATTAATATTGTTTTCATATCAGAAAGGAAAAAAGAGATGTTCCAGGTATGTTTGCAGAATAGAGTTTGCAAGTACACTGAAACCATTACCCTCCCGGTCCCCACAAAGCTCTCGGGTCATCTCATTAAAGTGATTTGCAAAGAAGAGAACCAGGCAGAGAGACTATTAGAGCTAAAAATGCCTCTAACCTTCAGGTTAACTTACCTGCAAGGTAAGATTCTGACAACATCATTGGGCTTGTAGCCTTCAATGCAAACAGCACAGTTATCAAAATCTGGCTCAGTTTCCTAGGGAAAAGAGAACATTTATCACTTTCATTCTCTGACTTTGTCAGCTAATCTCTTCACACAAGAGCCTGTGTATCAAAGTAGAAGGGTCACTGATATATGTTGTAAATTCAGTAAAACACCTGAAGACAAGCAAGCCAGACTTTCATGCATCCAATTGGAAGCTTGCCCAGAGAGGCATGCAGGTTTAGTAAGCATATTTCTACTTTCAGGACTTTCTGCATCTCTGTATAATTTTACCTCTTTCTGCTGCTGCTCCACTCCATTCACAAATTGCTTACCAGTATTCATCCCCTATCCAGATGACGGGTACTAGCTTAGAAAACAGTCATCGTTCCTATTCTGCCTTCTTGTTCTGGTGGTCTGAAGGACTCCTCAGTGCACAGATGCATTTCATAATGAGCAATTTGAAAAATTACCTTATCACCTTTCCTGATTGTTCTGACTTGCAGCTTGCTGATTGCTTTCTTTGCAGCATCTCCAAGACGGCGCTGTAATATAAAATTTGCTCTTAAGCAATGAGTGTCTTTTCATGCAGAAATAATCACCTTTCTTTCCCTAGACTTAATAATCTGAAGTAACTGTACAGGGAAAAGGGAAATGCTGCATAAATGTAAACACATCAAGTCAGTCAGGTCAATGTTGGAAGCAACATACTTTTATGAAGAAAAGGCACCCGATACTCTAGGTTTATTGGTAATCTGTGACTGATGAGGCAGAGCAATTATAATGCAGTTCGAGTGGGCTATACACAAGCCTTCTGTGATGCTACAGTACAGCATTTTTAYTCTTCAAGTGAGTAGCAACATATACATTAATTATTTGGATATCCTACTTCTTCTCTTTTTTCAGTTACACTTGTAAAAACTACATTATTAAATGAGGCCTGGGCTGGTAAGAAGARTGAACCTTTCTATCAGGATTCCTGGTTTCTATTCTCATATTGTTCCAGGACCAGGTCATGATCATCAAACTTTAGTGCTGAAATTGAGGTGTTTGACAAATCTTCCTCTCTCCTTTCCTTGTCTACCTTTACAGGAGTACCACAAGGTATAAAAACGAGGTTGAAGCATCTGCAGGTTTTTCCAGGGAAAGCGCTGTATAGTCCTGCTGTCACATCCTATGCACACAAAATCATTTGTGTTTTCTTTTCCTGTCTATCTCTCTCTCTCTCTCCAGTGGACCGTGAATTGCTCACTGTGTGACATTCCTGACTGCTCTCCCATATTTCCAGGACACTGTTACTGTGCTGGCAGCATCGCAGCCACTTAGCATTAGAGTAAGCAGTAACAGCCTGATGCAAAACACCCTGTTCTCAAAAGTTAAAGCTGGAGATGCCTGCTTCTTGTGGGGGGTTGGGAGCAGGCTGGGGCAGAAACACAGCTCAGCAAAGCTACCTCTGCACCTCACACTCTTGTGCTTGTGCCTGTATCATCAAGGACTTGCTGCTCACTAGTGCTAACCCAACTAGGCAATCAGGAGACTGAAGAGCAGGCTGGAAGGGACTCTGAATGGTCTGGTACTCTCATCCCCTACTCAAAGCCAGGGCAGCTCAAGCCAGAGCTCATGGCTCTGTCAAGTTATGAGTATCTTCAAGAGAAGAGATTTCAGAGTCTCTCTGGATAACCTGATCCAGGATTTCACTACTRCTAGAGTGAATTCTCTTTTTAATTTCCAAACAGATACAAATTKCCCTTGTTGCAGTTTGCGGCCACTACTCTTTCCCCTGCCTGTGCACTTYGCAGCAGAGTCTGAGCCAAGCTCTGAAACAGCTGAACGCTGCAGTCACATCCCCTGCAGCTTCCACCTCCCCTGGACAACAAAGCAAGCTCCATCCACCCACCCTCCTACATCATGTACTGCCACCCCAGACCATGTTGGGAGCCTTTCTCTGGGCTCCCTCCAGTTTGCTAATATCTTTCCCGCACAGCATCTGGTTGTAACACCTACTCTGAAGCACTCTTAGTTTTTTTTACAGCAGCTTATTGAATCCTCATTTTCCCTCAGTAAATGCCTTATTCTCTTCAACTCCCCTTCCCTCCTCACGCACCCCAGCAGTTACAGTGTGTGCTGGCAGGAGCTATGTGCTGTCAGGAGAGAGACTGAGGAGCACTGGTGACTCAGAAGACATTCAACTTCTCAGGCCTGGAATACTGAATGTGACTCAGTTCAAAGAGCCCTGTCAGCGGGAAGGGATTCCAGCTGGAGAGGCAAGAGCTTGAAGCCAAAACTGGGAAGAAGCTGGATGTAGCCTGTAAATTGGGACCTAATCATCATACAGATATGATTAAGAAATTACCACTTTCTTCTTCTGATTCAATCAATATAAACACATTTAATTAACTTTAATTAATTCAATGGATTAGAAAGACGCAGAGGAGACACCAAATCAATGGGATACTAAAATTGGGGAGGAAATTCAGACCTAGCTTTSGAGAAAGATCTTGGCTATCACATGAGGTATACGTGTAAGCTTTCAACTGTAACTATTACATGTGAGAGGGTTCTTGTACTTACACAACATCTTATCTGTGGTACATTTTTCTCACAATCTCCCTTGAATCAAGAGATCAGGAAAGAGCTGGAAACATTTCTTGCCAGTTATTTGTTTCTTTAATGTAAATCAGAGACAGGCTGATAGCATACGGCAAGACAAGAGCCATTATGTCCTGTTTCAGGAATTCCTTCTGATTCCTTTTTATCGTTATTATTACTTAAACTAATGAAATGTCTCAGCTCTTTTTTGCACAATCTTCAAGGGGAATGGACAGGATTAAAGAGTCATGTACAACTCTGATCTGCTTGTTTTCATGTTTGCTTTCTCTGATCCATCTTAAATAGATGAGTTCATGATTTAAATAGAAATGAGAAATATTTAGCTTCTGAAAAAAAAGGGAATATCCTAGAGTAAAGTAATTCTTTTAAAAGATTCATCTATTTGAATGAAATTCATGCTATCACTAATCAATCAATACCTCTAAGAGATAAGAGGCATTACAACAGTTTAGGGGTTTAAAACAAGGCATAGAGATTGGTAATCATAAATCCCATAATCTCCTTAGTAARGCCATGACATTCAGTACTGGACCGGAAAGAGTTAAGGGTATCAGATGCAATGGTCTTGTGGAGATGATACGAGTTGMAAACAAAAGACAGTAGTGTGGAAAACACCACTTGTCGCTTCTTCAGGAAGTAAAAGACAGTAGATRTTGTGTAAGCAAAATAATCCTAAGTGCTTGGGTCTTAACGGTCAGCCAGATGACTGCTTTTGGCTTCAACTGCCCTGCAARGTTTATGTCCAGGCTTTATCTTCTTGGGACATCCTGGGAAGTGATCCCAGTGTGAGAGCGCAACGAGGGCCAGCTGCTCCCTGAGGGCCGGGGAGCTGGGAGCACGATGCCACATACTGGCTCAAGGGCTTCTTCTGCACACAGCCAGGCTGAACTGCACCTGCTGGCACGCAGCTTATCAACGAGCCCTGGAAGGATAGGCGTGACAGAGGTTAACAGAGGTAAGTGTAGGTTAAGCCCTTKTTTTAAGTGTGGCATTTTAAAACATTTAGATGTCAAAACAAGTTTAACTAAACTCTCTTTTTAACTAAACTCTAATAAATAAGTCACAGTTTTTAGCACTTAAAGAGCAAGGCAGCCAGTTCACACAGTTGGATTTTATTGCACTCCAGGGTAGGAACCGATAGCACTTTCTCTAAATTGGCCAGCTGGCTCCCTCTCCATCTAAAGCTCTGTTTATCCAAACATTTCAACTTTACCCCTCGGATAAAGTTTATCTGGAGTACATCAAATACAAACAAAAGGAAACATCTCTCCTAAAGTTTGCCAGCAACGAAGGCACTTAAAACACACGCATGGCTTTCCAACAAGGAAGCACAGTACCTTCATGCAAACAGACTCCCATGCAGGGGATACTGGCAGAAGCTTCTGAGCTTGATGACAAAAGAATAGTGTTCTAAATTATATGCCAGCAAAGTAACGTAAGCCATTTATCTTGTGTACATCAGGATAGTAACATATATCCAGCATAGTAACACAGAGCTTTGTGATTCTGTCCCTGCACTACAGGCAAAAAATGTGTCAACGAGAAAGCAAGCAGAACTTTAGGGGAAACAGAGAAAACCCTCCAGAAAGAGCAAAGTGAGTTCTTCTGACAGCTACCCACATATCTAAATTGCTATATTCCATAGCCAAGATAAAAAAAAAGCATGAAAATAGTTGTTCAGGTTTTGTCCATGTATATCACTAACTAACCTAAGAACTAATAAGAAATTAGAACAAATGTAGGCAGACCATGGTGAAGTAAGTACATAAAGAAATCAGAGTTCACTCCATAATGTTATCAAGGCAAAAAATTAAATCATAAAAAATTTCTTATGAGCTCTATTCTCCTATGCTGCTTGAGAACAGAAMTAACATTAAGAATAGGGTTATTCAAACCTCTGCACAGGACAACTGCTTGTACACACACAAGTCTCATTCAAACTAGGGAAAGAAAATCTCTTTGAACAGATAAACCTAGCAGTTCTAAACTACAGCATATTACCTGAAGTGAGCTTCTTATTTTGCTGGGTTTCATGCTTGTGTGTGTATATTTACGCTGCTAATATATCTGCCTGTATAATTACTTGATTGAAAGCATGCTTATGGTAGTCACCTATGTAAATCAGGCACACATGTGCTTCTGCAGCCAAAGCATCTAAAAATCACCACAGCAAAAGTGCTGCCAGTGATGTGCTGGGGAAAAAAAAAAGAAAAAAGAAAAAAGAAAAAAAAAAAGAAAAAGAAAAAAAAAGAAAAAAACCAAAAACACTCAGTTTTAACTTTTGAGGCAAGGCAACCCCTCCCCAGGCAGTAATTTATTAAGGGTATAGAAATGTCTCTGTGTTTTTTTTTTTTTTTTCCTGCAATAAAATGGTTATTTATCTCCTCAGTTGTCACACACCACAAACATTTTCTACTGCACTATCAGAATGATATGTAGAAGCCTCACCTTCCAAATTCTGCTGATGCCAAGATAGTTGCATCCAGACTAAAGATTAAATTTACTATCATTACTGCTATTAATCACAGCCAAACTACCATAAAGATGCACAGTGCATGTCTACAGATCCAGAAAACATCAGAATCAGGACCCACCGCAAAATTTCCCACCCCACACAATGCAGTCGGGTGCTGTGCAGCAATAGAGGCTTCCTGCGTCTCGCAGAGGTTTTGGACAAGGYGTTGAAAAGGAAGTGACACTTTAATAATATTGGCTAGCGTTACAGTAGTTATGTGTTCAGGGATCGCTGTCAAATGTACAGGGGCAACTATTCCCTTTTCAAATCCAAAACCCTTCAGGATAAGCTTGAAAATGAAAACACTTCCTACACTTTTTTTTTCTCCTCCTCACTTGCACTGAATCTTTGCTTTGCACACATATGTTCACTTACCTCACACCTCACTGTTTTGTAGTCATCATTTAAGTCTTAAACTCATTAAATTGTATACATTTCTGTATCAGTTTGCTATATGTACTATGAAAAATCTTTTTGCTAAGAAACATTATCATCTTTCTGTTTTTTTTTCTTGCATAGACATAATACACATAGAGAAATAAAACCATAATATATGCACTACATATATACTTTTTTTTTTCTCTGAATATCATCTACCTTTTCAAGAAGTCTTGGCTTTGCTCAGATACTGGCATTTCTAGATCTCTAATCTTTTCACTCTTGTTTTCTTTCTTGCCACTCATTCATGTTTTCCCCAAACTTTACTTTAAAACTTATCTTGATCTGAGTCCTATGGAGATTATTTCAGAAAGACAGATATCCATTGGAGTACTACTCACCTGATTCCTGTCTCTGGCATTTGCATAGCGAAATCGCTGGATATAATAGAAAACCAGCCATGCCAGGGAGATGATCATCAGCACAATGAAGGAGATGGAGACGAACACCACGGAGGTCCGGCTCACGTACTTCTGCAGGTTGCGTGTCCCGATCGTTATGTACATCATCACAGTAATGTTCCTCTCCAGGAGGCTCACTATCTCTTTCCCTTTGGGTTCAGGAATCATTATTGCTACAACATCTTCTAGACCTGTAATACAGGGGGGAAAAAGAAAAAAAAAAAATGGTGACTGCCACATAAGAAAATGGCAAGAAGACATGGTATGGCAAAAAGGCACTCCTTCTTTTCTGTTGATTTTCATCAAGAGGCAAGGCTGCTGAATTTGTTAATGCTAGAACCAGTTATACACTAATCTTGTACACTTACACACTTTTTGTACACTAATATCAGCGAGATAAGTAAAAYATGTTTCCAGAAATGACATATACACAGTCTTCCAGTACTGTTGAGACGTATCTAGAAGTTACTGGTGTAGCCTCTGCAGAAACGAAGAGGTGCCACAGACAGCTGTSACAGACTGTTTCTCCTCGTATGAGGAATTGGCTAGAAAGCTGGGACCTGGAGGAGAACTGAAAATTCTTCCATTCTACCATTCCAATTCTTCCAGTTCTACCATTCTTCCTCTCGTGAGGCTTTGCATCATAACATTTCCCTGATTTGGAATAAGCCAGTCAAGGAAATGCTGAAATCAGTAATTTGACCAGGTCAAACGAATTTTAGTTTTCTGTAGCTTAACCTATCGATACTTTCATATCACGTATGAATCAATATAACCTATTTTTTGCTTTAGTCTAAAGGAGTGCATCGTTAGCAGCCAAAATAAATCTACCGTTGCAACACTTCTGAAACCTGTTTATTCCAGGCTAATTCAAACATTACCCTAACAGTCCAGGGAGAGTCTGCCAAGTCTCAAAGCAGCTGGGAAAGGCACTGATCGTGCACCATACCAGTAATTTTCCTGCAGTCTGTAAGACAAGTGGTCTGGAGCAGTGTTCCTGTTTTCCAACTATTCACATGCCTTACTTGGTTCTTTTTCCACTTTTAAGAAAAGTAAAAAGCTTAAAATTCTCTCTAAGCACGAAAACTTAATCAACCACTTCACTCACTGCCAAAAAGAACTCAAAGGGAAAAATCCCACATCACAAAAATATCGAGATGAATTTCATCAACTCTTCTCAAAAAGCTGTCATTCTGACCCACTTGCTTGTCCAGTATGGATATTTAAGAGAATCTTCAATATTATCTGGAATATGATAATAATGATATAGTCTAAAGCCTATACAAATGGGACAGAGATTAAAAAAAATACAGTGGAAAAATATATAATATGTTAATTGTTTAATTATGCTACTATTCAACTAAATATAGCTTAGTATATATTTTGAGCAACTGTATATGATGGACATAAGACAAATATGACATGCTGGAAATGGTGAATCATATTTATTTGTGTAATTAATATTTATATCATAATAAAGTAAGAATTCTTAACACTCTACTCCTTTGCACCTCACAAGAACACCCAGTCTTCTTTGTATTTCTGTAGAAAAGGAATGAGAAAGAGGGAGGAAAGAACTTAGGATGTCCTGCTTAASACTAACCTCATCCCTGTTTTTCCTCACCTGCATGTTGTGATCGAGCTCAGCACAACTATCTGTCTGCAGCTCTTGGTGGCTGCCTAAGCGGTTTGAAGGGGACTGCAGCCAAACACGTGTCCCTTCTCTGTTCTGGCTTCTCCGCCTCTCGCTGGCAGCATGTTCTGCTGCAACCTCTGACCAGGAGCCTTTTAAGAGACTTTGTAAACAACAAGATACTAAAACAAATACTTTGCCATGTACATATGCTAAACACAATTGTGTTTAGAAGGGCGAGTGAAAAGATGAAGCCATTGTGAGAGGAAAACAGTGGCTTCTATTTACTTAAATACTTAATGTATTCCAATTGCAAGCTAATTACCATTTTTAATGAAGCATTCTTGGAAAAAAGTTGGCAACAAATATTAATGAGGATGATTTTCTTTTTTAAGCTTCATTCGSTTTGCTATCATTTCTCCAACATGCCACAATGAATCTTACTTAAGCAATCCCCAGGCTAAGGTTTTAATCTCAAATATGCCTAACATTAGGAAGGAAAAAGAAAAAGCAATAAATTAATTTATTCCTCTTTTCTCTTTTATATAACAAAGTGCCTGTTTCCTCTGTTGAAGTATTTGATAATATATGCGGAGTAGCAAAACACAGGAAAATTATACAAATTAAAAAGCAAAACAAAACCAGGGAAATAACCAGACCTCAATGTTAAGAGTTCTATATCTAAGTATATATTTGTTTCAACAGGCCAAAGAATATCTGTTAACATGTACAGATCCCTCTCCTGTGAGTTAAGTGCATATGATGCCTTTCACTACATACACCTGCAATGGTACCTGCGCTTTGTGGTAGCCCATTACCTAATATGTTCCTTTTCTTTTCGTGGCCAAGATCAACGCAGAGTATGACATGATTTTTTAAGTAGTTGTCAGGATGAATCAGAGATTCATAAATCAAAGGTATGCAAACTCAAGAGAATGGATTTTCTTCTTCTTTGGCTTAGAAAACACTTAACATATCAACGATCTCTCCTTATGTACCAATAACTAAACCGTAAGGTGGAATTTGCAGGCGTTTGGGATGGCTTAAGCCATTTTAATTGCTGAAGCATTAAAATACTTTTGGCTGGAGCACAGCTCTGCGCTGTGCTGCTGATCTTTGGCAGGACATAGAGCAGGATTTTATGCACTGGCATTGCACTGGTGGGCATTCAGGAGGCCTGTGCTGTGTTGGCTTGGCAGCRGCAATGCTGAAAAGCTGCCCAGCAGCTCAGGCTGTTTTCTGACTGTGGGGTCAAGCAGGCAACCCAGTGGCTAATGTCAAAACAGCCCTACCAAGTTGCGGCCGCTTTCTTTACCTCCAAGGACTGGCTCTGGAATTAATACACCTTAGTATAATAACCACCTGCGCACGACACCTTCCTCTGTGTATCACACAGCCCTTCCTCACTGCAACCTGCACAAGAAGCCCCATTTTCTGCTGACTAAAGACAGGGGAAGTGTGGAGTCAGGGGAGATGCTCGGCCTGCAGCTCGCTCCAGCTTGCTGTTGCCACTTGTATATGGYGGTGGCAGACAAAGTTGAGAAGTAGCAATGAAGTCAGACTGTTTTCAATAGCAAGATGTGCTATTGAAGGTAAGTGCTTGACCTCCCCTTGATGATCTCCAAATCTTCCTCCTCTGTTCAGTTATTGGTTATGGAAACACACTTCAGTTTGGAAGCTTGGTATGGCGAGCGGTAAACTTTTTCTACTGGGATAAGGGGTAAGAAGGACTTGAGTTCTGTAACAGTGGCTGTTATTACTCAAATGAATGAACAGATATTATCTTCTTTAGGAGGGGGGGGAAAAAAAAAAAAAGGCACTGAAAAACTGAAGCCAGAAGAAAAAGATAATATTTCCACCCTGAGCACTGAACCAGCTCTAGGTGCTTCAAGGATGATACTGAAGAAGGTCCCTTACTTTACAAATTAGCAGTCAGGCCCTGTTAYAGCAGGCTGCTGCTTTAATGCTTTSTTGAGTTTTGATTGAGGCTCTAAAAGGTGATGTGTTCCTAACACATTTTAGAAGGCAAGATTCAATTCTTGCTGCTTGGCAACGGCTAGGATTCAGTTAGAGAAATAATTGAATTATTTGAGTAGAATTCCAATTTGGGAGATATACAGGGGCTTCTCCAAGACTTCCTATCAAGACATCAGTAAGGATTGTTTTTATGTTGTATATCGAAATCAGTCACTGCAGTATTTGTCTGTTGGAGCTGCTGCGCGGCTCTGCGCCTGGGGGTTTACGGCACAGCCTGCAGTATGTGCAGCCTTTAAGGCAAAACAGGAGCACTTCATGGACGCCATGGTTTGAAGAACTGAATCTTTTTTTTTTTCTTTTCTCCAAACAGTAACTCAGCAGAAAAATCCATAATGAAGAAAATGAAAAGGACTCTGTGGTGACGGTGCTGCAGTTGTCTGAGGAGATAACTAAGAATGGCTTGCTGGACTGTTAAAAGATGCTCCCTTTTCCTCTTTGTTCTCTTTAAAAATACTACTTCTTTATAATTGCTGGGCTTCTTTACTATTGAATTATGAGGGCAATGGTATAAAGTTTAATCAGGTGAAATTTCAATTGAATACTATGCAAATTGTTTTGTTGCATCATTTGCACAATTGCAACAAGAGTACAAGGTCTTTAAGACCAAACAAAGAGAGTCCAATCCYAGCTCTTTCAATTAAATGAGATACTTACACTTTATGATACAATCACAATTGGCTGGAATATCAGATGATCCCTGCTTTTTTTTTTTTTTTTTAACTTTACCCTTTTCAAATAAACATACTCTAAAGCTACAACTTTGTGAAATGAAAAATTATTTTTGCCAAAGTACTCTTCGGCAACAACTGATTTTTGAGCTTCTCCCATTCCAGAGAAGCAGCAGCGTAATACCATTTAAAGATATTCAAATGGCCTGGAGTCTGCATAGGCCAACTGTGAAGGTAATGTAAGAAACAAACTGGGCAAGATGACAGTTCCCTGCAGCAACCATTCTTTATGGCATGTGCACTGCGTTGATCTTAAAATGACATATCTGCAAATGAGACTACAGAGCAAACTGGCAAAGACAACAGCAATAAATAACAAGCAACAGTAATACATAGTCAATACCTCGTATATCATAGGTAAAATGACTATAAACTGTGATGTGCAGCCTCCTGCATAAGAAATGTCTCAGTGCCAGAGGACAAGAAAGGACACTAATTTCTAATGAGGTTTCATAAGAGATATGAGCAGCTACAGATCAAGTTCTTCACAGGATTCAGCTTGGGTTCTCCATCAAAGGAAAAAGAGTTGTTACAAAATATATGGAAAAGGCCTTACATGTAAAAATAAGAGGTTAAGATATTTGTGTTCTACACMACCAAAGAATTGCTAAATACAGCAGATACCTGGGAAACAAAAATTCCTGGAGGCTTAAGGAATTGTTCTGAAGGTGGCTGACTGAACAGTCACCCTGTTCTTACCTTCTGGCCCAAGCAGCTACCGTCTGCCTTTATCAGAAACACAATCCMGGGCCAGATGGTCCTTTGCTCTCAACCTGCAGAACAGATTCTRTATTCCTAACCGGGAACTGGAAGTTGGATCTGCCTCTGGGCAGATGAGCGATTAAGTCCAGCCACAGACAGTGAAACTAGTAGGGCCAAGGCCAGAGATCCAGGTAAGCCCAGGAGCCCCTCTGAGTTGGAAAGGATCTAGCATAGCTGTGTCTGCCGCCAGTGGCAAACAGGAAAGGATTGGTGGCAAAACCAGCTCCTGCCTCTAACTTTTTGAGGGCCCAGGCAGGGCAGATGTGTGCTTCTCTGCACACCAAAAGTATTGAAGCTATCAGAACATATATTTTTAGCATATCTATCTTTTCCTTTTCAACTCTAGAGCCCTTGCTTTGCAATGACAGAGCTGCTTCCATTTCTTTTCTCCCTCCACCTTCCTCTGTTTCCACTTCACTTTCCTTCTCTCGGTTGAAAAGCAGAAAGAGGTTTCCTTTAGCTCATCCTCTCCCTCCTTTCCCATTGTTCCTTGGCGCTGTTAGCTCTCTCCTTGGTCCCCTGCCCATCTTCCAAAATACTTAACTGTAAATCAGGTTCCCTTATATGGCAAATGCAGCAACCACTGGAGAGCCGGGCAGTACTTCTTCCTTCAAGCAATTCCTCTTCCCTGCTTTTAAATGGAGGAAAAAAAACTTCTATGCAAATGATTCATCTCTTTCCAGACAATTTTATTTCCATGAATCATTTTTGGTTGCAGCAGCATGGATTTCTAAATGGATAATTAAGTGACCTGTAAAGAGCTCGATGGTTATTAATGACCGGCTACAGAATTGCAAGTAACTGATAGGAAAGTTTTGTGTTTGGTCATTAAGTGCACAGCAAGAACCTCCAACAGAGCTGCAGCCAGTTAATTTCTTTCGGTGCTAAAGCCAGGCAGAGGCGAGACGCTTCTGGCTGTGATCTTTCCAGCGAAAAGCAGTCTCAGCCACTGTTTATTACTGCTTAGGGACAAAGAAATTTCTGTTCATGTTTTTGTAATCAATGTTGATCTTGCCAAGGCTGTAAGAGCTCAGAATATATTGACTTCCTCTAATTGTATGCAGAAACTGCAGCAAAAGAAAAAAAGAAAAAACATCATCAAAAACCCAAACATTACAAAGCTCACACACCCAAACTCAGCAGAACAGCCCCATTTTCCCTGGGCTTGGTTCCCATCCTATCAATCTGCTGAACTAACCAGCACTAATGAACTCAAGTGTTGATATTTATTACTGCTCAGCAACAGAAAATGGGCACTTCTCTGAAAGGTTTCCTCAGACCCCAACCTGTCCAAGCTTTGCTGTCATAGCTGGGAAGATATTTCATTCTAACTGCAAATTATGTGTACAGGAGGGCTCTCTAGAAATCTCCCATAGCATTTCTAAACACTATGTATCCTTTATCATAACCCCCACTTGCTCTGAACTCTCCACTCTGGATTTTAATTTCTGTGATACAGCAATGCTTTAGAATTTTTTCTTTTACAAGGTGGCCATGAGGAATCCTTCATGCTGGCCTTACAGTTAGAGTATGCTCCAGCTCACAGTGAAAAACATGCCCACCAGGCAAGCAAGAGCTCCTTTGCGGTCTCCAGCAGAACTATGCCAAACTATGTCTTAAAATATGAGCTAGGTAGTGGGCCTGGTGCTCTTGGAGCAGGTAGAAGTGGATTTTCACTTATAAATAGGGAAACCAGCCACGTTCCCAGCAGCACATCTGCTCCTCCAAAGAGGAAAGATGCAGAATGGCTGGAGCTGCACTTTTCTTTTGGACAGAGAGCAGCAAAAGCAGGGCAGGGTTCAGGACAGCCCTGCCTGAGGTGTCATTTCCTCTGCTGGGCACGGGGGATGCGGTGAGAGCRGGAGACGCTTCCCAGAGAGGCTGCTGTCATCCTGTCTGCCCGGGCACACAGCATGCTGAGTTTGTCCCCAAATCTCCCCTTTAAACCTTCCTCCTTCAGACTGCAGATGCTTTGCCAGGGGAGCCCATGTCAAGGGAATCGGGACCCTTGCACAGAATTTAGGAGAGAAATGTGGTCAGCAGGTTGCACTCAAACTGCTGGGGAGGATGGAGCCCTGGACCTGCTATCTGCTTACACGGAACCATGGCCTGCTAACACAGTCACTTTTTTTTCACATTATAAGTTGYATTTTGCAACTTACATAGACTTAATGACAAAAGAATATTGAGAACACAGTCAAAAGTATGAAATAAGCATGAGATGAGCCATAGGAAAACATGCAGCCATGATTATGCAGATCAGTAACAGCTTTTCATGTACATTCAAAGACATCAGTGATTTCTTGATTTCTTGACAAATCCTACTCACTCAAAAAAAAAAAAAAAATATGAGTGGCATATTCAAAACAAACAGTATTTCACCTGGAGGGTAAAATAGCATTAGGAACTTTCTAAGCCATTAAAAAAAAAAAAAATTTTTTTTACAAAAATCTCATTTTAACTAAAACACTTGCTTCTGAAAATGCTATTTTAAACACCTTTAAAGATAGCAGAAAATACCCAGGATGCCTCATTCACAAGTGTTGCTGTAAACTCTTCATCCCAGGGAACGGATGGGGTGCAGAAGAGTTTTGTCCAGTCACCTGTTCCCACTGGCCATTCCCACACCTTGGGCTAGACCCATTTCCASCACAGGGCAGAGCCTCTTCGAAGCCCTTCCAGCACTCAGGAGCTGCTGGAAGGTGCCCAAAGGCCACTGCCAGGCCCCAGCACTGCTCTAGCCCTGGTCTTCTCCCTGTCCTTCTCCTGTCCGCCTCTCCCAKCATCTCCAGCCTTCAGCAGGTCACGCAGGCAGCAGTTTTACCTCAAGACCCGACTACTGCTTGGTGCCAACCTTAGTATGCCCTGCAAGAGGCAGGTTCCCAGCAGCAATCGCAGGACTTGCTATTCTTGCAGAAATCCAGGGATTTCTGCTTCTCTTATGCAGAGAAAGCTTCTCCAGAGGTGTGCAAACACCAACTGCTTTTATTGCTTGGTGCATGGGGAATAAAAATAACTGAGGACAGCAGCAAATGAAAATTGAACAAGAGAAAGAAAATGAGAAAACCAATGGTAAAAATGAAATAAGGGGCAAACAAGCCAGGTCTTAGGCACAGCCCAACTGATGCTTTGGCTCCAGAAACTGCTGAACCTCCCTCGGTGCCACTGGATTTTTATGGGAACTGAAGTTTTGTAGATCTCTATAATATGTGCCATAAGTCATCTCTTTTCTAAGCAGACTGAGCCTGGACGTACCCAGTCGCTCCTCATATGGAAGCTGTTCCATACCTTTGAACATACTTTTCCATGTAGGGAATGGTMAGGCTTGATTAACAGTGGCACGTCTGCCACAACCTAGTTATGTGGCTACCATCTTAAGGACAGACTTCCTAGAGAAAAAAAAGTCTCCAGTCACCATCTTTAGTGTAAATGTCAAGCACTTAATTGGTGGCAACAAAATCATTAGGAAAAATAATAACTAAGCAATGTAGCAAGGGCTCCTTCTACACTGCCCCCAGCACTGTCAGGGCCATAAAGCAGTTATAAGGGAACATTTATAGCCTCTGCTTATGGCCAGCAAAGGATGGAGGGAGGACCTTAATTAAACAAACAGAAATCGAACAAACATCTCCAAAGAGAGGTGTTACCTTAGGTACAAACAGGAATACAAACTCCTGCTTTTTCTGGGGAGATCTTTGTTTCCTTGAGAGATTTATCAAGAAAGCTTTCCACCCTTAAAAGAGGTTAGAATGATTTAATTATTTTACCTTCATTTTTTAGGTAATATTGCAAAAAGCCACTGAAAATGGGATCTAACTCGCATGCTGCAATGAGAAAGGTAAAAACTAGTAAAAATATGACAAGGATCAGGGCAAAATTATATTCTTCAGCCTCAGAAAATATATTCTGCACCTCCTTTCTTAAAGAATCAAGTTTTACTTCATTAGTCTTGCTAACATCATTAGTTTCCAGTTCTCTAGCTGTCCATACAATCCCTTAGGGTAAACAACACTTCAAATATCTAATGTAAAAAGAAAAAAAAACAAGCAGAAAATGTTATTTTTTCCCTATAAGACAGCATAAGCTTAAMTAAAATTTAATTTAGAGTTGATATATTTTAATTTGCACTGCCAACCAGTGCAAACCAGATTAACATTGTTTTTTAAGAACATTAACTCAAGAGAATGTAAAGAGCAAAAGAGAGAATGTCCTAGAGCAAAATAAAACTTCCAAGTCCTCTCCATACATCACTAAAAATGTCTGGCAAGCAACAAAACCCCCTTTTTAACTATGGTGGCAGTGTTTTCTAAAGACAAAATTCAGTAACATCTTCGGTTATCTTGCAAGACAGACAGAAAAAGAAACATACCTGCGGACAAACCACCTAAAAATGCTGCTTTTCCTTCCAGACTTATTTTTTCCAGTATGAGTAGACCAGGTGGCAGAGGAAAGCAGCCACAGATCCCCTTATTTCCTAACACTGAGGCACACAGCTATAAATAAGGCCCAGTTTCTAGAGGTTAGTAAGCTAAATCACGAGAAAAGAAGAGGAAAAAAACAGAGAAAGAGCCCGAAACCCAGAGAACAGCTACTCTGGTAGCAGAGCCAAACAAACAAGCGCYGCATCACGATGAAGGCCAAGGGTAACCTCGTGGCAGAGAAGCTAATAGGAGCCTGGGATTTATAAACAGGAAACGGGGAGCACAAGCAAAGAGTAACTGAGAGGCACATCGGAATAAGGCAACTGTTCAGAGCTGCACACAAAACATCTCCTGGAAGGAGCCCCAGAGAATGCTGACAGTTGAGCGTGTCAGACGGAGAGGTGACTTGATCACAGCGCATGCATGCTCTMGCTGGGAAAATATAAAGTCGCGGAAAGTTTAGTTTCCCAAGCTTGGGAAGAGGCAAACACAAATCAATAGCAGGAGTCTTAAGGTAGACTTTTCACAGCAGAAATAAAACAGTATTTTTTTGAATTGAATTGAGACTAAGCAGGGGAACAGATCACTGTGGTCAGTGGTAGGTTCTCCATCTCCTGATGCCCAACTGTTCAGTATTTTGTTGGAAAACATCCTCTGAGCTGAATAACCCACTCAACAGGACTGCAGGAACAGACTGAAATGTGCCTAACTGTACTACACAAGTCAGATTAGAAAATCTAAAAATCATTCTGCCATCTGTTAAACATGAACCCCAACTTTTCCAAAGCTTTGACGCTTAGAGGTGCTAAAGTTATGTGGTCTGATTTCAACAATGCTTGGCCAAAACAAGAACAAAGTTTGATGAAATAGGATTTTCCCCGTGTGAGTATGTGTGTTAATATAATACAGTCACTGATACCTGTCATGGCAACTGCAACTCCCCTTTGCATTTGGATTTCCTGAGATTTCCTGAGTGTGGAGACGGGATTATTTGACAGGAACTAAAGCTTACTAGACGTTGTTGTCCAAATCCAGCAGCCTCACTAAAGATGCCCCTGTGTTTATTACAGAGCTGCTCCTCCGACTCAGGGAACAAATGCGATGCTCTGGCTCTGGGCAGAGCGCTGAAATCCTCGTTAAAGTGTGAAGCAAAACTAACAAAAACAAACTGAAAAGAGAAAAACTCCACCAGTGAAACATAGGAAAAGTGGTTTTTTCAGGCTTGAACTAAACGAGTGAACCGTGCGAACCCAGAAATATTTGGCAGTATCAGCCAAACCTCAAGCTCTGCAAGATACACCCACTCTCAGCTAAAACTACACAGGCAGCCTGAAAGCATTTTGAATATGCAGGCCTTCTTGGGGGAGAAAAAAGAAAAACAACCTCAACAACATATAAAAGCCTAAATGCCTCACAGAAAAAAATATTTACATTTCTATAGAGGCACAATGTTTCTCCCTTCCGATTTCACGTGTGGAAGGTCTTTGGCAAGCTTTGTAATGGAAGATACAGACACAGTTGCACTCTGGGAGCTTAGGCTTATGAAATCTTTGTGGAATCTGGCCACAACACTTCTTTAAAAAAAGTCTTTGGTATAATATAAATATGTAAAAGTAATATATGAAAGAACAAACACCTTATACACCATATTTTTCCACATCATAATCACTGAGGAAAGGTGTGTTTTTCCATTTTTCTTTTCTGTGCAAGGCCAGCTCTGCCCTCAGCCAAATGAAGGTCAAATCTCCCATTTGCTTAAAATGATGTAGAACTGGACATCTATTAGTAAGGTCAAACATCCAATTTATACAGCTCTGATTAAAATCTATCTGCAGATGCCTAAGCAGGTCCAGTTTTCCACTGAGGTACACTAAAGAGAAGAAAAGGCACCTGCCAGCACAGAAAAAGCTGTGTGTTTTCATTCACACGCTGCTCTTAAGATAACAAGTTTTAAAAGACTTGCGTACAGGCCTTATTTTCTCAGCACAGGATATGAGCAATTCCCACTGATTTTTAACAAAGTTACAGACATCCTGGAAAAAGGGATCGGGGCCCCAAATGCCCTGGCAGGTGTAAGAGCAAAACATTTTTTCCAAATGCTACACTACGTCCCAGTACTTCAAGGGCTGTGCTCATCAGCAAAGGAGAACTGCAGGTTTTGTGAAATGTCATATTAAATTCAGCATCCAAATGAATCACCRCCAGATATATACACCGGCTAAAACAACTCTGCAATCTCATTTCAGGGATTTCAAAAAGTTACTTAAAAGGAATTATAATTACTGAAGAACATTCTAATTCCAGATAAAGAAATCCTCTTCATCTGCTCAGTATATCCTTTTTTCACTGTCAAACATACGTGGGCATGATGTAAAAAAAAAAAAAAAAAAAAAAGTATTACAGCTCTGATGCACCCTTCAGACATAATGTCTCTGTATTTCTCTAAAGATACCATTATTTTTATATCCCCCTTATAAAGGTCTATGATTCAAGGTTGAGCAATACAAAGGAATTAATCTTTCTCACGCTTACAGGTTTCTTGACCTTTCAAGCAYTCTTACTGGAAATAAAAACTTAAGAAAACAAATAATTCCAGTTGAGAATTAGAACTGACTGGACTAGGATACACACACAACTGAATGTTTCTGTTGGTATATGCTACACCAAGAGGAAGAAAATCTTGTGTTTCTTAAAAATGTTATTTATAACATTTTGGGCAATTAATTTCCTTCAGTGAAAATATCAGCAAAGAATTTCATTTCAGGCATTTCTCTTTGCAAACAGTTTTAGTACATTTCTTGGGAAGTTMTCTTTATAAAGAGGCTCTTAAGGCTATTACTAAGAAAATGCTAGAAAATAAAACTCTATTTCCTCCACCACAAAGAGGTAGTCTGGGTATGTAAGCAATGATATACACAAAAGGCAGCAGAAAACAAGGAGTATGCAGTGTCTTTCCCATTGAAGCTGTACCTGTATCAGGAGCCAAAGTTCCTGGAAAGGAAAACTGTTGCTGCCTCTGTTCTTCAGTGCTTAAAACTCTTCAACACCATGGGAGAGCAGCACTGCTCCTTACTATCTTTCTTGCTAACAATCTGATTTTGCTGAGGTTCAGCATAGTTTTCACATTTCAGCTTCATAATTTTTGTAATTTTCTGCAGGTTTGTCTATTTAAGGCAGGTCCTGAAAATGCCACTTGCTCATGTGGAAGTTGAATCTGAATAATTTCATTCTCACTTCTCTTTTTGTTTCTGCTCACCAAGTTCTGAAGCAATTCAAGGGCAGCAATTCAGCAAATTTGGTACTATTTAAGACAAATAACAAAGGAACTCCAGAAATAAGAAAGAGAAATACCAGAGGTTCTGAAGGAATTTAGGCAAGAAGCTAACGCTACGTGAAGCGACAGTTGAAATTTCTCYGAGAAGGTGAGTCTGGCAATCTCAGAGGTTAGTTCATCAAAAGTSAACAAACAGGGACCTTCTACACTAAAAATACACACCAAACATTTAGACCCAGACAGCCACTTCCAGGATCCAAAAGTACAAAAAAAGACTGGAAATRGAATGAAATGTTCACTCATCCAGGCTTTTTCAGTTTTCAATGTTCTTCCGACACAGACTCGAGATAGCAACAAAATATATTGACAAAGGCTTCACATTTGTTAGTGAATCCTTCTAGACCTCTGCTTCTCCCTAATCATGAACTACTCTTTTGCTATATGAAGCACTGTCAAGTTATTGCCAACAACATAAGACAGATTCCCATGCACAGGATGCTGCAAGTCCCCGATAGTATTTGTCCCATCTGTGAACACAGCAAAACACACCTAACTTACTAAAACACATGGCTTTTTAAATCTTGTTGTGTTGCAAAATGTATTTATATCTGTTCAGAATGAGTACCAGTAAGTAAGAACACTCATTTTAATCAAGATATGGATCAAATTTTTGTGCCGTATGAAAACAAAGGGGTTACATTTGAAAAGATGCCTTGAAGAGATGTCCTAGATGACTTTTTGAGGTCCTTTCCAACATTACTTTTATGTTATTCTCTCAGTTACTAGTTTCAATACTTACAGACATCATAGTAGCTTGGTAACTCCTAAAAATATTTAGTGGCAATGGAAAGAAAGACAGAAAGACAGACAGACAGACAGAAAGACAGAAAAACCAGTCTAAATAATGCATTTTTCCTTAAGACTTTTCTGTAGATCAGGAGTTGACAGTTTCATCTCATAACCTGGGTATGGCAATTTAACTCTTACAGGCAAGAGAAGGAAACAAAAACAGATTGTTTAAACGTAATACTCTACATATAGGATGCCTCAGTTCAGCTGAGTCAGCACCCAGGAACTGAGACAGAAGGGTGCTTAGGTGTGCTCCCATCAAAATCAATGAGCARTCTGATCTAAAATCACAAGATGGAATTAATGTCACCTCAATTTGGTTGCTAACAAGTTACCTACCACAAGACTTTTTTGCTCAGTCCAAAAAGATAAGCTAGTTGCTCTGTGCTGGTATCTTGCTATACTAATTAACAATAAATGGGGACCATCGGGCTCATTTGGATAAGTGACCTCACTCTTAGTCAGCTGTGGCTTAAAACTAACTAGCAAACAAACAAAAGATGAATCCCCTGCAATGCAATCCATGCATTTCCAAGAAGTAAAATTGGTGAGACACTGGGGAACTTATTCCCCCACACATCAAAGGCTGCTCCTAACCACAGGGCTGTTCATCCAAGTATAACTTACTCGAAAAGTGGTAACCGAAAGCCCTTTGGGAAGAATGACCACACCAGGCAACAACCTATTTGTTTTCAGGGAGCGAGAGAAAGAAGCAGAGCGGACTTTTTTATTATCCTTAAGTCAAGGTCAGACGTGTGGCTGGAAAGACAGATTTTGCCAAGGATCCAAAGGGAGGTCACCAGGCAATTATCTCACGCAGCCACACTGACCCAGACGTTTGAAATCCRTGACAGTCTATTATTTTTCCATTCCCAGCATGTGTGGATGTTCACAGCTCTCTGGAAACAGGGACAAAACAGCACGCAATAAATTTAAGGTACCCTTTAGTKCACACTCCAATTTCTTCTAATGGAAGCTCTAGGCCACACAAGGGAGCACCAGCCACCATAGCCACCACACAGAGCTTGCCTGGCTGCTACCAAAACACTGCAGAGCGTTAGRGTCCTTGGCCCAAGCAAGTGGTTCAGCTGCCGCACTGAAGATTGGTCTCTCATGGGTTTTGCTGGGGTTATTTCCATCTCGGATTTAGTTGTGGAGAGAAAAAAAGAAAGATATCTGGGCCAAAGGATGCAAATAATTTCTGTGGATCAATGACATTACTCCAGAGTACCACATCCTTAACTCGGAACAAAGTTTGGTTCACTGGAGCTTTGATTACAACAACCCAAAGCTTTTAGAGCTCTCCATATCATCAAGATCTTGGGAAGAAACTACCACAGATGGAACTGAACTTCTCATATTGCTTTTAAGTGGGAGCCTGCAATGTTGGCTGAAACTACGCTGCATGTTGCCAGGCTGYAGGTAATAGTTTCTGTAGTTATTAATGCATAATACTCATCTGGAGCAAAAGAAGTTAAAACATTCAGTTCTGAAATTCTCATACCACTAYTACTGACTCAGAAAGTGAATCCCAAGAGGTTTCAGAGGTTTGATAAGGTTTTCTTGTGCTTAGGAATAGAGGGCTGTTGTACTATGGTAATGTAGCTGGTCACTGATGTATTACCAATTCCCTACCTTGTTTCCCATTCAAATACACTTCAGTATTAAATACAGGCAGTGTTCCTTACTTGGCTACAAATAACTACATGTATTAATGAGACATCTAGATCACAGGAAATGTGGCCCTTTCCAGTCCCTGCTCAGCAGTTCATGTGTGTTATTTCAAGTCTTTCTGGGGAATTTGGCCTTGAATTAAACAAGACTCTTAGCATTTCCTAATTTTAAAACTGGAACAGTTGGAAAACAAATTGTAGTTGTAGCAACTCACCATTATAAAAAAGAAAAAAAAACCTTAATAAAAAGTATTTACATACTACATGACCTGCAGATAGTTCACATTCAGAAATTTTTTTTTTAAATGAGACTGGGCCAAGATAGACTGGTGCTGGGCAATAAAGTTGCTGCCTGAAACCTGTGGACCCCAGGAGCTGCTTTTGCTTGGGTGAGATTTAGAAGAGGGACAGGGCAAGGGCCGGGGCTGCACACCGTTTCCCTCCACACTGCATCCTTCCCAATGACACACGCTGACCTGGACAGAGACTTAATGAACATTGCAGTCCACGGAGTCACTGCGCCAAAGACACTCCTGCCGGATCACAGCAGCTACCAGATAATTCACAGCCCTGGAAAATCCCTTCCAGATCTTCTACATAGCATGATGAGAGGTATCAGGCAACTTGCACACTCTCCCTGTGTAAAAAAATACAGATACTGGGAACATAGTTATAATAAGACAGTCCACTCGCATATAGCAGCTGTGACAAGTTTAGCAGGTTTAGCTAAGCAAACACAACAAACCTAAATAAGATACACACACATGACCCTGCGACTCTATACTGAGGTTTCCTGCTATTCYGGCAAGATTGTCCAGTCCTTTGCTTGTCCCTGAAGCCTAGAGCATTAGACATTAGTTCAGTTCTGCCTGTACTAGCTGAAATCTTGACTTTGTAATGTCAAAATATTAATTTACACCATTTAACATGCAAATTAATGTGAAATACAATTCCAGAAAATGTAAGATATTTGTGGCTTTAAAGTTTATTATCAAGCTCTGATTACTATTCAGCTTCATAACACTGAACGCAACCTGTGAAACCTACACATTTTCTTAATTTCATTAGACTTTTATCTCCTGGCAGCTGCTAAATGTGAGCTAACATGTTTTTTACCCTTGTGAAGAGGCTTTGTGCAAACCGGAGCTGCATGCAGTCTGGATTCACCCTGCATGAATTACACTGCAGTAATCCGTATAGATAAAGCACTCAGGTCCACATCAGGGTGCCCTTGTGAAGTGCTCCTCAGCTGCGACAGTAATATGGATAAGAAATAGCAAAGCCTCTGAGCAGCACGCACAAGACAGATTGATTCTCCCTAATTAGACTTAGGTCTTCCCTGCTTCCCTCTATGTCATGAAAAGAAAGATGACTGCATGCCACTTCACTATTCAGGCATCATACAAAGTATTAAGCACTATCTAAACTGTTATTCAGGAGTCATATAAAGATCTAAAGACTAAAGGCCTGAAGCAAGAGAAAAACACTACCATAAACACTGCCAAAACAACAAAAAACATATTCCCATTTCCTTCTAGTTTAAGGAGAAATGAGATATATCAGGCTTGCTACATTGTTTGACTATGCATCGTTACATGCACTTAGAAATAACTATTTGTCTAAATCTGAAGCAGGTTAAAAGTAATTTAGATCAGTTCAGCTTATTTCAGAATTGCTCCGCATTTGCTAAATAGAAAAAAGTGGGGCATGTGTGTGTGTAAATGGATTTGTGAATTAAATCACCGAGGTTTTGTTCAGTATTGAAAAAAATGATGCATAAAGGTGGTCACAGCCATATAAGTTGGTCTAGGTAGGCTGATGGTGAAAAACTATCGCTTTGTATTTTACCAAGAGGGAAGCTGAGGAGAAAAGCTAATGTGATGGATGCGTTGGCTGTTAATGTCAAGTTCCATAGGCAACAGCCTGAAATTTAATCCCACAAATCACTAAAAGGAAAACGTTTGGTGGAAACAGCTTGCTTTCAAAAGTGCCTTTTTTTTTTCCTCTCCCTCTAGAATCTGTTCCTGAATGAGCTGCAGTCGCTCAGCCCCCTCCCTGAGCACATCAACAAAACAGATTAACTGTTAGGTAATCTGATTTAGGGGGAGGGAAAAAGCAAAAATAAAAGGCTACCCACCAGCCATGCCACACACCACTAAGAGCGCATGGCACAAAGAGTCACAAATATCAGGCCATGCAGTCTGGCCCTCTTGCTGCCTTTGTACCAAGTTTGGAAGCGCTGCTCTTGCAGCCAAAAAAGGCAAAAGGATTTCATACAGTAACAGAGAGCCCTCTGCTTGAAATGCCCACACAGCACCTGAATGCTGCACTCTGATCTAAGGGACTATTCCAGATCTATAAGCACTGCATGTTACAAAAACTGCCCTACATTTTTCAAATTTGTCTTCACTTTTAAGTGTACAAGATAGCTGCACATGTACTTTCTATGTTCTGAAGCAGTGATTCATGCCTCAGCATGTCTTCTTTTTTATTTTGCTATTGGCAGCTTCATGTTGGTTCGACTTACTCCTCTCTATGCTCACAGCGATCCTTTTCAATTGCTTTTATTTCTTGGTGTCAAGTCAATGTAAACGGCTGTCACTGAATTACAGATCTGCTTTTCTCTACCCAAAGAAGTGATTTAAATCATAAAGCACGTTCCAGGAAAGGTCCAGGCAACGGAACACAGCAGCTGCTGCTTTTCCACATGAGCTGGACAGCAGCAGGTTGGAAATAGCACAGCATTACACCGGCTTTGCAAAACCACGACCCGAGTTTGCTTTTTCTTTCTTCTTAATTTATCTCCTCACAGATTTGCACAGGTGCTAAGAATCTTAATTTGTTTTGTCTGGGATTCAGAAACAATCATTATTTTGTGTGACTAAGTATTTTGTAAGTATTAGAAAGCAGCATAAGGCAAGGCTGGCTAATCAGCTGTGTTCCTAACCAGGCAAGAGAAAAGTGGACATACACCGAGGTACTCCTGAGCAGTTAAAAAAGTCACACCTCAGGCTAATCCACACCACATTTTCAGCTAGAGGAAGATTTTTATGGATTTGTGCAGTCATTACAGAACTATTTAAGTCAAAGTTTCACCCTATTAGCTTTTATTTTAACCACTCATTTGTCATTACCTTACACTGACTACAAGGACAACTACTTTTAGCTCACCAAATGTTCCAGGACCTGAAAGTCTCCTTAGGAGCAAGCAATTTGTTTCCTGGCTTTCTTTGCTCCATTGCTTTGTTCCACTTTTGACTGTCTGGCCCAGCTGCAGAATAACATTAAACCTGAATAATTCGGCAAAATTGCCTTCTTCCTACTCTGCACTTGAGGAAAGCTGTTAGTAAGAGCTTCTGCCCTACTTCAGCTCTGCCCTGCGGACTTGAGCAGTGATGCCTTCACAACTGTGTGCTGTGCAACTGTGCTCTGAACAGCTCTGGGGGGCTGTGCAGGTAAGGGGATTCCACGCCATGACACTGAGGATGAAGCTGCAGCGCAGGTCACCGGGTGCCATGCAGGACAGCGTCGAGAGACGTGCACTGCGCKGGCTCGGCAGCAGCGTTCTGAGGCCCATTCCCTGCAACCAGCATTGCCAGGCAGGGCTGTGAACACCTCTCTGCACTTCCCTGCTGTGGAATTGAATCCATCTCAAACAAGCAAAGCAGGAATTTGCACCTTGAATCATCAGTGCAAGCTCCTTTTCCTTTAGGCTGCAGCCTATGCTGGAGGGTTTGGATGGAATCKCCGAAGAGCATCACAGACATCTTA
Organism: Eudromia elegans; assembly: GCA_003342815.1. Classification (NCBI taxonomy): domain Eukaryota; kingdom Metazoa; phylum Chordata; class Aves; order Tinamiformes; family Tinamidae; genus Eudromia; species Eudromia elegans. The sequence continues at coordinate 1,067,002 of PTEX01000155.1, read as the reverse complement.
AAAACTGGCAAACAGTTGACTAAGTCGTCTAGCACAGAACAATAAATAGCAGAGGAATTTTTAAGAGCAGCCTAAGGAATTGATTTACTGCCTAGCTAGGGGCACTAGGTTATGGCTGCACACCAGCACAGACATCCTGTTGTGCACATAGCATACACAGATGTGTGAAACAGGATAAAAAGGGAGCTGCAGGGAAAACGAGTGACAGGCTGAGCACAAAATACATGTCCCTAGGAAAGACCATCAGCCCTGCAATGAGGAAGCAGGGGGCAGGTCACACTGGCAGGTTCCTGTAGACGTCATGCAAAAGTTGGTGCTTGCAATTAGCCAAAGTCCTTGACCATTCAGCCCAGAAATCCCCTGTTACGAACAGTGTTCAGTGTTTCTTTTACAGCCTTTAAGAGGAACTGCTGTATGTCTGCATCAAAATATTTGCCTGGCTTAGTCACTCAACAATGGAACTTTATTTAGCCAACAGCTTGTTAATAAAAAGGCAAACAAACATACAGCTTCCTAAGGATGTGCTGGGGTTTTGCCACACAAAAATTACAGGCAGCATTCAGTGAAACCATAATGTGTCAGGGACTTATTTTTGTAGAAGAGCCATGATTTTATACTGCCATAAAAGCAGCCCTGAAATCACAGCAACATTCGCGTCAGCTCTAGCCAAAGTTACAGAAACTGTTTTTTGACTGATGCCTTGTGATTTAGAAAGGTACCCTTGCGATTTTGTCAGCCAACTAAATCATGCCAGACTCTTTAAAAATTAACACACACCCCTTCCCTCTGCTGCTGTCTCTATTTCTTCTAGCAATGCCAATAATCATTTCAAGCAAACATGCAAAAGCTTCAGAAAGTGGAAGCAGAAGTTGCACTAAATGGAAAAACTCTCTGACAATGCTTCAGCGGGTTCCAAGCTGGAGAGACGGTCGTTCCCAAAGCCAAAAGGAAAAACAAAACAGATTCCTTTCTTCTTGGAACGAAAGCACATTGACTTCAATGGAAACAGGAGTCAAGTTCCATGTGTGCAACTTCTCTTCCATTGCAGCTTAAACAGCAGGAGCCTGGCTGATTTGTATGTAAATACAGAGCTCAGAGCTTTACGACTTTCATACATTCTGTATCATTAATGTATGGCACCCACTCTGAACCCAACCCTTGCAGCAGATACAGTTCTTGCCAAGCATCGTCTGTATCTAAGTAGGAAGAAAGATGATATCCCACAGGGCAAAATTCACACAAAAGGAAAAAAAAAAAAAATCAAAAGTCCCAATCAGAGTTTAAAAGCAAGTCCAAAATAGTTCTTTTTCCAGACAAATGTCTCGCATAGTCAAGATTTCTTTGTGTCTTTGTAGGGATTTCTGTGGACCACCCAAATTCCAGCACTGCCATTCTGCTGCAATCTCTTCTTGGTAATGAAGGTTTTTAAACTAGTTTCAGTCTACGATGAGAGAATTCCCGGATGACCCCCCTCCTGCACATCTGCCTTGCCACATACCATGCCTGACCTGGTGCTTACACATTTTCCATTTTAGGAGACATGTGCAAATTGCCACTGCCAAAAAACACAGGTTGCTATTCGACTCCCTCACTTCTTTCTCCATGCAGCTTTCATGTTTCCTACAACTGTTCTTCTTCAAATTTTTTGCACACAAAGGCGAACACCTCAGATCTGCTCAAATCATTGCTCTTTGCTGCATATGAGGTGATTAATCGGCCAAAACGCTCATAGCACAAACCCAGGAACACCACAGGTAGAGAAATTGCGAAACTCTCCTAAGCTGAAGAGATTTATCACTTCAGATCCTCCATTTCTCAAATAAATTTGCCCTTCCTTTTACAAATACAAATGTACACATTTCAACACCGAAGCTCCTTCTATGTGGTCAAAGCCAAGCACAGATGAAAACTAAATATCAAAGGAGCACGTCCCTTCAATGAGGTCTTGCAGAAAGGCTTTATGAGCGCCCGCTCAGGGCACTGGCTCAACCTACAACATTTGGGAGCAGCTGGTTCAGCTTCTGAACTTGATTTTTTAATTCCTCCTCCTGTCTAAATAGGCTTGAGACACAAAAGAGGTAATTGGACTGGAGGTCGCTAGAGTAAGGAAAATTTTGGACCACAATGTCCTGTGTTTTTCCCTTGTGCAGGTCCTTTACATAATGCACGTCACAAAAACAATGTTTGTGTGTGTGAGAAACGAGACAAAAAAATAACAGTTTCTCCTGTGCATGTAGAATATCCTCAAAGCTTGGTCGTACTAAATACATTTTCATTGAAGTCAGAAAAAGGTCAAGTGATAGAAACTCTGAGACAGGAAGGGTAGATTTTATGAAAGAGGAGATATATCCAGTGACATTTTTCACTGCATCCATTGAAAACATGAAAAGGTTTTCTGTGCTTTACTTCAACGATCCAGCAGGTGCAGAGGCCCTAGAGCCCTAGCAGGGAAAGCACATGCACTGCAGAGGAATCCCTCCAACTTCCACTGAGCTGCATTCAAGAGATGCCTTTGTTGCCACAACCAATTTGGCCACCATCTATAGCCCCCTTCTCCTCCACAGCTAGGCATGTACCTAGTGCTCCTTTCAAATACCACCTTGAATTAAAGAAGACAGTTTAATTATCCTGTCTCATAATAAACAGTTTTTTATGTAAAAGCTTTTGACATGGAATGAAAGAATAGCAAATGAACCAGCTTCCATTTAAGCCATAACATTGCAGCCAAACAGCATAAGGTTGTCATTCAAATTTGGGGGCTAATCCTGCTACCTCTGCTGTGCTCTGYGAAGAATCTGACAGAATGGGTAACTATGGAGCACAAAGCAGGTGGTAAAGCACGGCACTTAATGACTAACAAGTAAGAAACTATTTTAACCTTGTGCTTTCCATCTGCCACACTATTGTTAACAAGTGAAGAGTTTTGCACACACTTGCTTTCTTAGCTTTATTACAGAAACGAGAGAAGTCAGTCTTGCAAAAACCAATAAAATAGAGAACAAAGATTCTTTACCTACTCTCACCTCACCCTCTGTTTCTTAGTAAGACRGTCTTAATAAGCCTTAACATATTAGTCCTTAAAAGGACTTAATATATTTATTTCCCTTGTATATTTATGCACAATGCTGCATTTCTATACAAACATCTTCGTTAGATCCCATGTCAAAAACTGATTAGGCCTTTTATCGTTCCCATTTTTTTTTGCTCCAAATAGTACTTTTCACTCTTAATTAAAAAGTGTCCAAAATTAGAAGCATGAACAACCATCAGATATCTGTTCTGTTATCAGGCTTTGTTGAACTGTGATCGGAAGACGTCGTGTAGGGAAAAAAAAAAAAAAAAAAAAAAAAAAAAAAAAAAAAAAAAAAAAAAAAAAAGGATAACAAAAACACAGGATAATAAAAAAGGCTAAATGTTATTTCTCTCCAAAAACATTTATTAACAAACCACTATTAAGGAATGAACAATGAAACTTCTTATGAAGATTTCTATGGGATATTTCACTACTTTTCCTATCCACAGCAATCCACACCTACATACTGCTGTCTATCAGAAGATATTCTGATTGAAAACTTTTGCCACATTCTAGATAAACAAAACTTTTCTCCATCTTTTCTAAATCACATGTTTTCAACTTAAAATATAACAGAACCTAAATCTGTTATCTAAAAAACTATGAAAATACCAAACCAACAAAGTTCACAACGTGACTGATGAGAAGAATCACCTAGTAAAGCTATAGCAAGAAGAAAAATAGCTGTTATCTAGAATCAACCCCCCATCAACCAACTCTCCATATTTTTAAATTTACCGTAAAGCACCTTTTCAGCATTGAGAAAAACAAACCAATGTAATCTGCAAAAGGATTCAACAATGACAACACTCACACTCAAATACTAGAAATTTTCTTCACTATCACCATGAATTATTTCCTATTTTTCCTGCTATAACCAGGCATTAAATACCTAGTCGTACGCCAAGCCACAAAGCCATCAACTGAGAGACTTGCCTACAGTCAAGAAATTCACCTGTTAGATGCTTTTCAGAGAAAGTTTTCAGAGCAAATACAGCAGCTCTTCCTTCAAAGAACCCACTTCTGCTCCATAGCACAGTGGATCTGTAATAAGATTTTGTGGGCAAAATGACTATTTCACACTTAATTTGGAAGTTTCATATCCTCAATACAAGAAAAGGCATAAAAAAGTAAAGCTTCAAAGGAACACATAAAATAGAGGGAAAACACAAGGCTGACAACATAGTACGGTTATGGCCTTATATTTGTTAGGATTCTTTAAAAATATAGCTAAACTTATGACCTGAAATTATATTTTAGGAAAGTAATGAAAAACTTGTATATATCAAAAAGTTGCATTTTCTGGTCTTGATTAACTTCTTMCAAGCATATCTGGAAAACCTACCTGGTATAGGAGACCTGACCAAGGCTGGAAAACCCAATGAGATCATGTGGCAACTTGGTAGCTTTGTCTTCTCMACCCTCACTTTTCTTTGACCCCATCTCCTACACATGCCAACATCACTACAAAGCAAGACAGGCAGCTCTGCAAATCTTTCCTGAATTAAGACCTTCTCTGTTTATCTTCCCTTCTCAACAGCACTGCATCCTCACCTCCTGCTCCCTGGTGTCCTATGCTCTTTTCTCTTGAAGTTCTCAGTATTGCCTATGAGATAGACAATGAGGCTGTATGATGCTCTGGTCGTGGGATGCTCCAGCAAACTCTTAAAATGACAAGCAATGGGCTTGCCCAAAGGTAGTGGTGGGGCTGAGGGGAAGCCGTTCATCTTTCCCTGAAAAAAACTTCCTCAGGTAAAAGATGCCAGGCAGCTAGATGGAAGTGCTGAAGGGGTGAGAGGGCACTGTGCTGAGGAAGGAAAGACTTAAATGATTATGTATCAGTCTTGGCTCTCCTTACATGATGTTTCTGGAGCTCAGAGTTTCTAATCATTTTTAAAATACTGTACTTTTAATTCTCCCACTCGGAAGCAACAAAGAAAACCTAAAAGCACTTTTTTTCTCTCTCAGTTTGGGGGTGGCAATGGGGAAGGTAAGTGATGGAGGTTTGAATGCTGAGGGGTGAACGCGCTCTATTCGCAAAGAGCTGGAGGCCTGAAATGAAGCATTTGAGGATGGAGCACATGAATGTAGGTAAAAAGGATAGTTAGGGAACTGAAATACTCATAGAAGGCAGAATTTCTCTCTTTTTACTTTTTGACATTTCTACAGGTATTCTTCAAGTCTAAGACATCCTACGTAATCATATGCAAACAAATAAGAATTTTGCTCACAAATATAAAATTGTATCCCTTAGCCTTCCTTTCTTTCTTTAAAGGCTAGCTCTTAACCACATGGAAATCAGAGTTCTTAATGCCTTTTAAGGAAGATTAATTAGTATGACTACTTCTTCCTCCCTTCTGTGACATTTTTCAATGAGAAGAATTTCTTACATGAGGATACAGGAATATACAGCACCGGTTTTCTCACATGACAGCAATAATCATTAGTAAGCAGTCAGATGTACTAATGTTTTCTTAGTGTTGGACTTCATCTCCAAACACGTCTTCTTATGGGCTACAAGTGAGTCTCAAGAACCTCACTGTCAAGGTCAGGCACAGAATTTCTAATTGATATTTATGCACAATTATTAGCCAAGAAAAGAACCAGACGGTTACATGTGGCACGGGAGAGAGGCATTGCTGAACACAAACAGCCAGGCACCAAGGGGCTGCTCTCCAAGCAGGACAATGGCCACTCTCCTCTTCATGTTCAGGCACTGCAGCAGAAAGAGACAGTTCCTCCTGCAAGGGCTTCATTTGATTAAAGAAACCACCCTCTTACATTTGTGTAAAAAGATACAAAACCCTTAAATGTTGTTTTGTAATCAATGCAATAGCTGAAAACACCCAAAAGACAAGCAAGAGTATTAAGGGATACGGTACTGCTAAATAATCAGTTTCTTTTTAGCACTAAAAGAAATACCACTTAAATGACAAGGATATTCATCAGTCTTCTTTACAAAGGTAAAAATAATAGTTCAAATGTATGACCATGTGTTGCCATCTAAAATATGAGCTGATTTAGCTCTTTGCCAACTCATTCATTAAGGACAGCACTAATTCATGGGGTAACTTGGAGCCAGCTCTAGGCATAAGTGGAACAAGCAGATGCTTAGGTCAGAGTGCTGCCCCCATGGCTGGGCTCAGCTCCAAAGCACCTGCACCCGCGACTGCCCTGGACGCCTTGCTTGCCACTCTGGCCCCGGGCTGACTGGGCCCTAAGTTCTTTCATCTATAGATGATTTTTTAAATGCATGAACCTATCACTCACTTCCCAAAGCGGCCGCTGCAGGTATTGCTTCCCCCTGCAGCATACTTATGTTAGATGTCTATCCACTTGGATTTTATTTTTCTGTGTGTGGCCCAGCTAGTGACATCCCTGTTACTGACTTGCCAGTCATGACTCTGCCACATGCATTTTCYTCACCTCTATTTTTGGCTTTATGCTTTCCTGAAAATACCTCTTTATGCCAAGATTCAGCTGTTTCAAAACATTTTTTAACCATCAGTTTGGTTCATATTAGTCTTGTGCAGTAACGATAAATTTGCACATTTGCAGATTGCAAACCCTCTGGATTAATTTGGCCCACAAATCCTACCAGCAGAACAATAACAYTATACACAGAAAAACATTACTGAAAGACAATCCTGCCCGAATAATTTTTCCATTGCTGCAGGAAGAAAGTAGTTAGTGATTTCCATCCACCTTGTCATGAAACACACATCAATTTCAAAAAATCAAGCTATTATATTTTGAAGTTTCTTTAGCTATCTGTCTTCTCCTCAGCACTGACACTCTTCTTGGATCTGCCTCACTCATACTCCAGCCCTTATCACAAGCTCTTGCTGTTCCATCATTGCTGCTCAAGGCTCCTGTGATTTCTCRCAACACCCTCAATGTACTTTAGTCACCAAACTGAACTGCCTAAACACGGCAGCCGGTGCCATTTTACATTTCAGACTCCCTAGGATATGGCAGAAGCCTTCATCTGTCCACAGCAGGTAGACACAGGGTCTAAGGGAGACCAGAGCAGCACTGGGGAGCCAGGTATGCTATGATGCCAGAAACAGCGCTTGAAATCCATGTGTAAAGTGACCGAATCCCACCCTAAAATTTGGAGTTTTTGCCCTGGAGAGCAAACACTTCGGCTCCTTAGAAACATGCTCCATATCTGAGGCTGCATGCAATCCTTTCAAAGGCTCGCTACCTGATTTTTGCAGGAAGATGTGTGCCTTTGCAAAACTAACAAATCACATCTGGTTTAGATGCCAGCTTTCATACGTACGTGGCAAAGCAAAGTCTAGCAGAGCAGAAAAGAAGGTAATTTTGGTTCAGTGACCAGATGTTATCCCACCTTACCAAGATCTCTTTTTTAATTATGCACAGCACAACTGAACCTAAATCTGGGATATAAACCCCAGATCATGGGGAACCTCTGGTTTTTATACCTTAAGCTAGTTTCCTTCTTGTTTTGTCCAAAGCATACCAACTGCAAAACTGTTAACTGTTTAAGCTTACCCAATAAAAAGCAACATTTCTAGATCTGAGGATCCAGATTCTGGATTTTCTGGATCTAATTGTCACTCAGTGACCTAACAAATTGGCAGGGAAATATGCAGAGATCCATGGGATAAAATGCTAGGAAAGGGTAGTACCTTGGAGAGTACCTATTAGTGTGAGTATGTGTGCACATGTGCCTGTGTATGCAGAGGTGAGCGCAGGTGAGGGCAACAAACTTGCAAGGAAACCCACAAAAACCATCTAGACAGCAGAAGTCTAAAAGAGAGACCAAAACCAAAGACATCCAATTATCTTCAAATTAAATGGAATAGGAAAATCAATTTTCAATCAGATTCATCTCACTGGTCACAGGTAACATATTACTCAATTTAGCATCCCTTTTAATCATATTGCACAGCAGCAGTACGCTGGCATGGCACACATGCCTGATGCTTCCAGTCACACACAGCTACAAATCTCTCTTTTTCCCTGACTTGCAGGACAGCAGGAGCACATTAACTTGCCCATGATATGATGCCCCAAATTTCTACTTGAGCACGAGACAGAGAGTACAAATTACAAAGTAGGCACTATGTGATAGCAGTTATAAAAATAACCAGGAAAACATATGTAAATAAACATAATGACTCCTGCTTGGAATAGAGAGGAATGCACAGCTTGATTCCAACTTTCTGTTTGCACCAACTATCAGGCCCTCTTGCCTTGAATCAGAAGCAACCAAAACAGTGGCCCAGAAATCCAGGAAGACTTGCCCCGAGTAGAGGAAGATTTGGTTAGAGAGCACCTGAGGAAACTCAACACCCACAAATCCATGGGCCCCGATGGGATGC